>OX463231.1:1916332-2377273 GCA_949820135.1 Sylvilagus floridanus | reverse complement strand
TTACGTAAAATCTGGTTTTGAAATGTTGGCTACTGGGGCCAGCACTGTGGCACAGGATGGTAATGCCTCTGCCTGTGGCACCGGCATCTACGGATGCCTGTTTATGTCCTGGCTGTCCCTCTTCTGATCCGGCTCTCTGCTATGGCCTGGGAAAGCAGCAGGAGATGGCCCAAGTGCTTGAACCCTTGCACCCGTGTGGGAAACCCGGAAGAAGCTCCTGGCTCCTGGCTCTGGATCGCCTAGCTTTGGCCGTTGCAGCCATATAGAGAGTGAACCAGAAGATGGAAGACCTCTCTCTCTATCTCTCCATCTGTAACTCTGCCTCTCAAATAAATATATCTTTTTTAAAAATGTTGGCTACAGGCCGGCGCCATGGCTCAATAGGCTAATCCTCCGCCTTGCGGCGCCAGCACACTGCTTTCTAGTCCCGGTTGCCCCTCTTCCAGTCCAGCTCTCTGCTGTGGCCCGGGAGGGCAGTGGAGGATGGCCCAAGAGCTTGGGCCCTGCACCCTGTGGGAGTCCAGGAGAAGCACCTGGCTCCTGGCTTCGGATCAGTGCAGTGCGCTGGCTGTAGTGCGTCGGCCATGATGGCCATTGGAGGGTGAACCAAAAGGAAGACCTTTCTCTTTGTCTCTCTCTCTGTCCACTCTGCCTGTCAAAAAAAAAAAAAAAAAAAGTTGGCTACAATTCAAAGAGAAGAAAGTTCACCATGCAGGTCTGACAAAGAACTATCTCCCGGCCCCGGGAGCCTGACCACAAAGTCAGGGGTCGAAAGACATGTAAGCCTCAACCACAGCCATGCTCCCCACCCAGCCTGACACAGAGGGTGGAAGACAAGATCCGATTTCCATCAGCAAACACAGGCACACGGCTCCTTGTCACTAGCTGTGAACCACACAGCCACAAAGCCGCCAGACCCGCCCATGGCGGACGCTGCTTAGGCTACAAGAGGGGCTGCCTCTGGGTCGCGCTCTGCAGGGGCAGGTTTCCGGCTGGAGCCATCTTTTCCTTAGTGGTTTGTTTCAATAGTAAAGCCGCGGCTATACCCTCGCTAGCCCCCAAGTCCCTGCCACCCACAGGGGGTCCTTCTCACAGACAGCCCACTTGTCTTTCCCAGGGAACTGTGACCTCTGACCCTTGCCTATATACCACTAGGCGGCACGTCCACGTGTCTTGAGAACATGACGTCCATTCCCCAGAGAGCCTTCCTCCTCCTAAAGCAGCCCCTCCCCAGGACACCAGCACGGGGTCCTGTGGCCTGCCCACCTCTGCATGTCCCCGCAGGCACCAGCAGATGCCCAAGGACGACTGTCTCTCACAGCCTCTGCCTCAGCTTCCTCAACCTCCACGCAGCTCCCCTCCCTTCCCAAAGCCTAGCCCTCTGCCCTCACTGCAGCCCCATGGGAGCACAGTGCTGCGGTCGGAATCCCAGCTCTGGCACTGCTCCCCCGTCCGACCCTGGGCCACCTGCTTGGCCTCTCTGTGCCTCTGTGACTTTGTCTGCAAGAGGGTGATGCATGAGAATTACAGGGATCATGGTAGGCAACGTGCTGAGAGCCTGGCGCTCGCTGTCGGCACTACTTGCTCTCCCACCCAGCCAGCGACTCAACTGTGCACGCGGGACACTGTGCTGCAAAGTGCAGCTGCTCTCCGCAGAGGATTCACACGGAGGCAGGCAGAGGCGGCCCGGAGGAAGTGGAGGGAAGGCAGAGCCCAGCCAGCGCTGACACAGGCAGCAGTGAGGTTTGTGGTGAGGTTCTTGTGCAAGATGAGGGGGTGGGGACTGGGGACCCCAGGGTGCACTGAGACTCCGTGGGTGCAAGTTCACGCGTCATCCTTCCAGATTATTCTAGGCATTCTTTCATGTCAATGTTTCAAGATGTACTTTTCTATGAAAGGGCATCTGATTCTCAGAGGCATCACGCTTTGGGGGGGCTGTGAAGTGAGTCACAAGGATCTGAGTGACCTCGAGATGCTCAGACGGCATCCCAGGCAGTGGAGCTCAGCCTCCACTCCGTCAGCACCCAGTGAGCACCTGCCTCTGAGTAAATATCCACCACTGGGCAGACGGATGTAGACGGGGAGGGAGCTGCGCCTGCTGCCGTGAGCACCCCCACCAGGGGCAGTGTCACTGCCGACTTCACAACTCACCCAGACGGCTGGGGGTGTGCGGGCAACGGGGGGGCAGGGTGCACAGCTGTCAGTCACGGGGGAGCGCAGGGACAGGGTGCACAGCTGTCAGTCACGGGGGAGCGCAGGGACAGGGTGCACAGCTGTCAGTCACGGGGGAGCGCAGGGACAGGGTGCACAGCTGTCAGTCACGGGGGAGCGCAGGGACAGGGTGCACAGCTGTCAGTCACGGGGGAGCGCAGGGACAGGGTGCACAGCTGTCAGTCACGGGGGAGCGCAGGGACAGGGTGCACAGCTGTCAGTCACGGGGGAGCGCAGGGACAGGGTGCACAGCTGTCAGTCACGGGGGAGCGCAGGGACAGGGTGCACAGCTGTCAGTCACGGGGGAGCGCAGGGACAGGGTGCACAGCTGTCAGTCACGGGGGAGCGCAGGGACAGGGTGCACAGCTGTCAGTCACGGGGGAGCGCAGGGACAGGGTGCACAGCTGTCAGTCACGGGGGAGCGCAGGGGGGGGTGCACAGCTGTCAGTCACGGGGGAGCGCAGGGACAGGGTGCACAGCTGTCAGTCACGGGGGAGCGCAGGGACAGGGTGCACAGCTGTCAGTCACGGGGGAGCGCAGGGACAGGGTGCACAGCTGTCAGTCACGGGGGAGAGCAGGGACAGGGTGCACAGCTGTCAGTCACGGGGGAGCGCAGGGACAGGGTGCACAGCTGTCAGTCACGGGGGGAGCGCAGGGACAGGGTGCACAGCTGTCAGTCACGGGGGAGCGCAGGGACAGGGTGCACAGCTGTCAGTCACGGGGGAGCGCAGGGACAGGGTGCACAGCTGTCAGTCACGGGGGAGAGCAGGGACAGGGTGCACAGCTGTCAGTCACGGGGGAGCGCAGGGACAGGGTGCACAGCTGTCAGTCACGGGGGAGCGCAGGGACAGGGTGCACAGCTGTCAGTCACGGGGGAGCGCAGGGACAGGGTGCACAGCTGTCAGTCACGGGGGAGCGCAGGGACAGGGTGCACAGCTGTCAGTCACGGGGGAGCGCAGGGACAGGGTGCACAGCTGTCAGTCACGGGGGAGCACAGGGACAGGGTGCACAGCTGTCAGTCACGGGGGAGCGCAGGGACAGGGTGCACAGCTGTCAGTCACGGGGGAGCGCAGGGACAGGGTGCACAGCTGTCAGTCACGGGGGAGCGCAGGGACAGGGTGCACAGCTGTCAGTCACGGGGGAGCGCAGGGACAGGGTGCACAGCTGTCAGTCACGGGGGAGCGCAGGGACAGGGTGCACAGCTGTCAGTCACGGGGGAGCGCAGGGACAGGGTGCACAGCTGTCAGTCACGGGGGAGCGCAGGGACAGGGTGCACAGCTGTCAGTCACGGGGGAGCGCAGGGACAGGGTGCACAGCTGTCAGTCACGGGGGAGCGCAGGGACAGGGTGCACAGCTGTCAGTCACGGGGGAGCGCAGGGACAGGGTGCACAGCTGTCAGTCACGGGGGAGAGCAGGGACAGGGTGCACAGCTGTCAGTCACGGGGGAGCGCAGGGACAGGGTGCACAGCTGTCAGTCACGGGGGAGAGCAGGGACAGGGTGCACAACTGTCAGTCACGGGGGAGCGCAGGGACAGGGTGCACAGCTGTCAGTCACGGGGGAGCACAGGGACAGGGTGCACAGCTGTCAGTCACGGGGGAGAGCAGGGACAGGGTGCACAGCCGTCAGTCACGGGGGAGAGCTCAGAGGCGGTGCAGGCCTGCCAGGCTCAGGAGCCAGAGCAGCCAAGTGGGCCTGGCGCAGAGAAGGGTGAGGCCAGAGGGTGTGTCAGGGGTGGGAGCCTGAGGAATGCAGGGCTGGACTCTGCCTCTCCTGAGGGAGGCACCGGAGGCCCTGGAAGGGAAACAGACGGAGCCTGCGCCCGCCAGCCCTGGCGCCCAAGGGAGGGCAGAGCCAAGCCCAGCGCCTCAAGGCGTACACCCCTGAGAGTCACAAGCACCGAGGCCTAGGGCCGCCTCCTCCCCCAGGTCTCGGGGAATCGCTCCAGCCACAGTCTGGGCAGGCTGCTGCACAGGACAGGATGGGGCGAGCTGCTGCAGATGCACACAGCCTGGGCACTGGTGCCAGACCGTTAGGGGAGGCACAGGCAGAACAGGGACACAGGAGGCCGCTCGCGTGGACCTGCAGCCCCGACTGGGGACCTTGTGCAGGGAACTGCTCCGATGCTCAGCCCCTCCAGGGACAGCCCGCTGGGGCAGGGGTGGGGTGCAGGGAGGGCCCGGGGAAGGGGTGAGATGTGTGTCGTGGCACACAGAGCCCCGCAAACCTGCTGCTCCCTCTGTTCCCCAAGCGGAAGGCAGCCCGAGGCTGTCACTAAGGCAAAGTGGACCGTCAGCGGACGCCTGAACAGCCAGTGGGCAGGGAAGGGGGGGTGGCTGGGGATTGGCACTTTTCAGCCCAGAAACCTCCACACACACTCACTTATCCCTTGAGCAGGGACAGCAGGAGGGACAGATATCCCCGGTGCTGTCAGTTCACTCTCAGCTGCAGGAAGGCAGAGGTCAACACCCCCCAACCACTACCCCGGGGGAAGGAGGCGGCATTCTGACTCAGCTGCCTTTTCTGTTTGTAAAGATTGATTGATTTAAGGCCAGCACCGTGGCTCAATAGGCTAATCCTCCGCCTTGCGGCGCCGGCACACCGGGTTCTAGTCCCGCCCGGGGTGCTGGATTCTGTCCTGGTTGCCCCTCTTCCAGGCCAGCCCTCTGCTGTGGCCCGGGAGTGCAGTGGAGGATGGCCCAAGTGCTTGGGCCCTGCACCCCATGGGGAGACCAGGAAAAGCACCTGGCTCCTGCCTTCAAATCAGCGCGGTGCGCCGGCCACAGCATGCTGGCTGCGGCGGCCATTGGAGGGTGAACCAACGGCAAAAAGGAAGACCTTTCTGTCTCTCTCTCACTGTCCACTCTGCCTGGCCAAAAAAAAAGGATTGATTGATTTAAAAGGCAGAGGGAGAGGGAGGGATGGAAACAGAGACATTCTATCAGCTGGCTCATTCCTCCAAATGGCTGCAAAAGCTGAAGTCAGGAGCCAGGAGCGTCATCTGAGCCTCCCACATGGGTACGGGGGCTCAAGCACTTGGGCCATCTTCTGCTGTTTTCCCAGGAGCATTAGCAGGGAGCTGCATCAGAACTGGAGTGGCAAAGACTCAAACTAGAGTCCAATGGGATGCTGCACTTCCCAGCTCGCTCCCTGGAGAGCGGAGGACTGCCGGAGTGCCTGAGGCCCTGCACCCAGGGGAGACCCAGATGGAGCTCCAGGCTCCGGCCTTCCGCTGCTGTGGCGGTCTGGGGAGTGAACTAGCAGATGGAAGATGGCAATCTCAATCTCTTTGTGTGTGTCTTCCAAGTAAAATAAACATTCATACCAAAAACACAAACGAATGGAAAACTCAGGGCTGGGAAGGTCAGTATCTGAAATGAAGATTTCTGGAGCAGAGAGAGGAAGGGCAGCCTGGCTGAACCGGAATCCTCTCTTCCACTCTGAGCAGCACAGAGGAAAACAGTGTCTTCAATGCACAGGGACTGCTGAGAAAACGGACCCCGCGCTCGCCACACAGGAAACAAGACTTACAAAGCTGGAGAGGAGGCAGCTGCCCAGGACCTGGGGACCTGAGAGGACACGGTGGGGGTCCCCTGGGTTTCCTTCGGCCTCACAAGTCTCGGATTCGGAGCTGAAGCAGCCTGAAGTCCCCAGTGCCAATGGGTGCAAACAGAAGACCCAGCAGGCACCTGCTGTCCCGAGCCAAGGCCCAGGGAAGGGGCCGCCTCCTCAGAGCACGGGCCCGTCTCCCTCCACCCAAGTCCGCGACGTCGGGCTGGAGCCCAGCCCCACCCCCAGAGGCCGTGCTGAGACGCCCGACAACCCCTGCCAGGGCTGTGCTAAGCCAAGCAGTCAGCAGCCGGCCAAGGCCTCACTCCCCCCCAGGTGTCAGTGGGCACCAAAGGGCAGCCTGGACTCTCCCTCCCCTCTTCCTCCTCACCGGTGACCCCTGCAGACTCAGCACTTTCACCACCACCAGGTGGTAAAGCGACCACACCTTGGGGAACAGCAACAAGGCATGGAGGCCAGCCCCCGCCCCCACCAGGCCAGGGGAGCCTGGCTTCCCAGCCCACCGGGCAGTCAGTCGGCCCCCTCTTCCAGGGAGCAGCGGCACCACAGACAGCAGCTGTAACAGAAGGTTCATGTGAGAGCGGAGTCTCAGGTCGTTCTACAAACGTCCAGACTTCAGTGGGAAATCAGTGACCACACCCAGAACCAGGAAGGTCACCAGCAGCGGACGCTAACACCATGGCGGCCGGGACGCTGGCCCTCTCCGGCAGGAACGTGCGTCACAAGCAATGGCAAACCCACCTGAAACAGACGGAGATGGGCGCCAGCACGCCTTGCAGAGAGGCCTGGCAAAGGAAGGAGACGGCCAGAGAGCACGTGGAAGGCTCAGGACCCGAACATGCAGCAAGCCAAGAGAGGACAGACAGGTGCGCGCCACGGCGGGACGGAGGCGAGAACGCTGCAATCATCCAGTTTGGACAAAAGAAAAACAGAGCGCAGGGGGCTGCGGGTTTTGACAGAAGATCTAACATCCACCGCACCGGCATTCCCCAAGAGGAGGAAGAGAGCGGAGCTGGAAAAATCCCCAACTTTGGCAAAAGACAAAAACCTACGGATTCGCCAAGCTGAGTGCCCCTCAGATGGGGAAAACCCAAAGAAACCCACACCAAGACACATCACAGTGAGACTCCTGAAACAACGCGCGAAAACTATTCCAATGACCGAGGAGCCTCACCAGCCACAGCGCCTGGGGCTGGCGCTGTGACACAAGGGGAAGATGCTGCAAGGGCCACTTGATCCCCCCCGGAGAGCCTGGTCCCCGCCCTGCATCCCCTCCCCCCAGAGTGCTGGTCCCTGCCCTGCATCCCCCCCAGAGTGCCTGGTCCCTGTACCCCCCCCAGAGTGCCTGGTCCCTGTACCCCCCCAGAGTGCCTGGTCCCTGTACCCCCCCAGAGTGCCTGGTCCCTGCCCTGCATCCCCCCCAGAGTGCCTGGTCCCTGCCCTGTACCCCCCCAGAGTGCCTGGTCCCTGCCCTGCATCCCCCCCAGAGTGCCTGGTCCCTGCCCTGCATCCCCCCAGAGTGCCTGGTCCCTGCCCTGCATCCCCCCAGAGTGCCTGGTCCCTGCCCTGTATCCCCCCCCGGAGTGCCTGGTCCCTGCCCTGCATCCCCCCCCAGAGTGCCTGGTCCCTGTACCCCCCCAGAATGCCTGGTCCCTGCACCCCCCCTAAAGTGCATGGTCCCTGTACCCCCCCCCCCCAGAGTGCCTGGTCCCTGCCCTGCATCCCCCCCAGAGTGCCTGGTCCCTGCCCTGCATCCCCCCTCCCCCCGGAGTGCCTGGTCCCTGTACCCCCCCCAGAGTGCCTGGTCCCTGTACCCCCCCCAGAGTGCCTGGTCCCTGTACCCTCCCCCCGGAGTGCCTGGTCCCTGTACCCCCCCCAGAGTGCCTGGTCCCTGTACCCCCCCCCCGGAGTGCCTGGTCCCTGCCCTGCATCCCCCCTCCCCCCGGAGTGCCTGGTCCCTGTATCCCCCCCAGAGTGCCTGGTCCCTGCCCTGCATCCCCCCCAGAGTGTCTGGTTCCTGTATTCACCACCCCCTGGAGTGCCTGGTCCCTGGCCCTGCACCCCCGCCCCCAGCTTGCCTGGTCCCTGGTCCTGCTCTCTCACTTCCCACTAAGTGCGCACAGCAGGTGGTGGCTCACGTGCTTGGGCCCCTGCCACCAGCGTGGAAGACCAGGATGGAGTTCTGGGCTCTGCTGTGGGCATTTGGGCAGTGAGTCATGGTTGGAAGACCTCTGTCTGTCTGTCTGTCTCTTCCCCTGTGTCGTCTTGAAGGCAGTGGCTCATCCCTTAAGCGGTGAGGGGAGAACTGTCAGCCTGGAATCCTAATTCCAGCAAACACGTCCCCCAAAGGGAACCAACACAGCTTGTGGCCAACAGACTCGCCCAGGGGAACGGCTCAAGAACTGGACACAGAAAGGCGACGAGATGAGGCAGCCTGGAGGAGGGAAACGTGGCACAGGGGAGCACAGGTGTTCCAGACATTCCGCCACCTCCGGAGGTTTGCACGAGGGTCCCGTGCTGAGCTCCAACACCACTGCGGGGGCTGGGCGAGCCCCTCCCAGGTCAGGGGGCACCAGGGCAAGCACAGGCAGCCTGTGAACAGAGACATCGGCTACTCTAACAGTCTGAAAACTATCGTGGGGGTTAAAAAACAGAGAAACCGAAATGAAATCCTCAGAAGCATCTGAATCATCCACAGAGAGGAAGGAGAGGGGGCCGCGCTGTGGCGCAGCCGGTTAAGCCCAGTCTGCAGTGCTGGCATCCCAGAGAGACACCACTTTCAGTCCCGGCTGCTCCACTTCCAGGCAGCCCCCTGCTAACGCGCCCGGGGAAAACGGCTGAGGATGCCCCCCCCACCCCCCGCACTCAAGTGGAGACCAGGCTGAAGCTCCTGGCTCCTGGTTTCAGCCTGCCCTGGCAGATGGAAGATCTCGATCTCGATCTCGATCTCTCTCTCTCTCTCTCTCCTCTCTCTGTAATTCTTCCAAATTAATTAATTAATTAAAAATAAAAGCCAGTAGAACTCAAAGGAGAAACCCCTAAGTCCACAGTTTTATTTGGACATTTTAACCCCTTCTCCCTGACACCAGCTGCGGTGCGGGGGTGGGGGGAGGAGGGGATCTCGACACCACCAGCAGCGACAGGGCCGCATCGGCACACAGAACCCTGGGCCACACGGCCACAGATCACGCAGCTCTCCCAGCGGCCACGTGGCTGCCACACGCGTGTCCTGTTCTTGAGCTACCTTCGTGCTGGGTAACATAGATAGGCTGGTACAAGGCTGGTTCTAACGAGATGACCTGGGCTGCTCCCGAGGCAGCTGGTCAGTGACAGATGTGCACAGCGCTCCACAGAGGGGGCTGACGCCCGCCCCTGCCTGGCGGGCGTCCTGCAGGCGTTGTGCGCACAGCGGGGTCAGGCTTCCAAACGGGCCTGTTCCCCAACTACAGCGGCAATGCTTCCAGATGTCGGATTATTTTTCAGTATTTGAAAAGTCAAAATATTTTTTGCCAAGTGGAACAGCTGCTTCTACAATACATCAGGTTGTGTTTCTGTCTTCACTAATAACGCCTGGGAGCAGGGGCCAGCCAACTACAGCCCGTGGGCTAAAGCCAGCAGCCACCTGCCTTCGTAAACGAAGTTTTATGGGCACACGGCCACGCTCGTTGGCTTGCATGCCATCTCCCGGTGCTGGTGCGCTGAATCAGCGCGGTTCAGCGCTTGTGACAAAGACCACGCAGCCACGAAGCCTGCAGTATTTGCCGGCTGGTCCTTTAAGAAAATATCTGCTGACCCACTTCACAGTAACAAAGGTTAACCCTGGAATCAAGTCGGGATAATTACAATGTTTTATGACCCTGTTCAACTCCTGCTGAATGATGTCCTCTCCCAGTAAGGAAAAAGCCTAACGAGACGCCGCAGGGAGGGCCGTGGCGCCCTGACCTCTGACGCTACCGCCCAAGGCGGCTGCCCACTTCCCCTTTCTCGGTTGGCTCTGATGCAAATCTGGAGGGGCATTCGAGCTATGTCTGCAACAGGATTGCAATCGACTTCCGAAGCAGACACAGAGCTGCCCCCATACGAAGGCAGGCAGACCAATAGCTTTCCACGGGATGTTCATACTGATTTATATGGGACAGCAACAAACTCTCACGTCACGTGGTGGGTGGGTATTCCACAGCGCACAGCGGGTGTCACAGCACACAGGCACACAGTGGGTGTCATAGCCCACAGCGGGTGTCACAGCCCACAGCGGGTGTCACAGCACACAGTAGGTATATCATAGCACACAGGTGTCACAGCACACAGTGGGTATATCACAGCACACAGTAGGTATATCATAGCACACAGGTGTCACAGCCCACAGTGGGTGTCACAGCACACAGGTGTCACAGCACACAGTGGGTATATCACAGCCCACAGTAGGTATATCACAGCCCACAGGTGTCACAGCACACAGCAGGTGTCACAGCCCACAGTGGGTATATCACAGCCCGCAGGTGTCACAGCCCACAGCAGGTGTCACAGCCCACAGTGGGTATATCACAGCACACAGTGGGTGTCACAGCCCACAGTGGGTATATCACAGCACACAGTGGGTGTCACAGCACACAGTGGGTGTCACAGCCCACAGTAGGTATATCACAGCACACAGCGGGCATGTCAGCAGGTGTGTCACAGCCCACAGCGGGTATATCACAGCCCACAGGTGTCACAGCACACAGCAGGTGTCACAGCCCACAGCAGGTGTCCAGCCCACAGTGGGTATATCACAGCCCACAGTGGGTATATCACAGCCCACAGTGGGTATCACAGCCCACAGCGGGTATATCACAGCCCACAGGTGTCACAGCCCACAGCAGGTGTCACAGCCCACAGGTGTCACAGCCCACAGCAGGTGTCACAGCCCACAGTGGGTATATCACAGCACACAGTGGGTATATCACAGCCCACAGCGGGTGTCACAGCCCACAGTAGGTATATCACAGCCCACAGGTGTCACAGCCCACAGCAGGTGTCACAGCCCACAGTGGGTATATCACAGCCCACAGTGGGTATCACAGCCCACAGTGGGTATATCACAGCACACAGTGGGTATATCACAGCCCACAGTGGGTATATCACAGCCCACAGTGGGTATCACAGCCCACAGTGGGTATATCACAGCACACAGTGGGTATCACAGCACACAGTGGGTATATCACAGCACACAGTGGGTATCACAGCCCACAGTGGGTATATCACAGCACACAGTGGGTATATCACAGCACACAGTGGGTATATCACAGCACACAGCGGGCAGGTATTTCGGGGCACACGGCAGATGGCTATGACACAGGCAAAGTTGAGAATTTGTGGGCTTCTCACAGGATCACGCGGGACTGGAGGGCTTTATACAAACCACACGGCTGGCTTGCCACTTCCCACAGCTTCAAGCCTCATCCCTTCAGAGAAAAGTGTAGGTACTTAAAGAGCGCCCAGCCCCTCGATCCTGCTCCTCAAGGCGACAGGCTGGCGTCATCAGCCTGAGCCCTCCTCACACCAAGCCTGGCTCTCTCATGCCAGCACCTAGCCAGGGCGGCCCAGGCCTGCCCTGCACACCCTCACCCGTCCAGAAGTTTATTCAATTCCCTAGGGGAGCTCCCAGAGAATGGAGAGGAAGGGAGAATCCAACAAGGATTCTGCCCCACAGGAAAGGCAGGAGAGACAGAACAAATACACGGGAAAAGAAAAGAAAGAAAAAAAAACAACCTATAACACAAAGTAGAAGGAAATGGCCAGCAGGAAGGTTTGCGCAGGGCCGAGCATCACGTGAGTCCTCTGGGCTGGACAGGAAGAAATGGGAGGCAGACATTCCGGGCAGAGGGGGCCACTGTGAGCAGGTGGAAGGCACAGGTGCTCTGCGGCACATTGGCAGCGGCACAGGTGGACCAAGGGCACGGGGAAGGTCAGTGCCAGACCGTGGGGAGCCCGGCGCGTGGCAAAGCTGCACTGCCGTGGCGTGGGGCTTCAGCACGGACAGGAGCTCAGCGGCAGGTCTCCACCTGGGCGTGCTCCCCACACCTGGGCCCTGACCACCAAGGGGTCAACATTCAGAGGTGTGCTAGAGCTCAGGAGACTGACCAGTGGGGGACGGGTGGAGGGGAGGACCGGGGGCAGGGCGGTGGCAAAGAGAGCCACGTCCAGCAGCCAGGAGAGTCACGGGGCACGAGGTCGGAAGTGGCTGGGCCATCCGGGACACGGCAGCTGGCCGGGGGAGGGCGTGAGCTGTGCAGAGCCTGGAGAGTGTCTCCAGTTAGAAACGTGGAGGCAACGCTCGAGGGAGATCAGCACAGACGACCAAGTGTCGGGACAGGTCCCCCGAGACGGCAAGGCCAGGACGAGACAGCCAGCTGAGCCCTGCTTCTCCTGGGGCCAGCTCCTGGTCACGAAGTAACCAACGCGACAGGCAGAAAGCGACCGTGCGCTCCAGAAAGTTCTGCCATGCAAGAATCGACACCGTCAGAAGAATTCACTGGGTGGGGGAGCAGAAAGTAAAGCACACTGGCAGTGTCTTGACACAGCACATCTCCCAAAGTACCAAGGCGCCGACTCCCTGGGCCCGCGCAGTCCTGAGTGCCAGACCACCCACCTGCTGCCCGGGGGACTCCCCGAGGCACCACGACCGCCCCAGCCCTGACTGGCCGGCGGGGTGCTCTCCACCCACGCTGAGCTGTTTCCTCCCGTCGGCAGCAGACTGTGCACGTGGCTGTCACGTCTCCCACCAGTGCCTGCAGACCTCCTATCAATCTTCACATTGTAACACAAGTGTAACCCTTTGGTTATTGTGTTTGCAACAAATATCATCCCTACCGTTGTTCTTTTTAATCCCAGAGGAAAAAAGAAATGCCATCTGCTGCTTCAGTCCTCAAATGCCTGCGAGGGCCAGGGCTGGGCCGGGTCACAGCTGAGAGCCTGAACCGTCACTGCGGCCTCCGGGGGGCCTGCAAGAGCCAGGGCTGGGCCGGGTCACAGCGGCGTCGGGGGCCTGCAAGGGCCAGGGCTGGGCCGGGTCACAGCTGAGAGCCTGAGCCGTCCCTGTGGCCTCCGGGGGCCTGCAAGGCTGGAGCCAGGCACGGGAGCTGGGCACCAACCCAGGCACTCCAGCGTGGAATGCAGGCATCTGAACTGGTATCCTAACCGCCAAGCCAAACACCCAGCCCTCCCCATCACCTTCTAACTGTATAGTCTTTTAACAAAATAACATTTAAAATTTTTATCTTGTCAATCTACCCTTCTATGTATTCTTACTAAACTCCACCTAGGCCAGGAAGGTCTTTGCCCATCCACAGCTGTGAGTTTCCCTGTTCGGTCTCATCAGATTTTATTTTCGCACGAAAGGCTTGCA
The DNA here is from genome assembly GCA_949820135.1 of Sylvilagus floridanus. Classification (NCBI taxonomy): domain Eukaryota; kingdom Metazoa; phylum Chordata; class Mammalia; order Lagomorpha; family Leporidae; genus Sylvilagus; species Sylvilagus floridanus. Next base: position 2,364,107 of record OX463231.1, on the reverse strand, counting down.
TCCACCTGCAACTAATTATGAGGCAACAAACAGGCATCAGCAATGTGCGTACAACAGAACATCGCACAACCAGTACCGCGCCAATCTTCGGACGCACGCTGTCCCCTGACCCAGCCTCCCACTCTCAAACGTGCATCCAAGGGACCGGGGTGTTCTGTCCGCACTGCCCCAAACTGGAAGCACTCCAGGGGCACATCAGCAGGTCAGCTGTAAACTCACGCAACGCAACGCTGCTCGCTAACTCAAACAACAAGCCACGGATACGTGATGAATCTTTAAAACCAAGGACATGAGCAGGCAGCGCAGACGAGCGTCAGGTGCAGAGCCAGACCGGCCTGCCCGCCGGCGGGGAGGTTCTCCGGCCTGCGCTGCTGACACAGGTGCACACAGTCAAATTCCCTGAGCCGCCTTCTTGGGACGCGCATGGCAAATCAGACCCTACAAAACCGACCTCTTAAAGGGACACCTTCGGGGTCAAGAGCAGTGTGGAGAACAGTCGGCAACGCAGCTCCCCGCCTTTCCTTCCTGTGCAGGTCCAGAACCACAAGGACCCAGCAGGGCTCATTTCTTAAGTGAACCACTGAGCTGACTTGTCCCCTGTGTGCCCATCTGGAGATTTCATTAAGTCAACACCAATTACTTTTGAAAGCAGAAAAAAAAAAAGTGTTAAAGTGTCTGCGGCTTTGCTGGGCACCTTGTAGGAAGTGCTGGTGCATCCCAGGTGGGGGCTGGCGGAGGAAGGGGGTCCTCCAGGACAGGGGGGCCCAGGCCGCGGTCCCACACCCCTCCCGGAACCCCTCAACCGCACACACACGCGGCACTCCCCCCAGCCCCCCAACTCCGAAGGAGAAAGTCAGCCCAGAGATCATGTTCGAGTGTGAGTGCTGTGACCCACTTTGCGACGCCTCCCTGGGTTTCCTGTAGTCGGCCTGTCCCACTTCCGACCAACGGCCTCCTCAGGCACAGACCTCACCCCCAGTATCTGGTCCCTGGGCACTTAGCACTTCCCCAGCATGGTGACCCACAAGGAAAATTATGGGCCTGGCTTCAAAGCCAGCTCCCTGCTGTGCGTCACATGCCCCCCCCCCCGGGGGGGGGGTCTGCCAACTCAAAGCTTCCAGGTCTCATCTGCAAAGAGGAGACGATGAAGGAGTGCTAGCAGCTGGCCCTGGCCGTCCCGCCTGCCCCCTCAAGTCCCAGGGCTGCCCTCCGCCTCCTCAGCCAGTCTCGGGGAGCCTGTGTTTGCACAATCCTCCCCTCCCACTCCTGGGCCCAGTCAATCCAGGTGTGTCCAGACACACCTGGAGAGCAGCGGGGGCTGGGAATGCACCTGCTACCAAGTTAACCGTCCTGTGAGCTGGCTCATATTCCACCCAACTGACCCTACTGACCTTGAACCACAAAATAATCTACCCCAGGCCCCTTCCTTCTAGGGCTGAAATAACATGAGGAAAACACAGAGAGAGGTGCTGCGCACAGCGTCCCACACTTGTGCCTCCTGTGGGAAGCCCACCCACAGCCCCCAGCCCCGCGGCAGCCCGACTCGCCAGGAGGGCCCATCTATCTCCGGGCTCCCTGGGCCTGCGGCTCTGGACAAACTCCACCAGGCGCCTTCCCTTAGGACGAGCGGAACAGTGACCGTTCCAACAGAGAACACAGCGGCCGGGGAAGCCGGCGGCTTCCAGCAAAAACAAGCAGACTGGATGCCGCCGCCACGCCACACCCGGGCGCTCGGTGACCGGAAACCATAATAGTGGCTGGCCAAGGGTGCCGGCACTGACAGCAGGCACCACGTGACCTCCCTGCCGGACATCCCGCGAGGCAGGGCATCCACCTGGCCGCGCTGCCCCAGGGTTACATGCACAGCAGCTGCAGCCCAGCCCACTAAGCCTCCAAGCCCGGCTGCACCTATGATGCAAACTCCCGGAGCTCAGTCCGCCCTCGGGAACCCAGCAGGGGAGAGGACGACGCAGGACAGGAGCGGGTGCCCAGCTCGGGGAAGTGTTCCCGGACACCGTGTCGCGCCACTCTCAAACCCTCGATGTGCAGGGGGGCACCAACCCCCAGGGGGCCCAGGCTGGGGCAAGGAGAAGCCTGCTGGGGACCTGGCACCAGGAGGACTGAGGCTAATGTCTGAGGCATGACATTTCTCCCACAGAGGACGCCAGGAAAAACCTGGCCGGGCCCCAGGAGGCCTCCTGAACAAGGCTAAGGTGACCTCCAGTCCAGAAGCCGCGGGGTTGGGCCTCTAAGCTCACCCCACCCGAAAAGCCTCCCAGCTGAGCATCGGAAAGCACCACGTGGAACCGCCTCCTGCCTATAAGGAGATCACAAGGCATCCCAGACTCACCATGGAACCCCCTCCCCACACAGGGCACCGACCCCAGTGGACAATGCCCAGTGCTCACCAGCAGTCATCTGGACTCCGTCCTCCTCACGGAGGCCACAGGAGTCCTTCCAAACAACCAAGTTTCAGGAAACCCTCCACGGGCTCTCATGCCAGTCACAGCAGGATGGGCCCCACCTCCCCGCAAAGCTAAGGGGGACCTGGGTCCCATCCCCCACCCCACGGCCACACAGCCTCCTGCTGATGGGCACAGCGCCCAGCCTCTCTCCAGGTGTCTGGTCAGACCCCAGTGTGTGCCTGAGGACTGCTCCCAGCTCCCACAGGGACCTGCCTGCACATCAGACATACCCCCCCAGTCCTCCTCTCCCTCTGAGGGGACTGTCAGGGATATCGCCCAACCATCCCCACCCAGCACTTCATAAAAACTTGCAAACGAGGCAGTGAGCTGGAACCCACCCTGGGCCAGCACCTCCCAGGATGAGTGACACTCCTTCCTAAGCTAGGGCACCACACAGCCCTGCTCCAGGGCCTCGGACAGCCGCGGGCACTCTGGTCGCAGCCAGCCCTGCTCAGGGCCTTCCGGGGAGGGGTGCGTCTGCGGGGGCTTTATCTAAACCGCACTTCAGGTTCTTGCGGCCACTCCGCAGCCCCCAAATCACGCCCCCTCCCGCGGCAAGCAGCCCATGCCACCACATCCCAGGAGCCCCTAAACTTCCAAGACACCTGGGAAAGCACCAGTCCTGGAGCGGAACAGAAACGGATGGGGGGAGGCGCCGGCCAGCCCCCGGGAGCCATCCACTGTCAGCCTTGTCCCGGTGGGGCCACAGACCCTGCGCTCAGACCCAAGCCCGCACCACCGGCCTCGGCCCCGGGTCCCTCGGCTCCTGCCAGGCCCTGGCGCTTCCCTGCGGGCCTCTTCCTAGTCCCGGCCGCTCCCCGCCTCCCCAGGCCCCGACCCCGGCCGCTCCCCGCTCCCCAGGCCCCGACCCCGGCCGCTCCCCGCCTCCCCAGGCCCCGACTCCGGTCTCTTCCCGCCTCCCCCGGCCGCTCCCCGCACTCCCGCGGCGCAGGCCGAGCCCGGGCGGCCGCTTCACTCACCCGCGCCGGGGGCGCCGGCGCCGGGCCCCGGGCTCCGCCACCAGCGCAGCAGCGCTCGCCCGGGCTCCAGGCTGACGGCGCAGCGCTGCCGCTTCACCCACAGCACCGAGTGCAGCGGCTCCGCCGCCCCCATCGCCCCCATCGCCGCCGGCGCCGCCGCGTCCGCCGGGCGGGGGGCGCGCGGACGCCGAGGGGCGCGGGACCGTTAGCGGCCCCTGCAGTCGCCGGCCGCGGCGCGGGAGCGGGAGGCGGGAGCGGGGGGGGGGGCGGGAGGCGGTGCTGCGTCACCGGCACGCAGCACGCGGGCGCGGGCGGGGGGCGGGGAGAGGGGAGGGGGCCGCGGGGGGGGAACCCGGCAGGAGGCGGGGAACACGGAGTGGGCGGGACCGAGGGTCCCGGGGTCGGAGGAGGGACTTAGAGAAGGAGGCTGAGAGAATTGGAGGGGCCGGGCCGGGGGAGGCTGAGCAAGGGGCAGGAGGGGAAGGTCGGGGACCTGGTTAGGGATGGAGGAGGGGGCCGGGCCCGGGGAAGCTGAGGGAGGGGCGAGGGAGGCTGGGGGGCAGGAGAGGAAGGTGGGGGTCCTGGTTAAGGATGGAGGAAGGGGTCGGGCAGGGGGAGGCTGAGGGAGGGACGGGGGAGGGGGCGGGGGCCGAGGAAGGGGCCGGGGGTGGGACACAGAGGGAGGGAAGAGGGGCCTGGAGCAAGTCGGGGGAGGGGGCGATGGAGCTTGGTCGGAGTGCCCAGGGGTGCTCTCTGGGCGGCAGGCTGCATCCCCTAAGAGGTCCGGGAGTCCGCAGAAGGCCCAGTGGGGGTCAGCTCCTGGGGCTTAGGCGCTGATGGTGGCTGAAGCAGGGCTTGGCAGAGGCCACGCCCTCCCCGTGGGCGTCATGGCTCCAGCAGATTGGCAAGTGCAGGCGGAAGGGACCTGAAGCCGGGGTCTTTCTGGGGGCCTGGGGGAGCTTGACCTGCACCAACAGGGCGACAGTGGCCAGAGCGGCGGTGTCAGAGCTGAGCCCACGCATGGGCAGGCCCGAGGACCCAGGGCTCTGCTACCAGAGTTGGGGGATCCTCGGAGAGGCCCCTGGGCTACCCAGCTAAGGAAACCCCCAACAGTGAGACCCCCGCCTTGCTCTCAGAGCCTGTCTGTCCCCCTCTGTGTAAGCCCCCCCCCCGAGGACACTGCTGTCCCCTGTGCAGGAAGCAGCGCCTGCAGGTGGGGAGCACTCAGCTACAGGGTGAGATGGACACCAGCACAGGACGTGGGCCTGGGAGAGAATGGAGCGGAGACACACACACACCAGGTCTGGCTTCAGGATCGGCCTGAGAGCTGCCTGCCCAGCCCTGGAGGTGGGGCCCTCTGCGTCCACGTGGCCCTACTGCTGTGCCTGGTACCAGGTGGCTACACTTCCAGGTCTTAGCCTGCCAGCTCCCTGGGACCGTCTACAGGGTGGGGACAGCCGTGAGTCACTCCTCCCTAGGAACCCAGCCCCATCACCTGAGCTGCCTGGAGACCCAAACAGCCCTGCAGCCTCCACAGGGCCCAGAGTCCCTGCCACACCCCTGGGCAAGCCAGACCTGATCTCCCGGCAGGAGGTGAACAGCAGTGACCTCGCCTGCCTCCTGCCTCCCAAGCCTGGGGAAGTGTGGACAGGAAACATCCTTGGGAGCTCCATGCCCACGCGAGGAGGGTGCTGATGGTGCCACTGCCATAAAAAAAAGATTTATTTTATTTGAAAGGCAAAGTTACAGAGGGAGAATCTTCCATCTGCTGGTTCACTCCCCAAATGGCTGCAATGGCCAGAACGGGGCCAGGAGCCAGAAGCTTTGTCAACCATGTCTCCCTCATGGGTGCAGGGGCCCAAGGACTTGGGCCATCCTCTGCTGCTTTCCCAGGCTCATTAGCAGGGAGCTGGATTGGAAGTGGAGCAGCCAGGATTCAAACCAGCGCCTACATGGGATGGCGATACTATAAGCAGTGGCACAACACCAAAGGGCACATTTCTTTTTTAAAAGATTTAGTCTATTTATTTGAAAGACAGAGTTACAGAGAGAGAGAGAGAGAGACAGAGAGGTCTTCCATCCGCTGGTTCACTCCCCAGATGGCCACAGTGGCCAGAGCTGTGCTGATCCTAAGCCAGGAACCAGGAGCTTCTTCCTGGTCTCCCACACGAGTGCAGGGGCCCAAGGACTTGAGCCGTCTTCTACTGCTTTCCCAGGCCACAGCAGAGAGCTGGATGAGGAGAGGAGCAGCCGGATCTGAACCCAGAGCCCATATGGGATGCTGGTGCTTCAGGCCAGGGCTTTAAACCGTTGCGCCATAGCGCCGGCCCCAAAGGCTACGTTTTCAAAGGATGTATTTCCTGCAGGTGAGTTGGATGTGGCTCAGGCCTTACGTAGGGGCTGTGGTGCTAAGACTGAGTATAGCACTGGGGGAGTAGAAGGAAGGAGGCAGTGTCACCCAGAGCCCCTGCCAGGCCCCTGCGGTGTGTGAGAGCCCGGGAGGACCTACTGGGAGGTGCCTGTGAAGGCGTCTGGCAGAGCAGCCGGCAGGAGCCTTCCAGAGCCCCCGTGGCCTGGATCCTGGGCCCCGTGTTAGGACGCGCTCTGGCTCCCCAGTGACTTCCCAGCCATGTGACTCACTCACCTCATCCTGGGCAGGTCCTCTCCCATGCTGGGTCCTGGCCAAAATCACCCTCCTTCAATGCACGTCTCTTCACGCCGCAGTCCTCTGGCAGTTCACCCCGTGGCGTGTCCAGCCACGTCCCTGCCCACTGCACCACTGATGGCCCAGCCTGTGGCAAGCAAGGCCTGGGCATAGCTGGCTCCATTCCTACCAGGGCTGCCGTGTCCAGAGCCACCAGGTGAGCCAGCAGCATGGCTCAGCCCCGGCAGCCTGGGCAGAGATGAGCAAGCTCTGCCCTGGCACCTGCACCTGCTGAGTGTTTAGCCTCCAGGCTGGGGCTGCTGCCACCTGGGGCCTGCAAGGCCACACCAGCGCCCCAGGCATCCAGGTCCTCTCACACACGGGCTGCTGGGCTGTCAGGTCCCATCTAGGCCCATCCACGGCTACCCAACATCCCTGGACCATCCATGCCAGAGGCCCCTTGGCCTCACCTGCCCACAGAGCCCTGGTTGCCAGCAGGGACCTGGCACCAACAGCTCCTAGAACAGTCTCCGTAGCCTCTGACCTACTCTTTCCTTCTCTTCCTGGGGTCCCTGGCCTCATTTGCTGTGACAATCCTACCTGCCTGAGGGTGACAAAAACTAGAATACTGCTGGGGGGGGGGAGAGTTAGGGTGTAGCACCAGCTGCACGCTGGCTGCCAGGAATGCTGCCTCTGCCCTCTGCCCTCTGCCCTCTACCTGCAGCAGGAAACTTCTAGCCTTCTAAGCTCCTGACTGTCTGGAAGAAACGTCCTGGGCCCGAAATGGAGAATGATAATTGACAAAGTGCACATCCTACCTTGTCCGTGTGACCCTGACAGTCACCACTGGAATTGGGTATCATTTACCCCAGACCCACGGGATGAAAGTGAGCTGCCCCAGTTGTACAGAAAGGCTATTATATGAGTGGGCTCTGCAGGCTGCCTGCCCGGGCTGAGGGGCTGCACCGCTGCAGGACGTCTGGACGTGAGATCAGAAGATGGGCCGAGCCCCAGCTGCTCCCCCGTGGGGACTGCTTCCTGGGCACCTAGCAGGCCGCTCTGCTCTGTCCTCGAGTGCACACAGGACCGTCCTGGTGCGGGAAGACACTGCTCCTCTCCCGATCCAGCTCTCTGCTGTGGCCTGGGAAAGCAGTAGAAGACGGCCCAAGTCCTTGGGCCCCTGCACCCCCGTGGGAGACCCAGAAGAAGCTCCTGACTCCTGGCTTTGGATTGGCCCAGCTCCGACTACTGCAGCCATTTGGGGAGTGAGCCAGCGGATGGAAGCCCTCACTGTCTCTCCCTCTCTCTCTAACTCTACCTCACAAACAAATAAATAAATAAAATCTTAAAGGAAAAAAAACCAAAAACTGAAGCTCTAGAAGAAAACGTTTCACTCGGCTAGAAGACAGAGCCCCCCCCCCCCCCCCGCCCAGTGCCCCAGGGGCTGACCACGCCCCCCAGTGCCCAGGGGCTGACCACGCCCCCCCAGTGCCCCAGGGGCTGACCACGCCCCCCAGTGCCCCAGGGGCTGACCACGCTGGCCTGCCTGCAGCTGCCGCCCTCCTCCATGGCCCTCTTGGAGGGACTCAGTTCGCTGCAGCTTTCCTTGGGGATTAAGTGAATTGTTCCACTTTGCAGGTGAGGAGCCTGAGGCCCTAAGGGACAGTTCCCTCCTGGAGCTGGGAGTGGACCTTGCTTTATCCCAGCCAACACTCAACACACTTTCTGTGTCCACACCAGCACCCGGAGAACCACGTGGAGACGTTCACGAACTCTTCCAACAACCAGACGAGATAAACCCGAGCAAAACCGCGTCAACCCTTCCTCCAACTCCCTCCTGTCCCCAGGGGCCCTGGAGTGCTGAGTGGGAGGAGCCAGCCGGGCCTCCCCGGCCAGACGGCCGTTCCTTGGGTGGAGGTGACAATGCGACCTTGGCAGGCATGGAGGCACGTGATCCAGGCTTAGGGAAGTTTACAACCTCACTACCAGAAACTGGCTCACAGGAAGGTAAGGAAACACACCCACGACAGAAAGGTGTGCCGAACAGAACCCCGGGGGCTTCCAGCTCCCAGGCGAGCTCCGTGGAGCTTCTGCAGACGTAAATCCAGACCACGTCCCCTTGGCTCCCCTGGGTCCCTGGAGCCTCCCTCGGCTGGCTTGCCTTCCTCGCTGGCCCTGCGGCTCTGTGCCCAGTCCCTCTGTAAATGTCACAGCAGCCTTCTCCTCCGCCCCCCGCTGCTCTTTCACCTGTCACCAGCCTGTGCTGTCCAGGAGCTGCTGGTCCACGTGGGAGCAGACGGGTGGGCTCCTCAAGGCCAGGGCTCCATGGCAGGCCCCCTGTGGCTGTGACACAGCTCACAAAGTGCACATGGGAAGTGTGGCCTGGCTGATGGAGAGTCCTAGAAAAGACCCAGGCCGCAGAGGTACACTGTCTTCCGAGGATGCTCAGAAAACAGGAGCTGGGAAGCTGGGGCTGGGCAAAGCAGGTGCAGGCTGCCTGCTCAGCTTGAAGCCGCCGTGAACTCCAGTCAAGGGGAACTAGCGGGGCCGGCTCTGCAGTGTAGCAGGCAGAGCTGCCTTCTGCAGCGCCAGCTTCCCATCTGGGCGCTGGTTTGAGCCCCAGCTGCTCCATATGCCATCCAGCTCCCTGCTGATGCACCTGGGAAAGCAGCGGAAGATGGCCCAAGTGCCTGGACCCCTGCATCCCTGTGGGAGACCCAGAGGCTCCTGGCTTCAGATCGGCCCAGCTCCAGCTGTTGTGGCCATTTGGGGAGTGAACCAGCGGATGAAAGATCTCTCTCTCTTTCTGTAGCTCTGACTTTCAAATAAATAAAGACATCTCTTTTTTTAAGGTGGTGGGGGAAGAGCTCCTGGGACCCTCCACATCCTCCTAATCACCCACTTCTCTGGGTCCCCGTGCCTCAGAGGACACCCAACATCCTTCCGGGGGTGCACATTCCCCACCCCAGGCCATGTGCCGTTCCCAGTGGGCTGTCTTTGCCTGCATTGCCTGCCCCCAGCACACACACACTCACATGCACACGCTGGCAGTGCAGCCTGAGCCCAAGGCTCGTGAGCGGCAGGTGCCGGATTAGCCCTGGGATTAGCCACCCCAGCAGTCATCCTCCTGTGCCTGCCCCGCCCCTGAGATGTGGAGCTCATTCGCACGGCCAGTTTTAGCATTCTCGAGAGGATGGCCTTTTCCTTACAGGTGCCACACACCGTGTGCCAGAAAGCTACAGCTCCAGGCGCAGCCCAGCCTGACCCAGGTCGGTCAGGACCACGTGCAGCTGATGAGGCTGGGAGGAGGCGCGGGAGGTGAGGGATACAGCTGGGCGGCTCTGTGAGGCCGGGGGCTTTGTCTCTGTGCCCCTAGTGCCCCCGCTATACAGAAAGGCTATTAAATGGGTGGGCCCCCCGGCTGCTTGCCCCAGGCTGAGGGTCTGCATTGCTGCAGGTGAGTCTGAAAGGGGACATCGGAAGAGGTCGGAGCCCCAGCTGCACCCCAGTGGGGACTGCTCCTGGGCACCTGAGGTAGCCGATCAACGTTTGCTGACTGGAGGGAGGAACCAGTGAGTGAGGAGAATGCAAGCACCACAGGAACACCCACCATCTTAAATTGGAGTCAGGATTGCACTGGGCTGGGTTGGGGGCAGCGACCCTGCCTGGGGTAGACCTCAGGGCTCAGGGGGGCTGGGCAGGCCGGACAGCTCCTGCCTGTCAGGAGGTGACAGCTCCAGCCTTGGATCCTGTGGCCTCAAGGTTTTCAAAGAAGCCAGAAACCTACATTCCTGGGTGAAATCTTGTGCTTTCAAATATCATCTACTAATTCAATTCCAAAATGTAGAGCACTTTGCAGGGGGGCCGGCATTGTGGCTTAATGGGTTAAGCCATCGCCTGCAACACCTACATCCCCTAAGGACACCCGTTTGTGTCCAGGCTGCTTCACTTCTGATCCAGCTTCCTGCTAATGCGCCTGGGGAAAGCAGATGGCCCAGGTACTTGGTCTCCTGCCATGTGGGAGAGCCTGAAGAAACTCCTGGCTCCCAGCTTTGGCCTAGCCCAGCCCTGGCCATTGCAGCCATCTAGGGGGTGAACCAGTGGATGGAAGATTTATCTCTGTGTGTGTGTCTGTAACTCTTTAGATAAATAAATCTTGGGGCCAACGCTGTGGCTCAGCGGGTTAACGCCCTGGCCTGAGGTGCCAGCATCCCATATGGGCGCCGGTTCTAGTCCTGGCTGCTCCTCTTCTAATCAAGCTCTCTGCTGTGGCCTGGGAGAGCAGTAGAAGATAGCCCAGGGCCTGCGCTGTGGCTCAATAGGCTAATCCTCCGCCTACGCCACTGGCACCCCAGGTTCTAGTCCCAGTCGGGGTGCTGGATTCTGTCCCGGTTGCTCTTCTTCCAGTCCAGTTCTCTGCTGTGGCTGGGAGTGCAGTGGAGGATGGCCCAAGTGCTTGGGCCCCTGTACCCACATGGGAGACCCAGAGGAAGCTCCTGGCTCCTGGCTTCGGATCGGCACAGCCCCAGCCGTTGCGGCCATCTGAAAGTGAACCAGCAGATGGAAGACCTCTCTCTTTCTGTCTCTCTATAACTCTGCCTGTCAAATAAATAAAATACATCTTTTAAAAAAATAAATTTTTAAAAAAGAAACACTTTGCAGAACAACCTTGGGCGATGGTAAGGTCCGCTGCAGGCCAGAGGGCTCAGAGAGCTGCCCACGTGTGACCTCCGCCTTGAAGCCACCAGTTGAGCTGGACTTCAGAGGGCCTTCTTCAGGACAGGGGTTGGTGAATTAGTAACGGCGTCGTGGACGCTCACACGCCTCATAGCAGAGAGGAGAGAAACAGGGCTGCGCGATAACGGAGGCCGTGAGTGCGCTGGGAGTCCAGTGCCGCGGGAAGAGAACGTGGACTAGAGCAAGGAGGGCACAGAGCTGGGGAGGGGCGGCGGACCCCTCGGCTGTCCCACAGCCACGGCAGCAGCGGGTGTGGCTGCGTAGTTCCCAGGCGAGCAAGGGGGCAGTGTGGCCGGAGGAGAGTGAGGGATGGGGTGCAGCTGGAGCCATCAGAAGTCTCCTCCCTGGTGGCGGCGCAGGGCTTGTCCCCAGCGTGAGCGTTTCAGGGAGTCACTGTGTGTTTCGAGCAGAGAAGCGTGGCGAGCTGAGGCGCGTTTTGAGAAGAGCACTCTGTGCCTGTCTGAGTTCAGCTCCACCCCCGGGTCCAGCGTCCTGCTGATGAGCAGGCTGAGAGGCAGCAAGGGCTGGCCAGGCGGCTGCGTTCCTGTTACCCACGGGGATTTGCACTGAGTTCCCAGCTCTTGGCTTCAGCCTGGCCCAGTTCCCACTGTTGCAGGCAACTGGGGACTGACCCAGTGGATGGAAGGTGTCTGTCTCCACTTCCCTCACCACCCCTTTCTGCCTAATAAGTACATTTTTTTAAAAAAGAAAGTGCTGCAAATGCAAGTAGAAATAACGGACAGGAGGGCCGGCGCCGTGGCTCAACAGGCTAATCCTCTGCCTTGCGGCGCCGGCACACCGGGTTCTAGTCCCGGTCGGGGCGCCGGATTCTGTCCCGGCTGCCCCTCTTCCAGGCCAGCCCTCTGCTGTGGCCCGGGAGTGCAGTGGAGGATGGCCCAAGTGCTTGGGCCCTGCACCCCATGGGAGACCAGGAAAAGCACCTAGCACCTGGCTCCTGCCATCGGATGAGCGCGGTGCGCCGGCCGCAGTGCGCCATCCGCGGCAGCCATTGGAGGTTGAACCAACGGCAAAGGAAGACCTTTCTCTCTGTCTCTCTCTCACTGTCCACTCTGCCTGTCAAAAAAAAAAAAAAAAAAAAAAGAAAGAAATAACGGACAGGAAAGCACCCGGGTGGGTGAGTTCAGCAGCCTGCGCTGGGGTCCTGGTGAGGACAGGGAAGCAGCCAGATGTGGGCACACAGAGGCTCAGGCTTGAGTTAGTGGATTACATTTAGAAGGCACAAGATTTAATCAGTGGGTGTGAACCAGCAGATGGAAGATCTCTCTCTCTCTCTGCCTTTCAGATAGATAGATAGATAGATAGATAAATCTTTAGTAGAATAAACAACAGCTTTATTGAGACACAGTCACATCCTGAGCAATTCACTCACCTGCAGTGTGCAGTTCCCTGGGCATCAGCAGCCTCACAAAGTTATCTAATCATCACCCATAAGGAAACCTGCACCTGTTCCCCGGCCGCTGCCCCGTTCTCCATTCACTGCCCCAGCTGCCACTCCGAGGCGTCCCACTCCACGGACTTGCCCCTCCTGGACATCTCATGCAGGTGGGCTTCTGGGACGGGCTTCTTTCATCCAGTGTCTTCCCTCTCGTCCCTGTGCCTTGAGCAGAAACAGAACAGCAGCGCCAATTAGCAAATTAACAAAGCTGCTGGGACCTGGTCGCTAAAAAAAGATTGACTTGTTTATTTGGAAAGTCAGTGTTACAGAGAGAGGGAGGGAGAGAGACAGATCCTCCACCCGCTGGTTCACCCTACAGGTGGCTGCAATGGTCAGCACTGGGCCAGGCCAAAGCCAAATGCTTCTCCTGGGTCTCCGCATGGGTGCAGGGGCCGCAGTACCAGGCCATCATCCACTGCTATCCCAGGCCATTGGCAGAGAGCTGCATGGGAGGAGGAGCTTCACTGTGCTGGCGCGAGACTCCGCCCTCCGCTGCCTGAGTTTGTTTTCTGTTTGGTCCTAGGGCGAAGTGGCCCAGAGCTTGGGATTCAAACCCAGACTCTGCCTGAGTGGAGCCAGGCGCCTGGGCCTCTCAGGGCAGCGCTGTGGGCGTCCGGGCCAGCTCGCTCTCTGGGGCAGGGTCCCCCTGGGTGCTGCGGGATGTTCACAGCGTCTCCACCTGCACTCACAGATGTCAGCCGCAGCTCCCCTGTGACAGCCTAGCGTCCTGGCCTGGAACCCATCGCTGTCTCAGATCACCCGGTTCCCCGAGCTCAGCTTTCCTGCTCTGTGCACCCACACAGACGGCGTCGTACAGACAGAGCCCTGGGCCTGCGGTCGCTTCCTAACCCAGGCTGACAACCCCAGGCAAGGCCTGGAGCCTGGCACGGGGCATGCAGAAGTGCCCACTTGGTGCCCGTGGTCTTGTTTTCCCTAGGCCGGTGATGGAGCTGGAGAGGAGGGGCCGGAGACAGCACCGGACAAAGTCTGTGCCGCAGCCTCTGACGCCCACGAAGGGGCCTCACTGGCGCGAGGGTGGAGGCCTCACCCTGAGGACCTCAGGTGTTCTGGGAGTGAGCAGCCCCCGCGCCCGACACATACAGGGGATGCGCGGCCAGGGCCATCCCAGGGCTGTCCCGGGTAGACCGAGGCCTCCTGCTTTGCCGAGACTTCAAGTCCCACAGCTTGGAAAGGTGGGCGTTTCAGGATGACCTGATTCCGGGTGCACAGACTTCCCCAGGAACAGCGGAGCTGGGCCACCAAGCGTCCCCACTGGGCTCATCTCAAGCGGCACCGAGAGGTGACCTCATTTAGGCCTTGAGCAGAAACAGAACAGCAGCGCCAATTAGCAGCCGCTCGTGCGCCTGGGCTGTGGATCGGCCACAGCCTCTGCTGACATTCCTGTGTATGGAAAATTCCACGTGCAGCCTCCTTCCACGGGCGGCCACCTCCCCTGGGGACACACCCAGCTTGGTCTCTTGCTTGTGCACAGGATGACAGCATCTGAGGGGGCCCAGGCATAGCACCCCCCCCCAGATGCTGACTCAGCAGGTCAGGGCAGGTCGGGTGAGAACCTGCATGTCTCCCCTCTCCCCAGTGATGTGGACACGGGTGCTTCTCACATCGCACAGCGAGACGCAGGAGGACCTGCTCTGGCCGCCCGCTCAGGCGAGGAGCCCAGCCCTGGACTTGCTGCGCACCTGAGCCTGGGTGGCCACCTGCTCATCTCTCAACCGTATCCCAGCGAACAGTTGAGAGGATGCCTGGACAGAGCCTGGCACGGAGCTGGGCGCAATGGCACTGCTGTTGAGCGCTGGCCTCGCCTCTGTCCAGGAGGAACTGTGGCCCTAACAGGTGGGCGGGTGTGAGCAGGGAGGCTCGTCTGGCCAGCCGGGAGATCTTGGCCTGTTCCCGTCCCCTGGCTGGTGCCCTTCCTCTGAAAGCAGACAGTGGGGACGCCACATGGTCCTTGGGATCCGGCCTGCTGGCCGCAGGGCCTGGGACATTCTTCCCATGCTAGGCACCCACATCAAAGGGAAGCCTGGGTCTCAGCAGGCAGGGCCCAGGCAGCTGGGCTCCCCCAAAGCCACGGCTTGCAGGGAGCAGATCAGCCACTCTGCCCCTGCAGTGGCTTCGCAGAGCCAGGCGTGGGAGGAGGGCCTGGGAGGCCACTCTTCACTCGGACCTCCCGGCCCTTCCTCTGTGGAGGTGGCTGCCTCCCTGCCTGGGCCTGTCCCTGTCCCTCCGGCTCCCTGCTGGGGAGTCAGGGGGGCGAGTTCTGCTTTCAGTGTATTGCTGATCGCTACGCCTCAGCTTGCCCATCTGCAGAATGGGCGTGTTGGGGAGACTGGCTCTCCAGTTCCCACCAGCTCTGATGTTCTAAGAAACACTGCCCGGGCACTTCCTGTCCCTGGCCCTTTGGTCCCGGTCTGCTTCTTTCTCTGTCCACTCTGTGACTTGCCGGGGGGCAGCTTGTGGGAAAGGCCAAGTCTCCACTGCGCAGAGCTTGCTTTGTCTCCTGCAGACAGAATCTGCCCTTTCGTCACCGTCTTCAGCTGGCAGCAGGCGCGACTGCCCACGGCTCAGACCCAGAGAAAGATGGCTTCAAGCTGCCCCTTCGCAGAGCCGCCCCCGCCACCCAGGGGCCCACAGGCAGGGCTGGCGGCACCTGCTCACAGCCGGGCAGGAGTCCTGGGAGCTGCAGGCGTCGGGTCACCCTGGCCTTCACACCGATTACAACGCGGCTTCCTGGCACCCGTGGGATGCTCACCAAAGCCTCTTCCCGTTGATTGCCTCATTTGATCTTGGAAGAACCCTGTGCGGGGTGTGTGTGTGGTTGTGGCGGTGTTAACGAGCCCCGTTGTCCGATGGGGAAGATGAGGCTGAGGGGCCGTGTGCCACCTGAGCGTCTCCAGGCTCAGTGGGTGACGTGATACCTGTGCCTCAGGTGTGCTGGGAGAGCGAAGAGAGGCGCTGTGGGGAGGGGGGTCAGGGCGGAAGGCCAGCTTCCACCACAGTGCGGTGCTCAGGCGGGGGGGGGGGGCTCTGGGAGGCTGGTGCCACACCCTGCACTGGGGGGGGCTCAGACAGCCCCCTGCACCGGGAGGCAGCACATCTCTCTCTTCAACAATTTCCCACTGTCTGCGCCCATCCAGGCTCGTGGCTGTGATGACTCAGCCGGTTTCAACCTCACAGGAACTCCCGTGGCGGGGTGGGGGCAAGGCCAGGCTCCACGAGACGTTTGGGGCAGGGGGACGTGGGGCTTGGGGTGTAGCTTTGCCTGGGCCTTGATGGATGCTGTGATTTCAGTGTGAGGGTACAGGATGGGGCCCGGCTCCTAGTAGGGGGTGCCAGCAACAGGTTAAGGATATCCTGGAACATGATGGGGACGGAGAGAGAGGCCTTCGGCACCAGGGTGAGGAATGGGGCTCTTCCCAGAGGCTCCTGAGGAGGGCGCTAGCCAAGGGCCCCAGCCCGAGGGGGCTGGGCAGCGGAGGGCCAGGGAAGTCTGCAGGGGGTGGGGGCAGGCAGCCGTGAGGAGCGTCCAGGGTCAGTGGCTGACAGGAGTGACCGAGGGAAGGAGGAAAAGGGCAGGGAGGGTGCAGGGCCCCACAGGTGCTCAGGCTGCCGCCCACTGCGGCCTTGGCTGGGTGCCCGAGGGTGGCACCTGAGGCCACCTCGTGACGTGAACACTGGGGAGAGCCAGGGAGGCAGCCCTGGGCGGAGTTCAGTGTTCCTCCCTCCTCCTCCTCCCTCCCTCCACTCCCTTCCCTTTTCCCTTGGTCTTTATTTTTTTCTTTTCTTTTCTTTTTTCCCCTTGGTCTTTAAAAGACTTCAGGGCCAGGGAGATAAGCAGGATAGGGCCTACTATCCCCAGTTTTTTTTTTTTTTTAAAGATGTATTTATTTATCTGAAAAGCAGCGTGACAGAGAAAGAGAGACAGAGATCTTTCCTCCTCTGGTTTCCCTCCCCAAATAGCCGGGGCTCGGCCAGGAGCAAGGAACTCGGAGTGTCCCAAGGTGCGGGCAGGGTCCTAAACACCTGGGCCCGAAGCGGAACAGCTGGGACAGCAGCAGGCACACTGATCCGGGCTGCCTGGGGTCACACGCGGCAGTCCCGCTACTGCCCCCTTCACAGACGGGGAAGGCAAGGCTCAGAGGGGGCCTGGACTGAGCCCGGCCACTGTCCCTCTCTCCCTCACACCCTGCCATGTCACACTAGCACCAGGAACAGGAAGTGTTTGGGCCTCGGCCACCCCTGGTGGGGCTGTTATCCCTAGGACTGTGGTTATAATCAACGTGGCCCAGCTGCCCGCCGCCCTTCAATAACAGCTCTGCCCTGTGGTCAGCGGGCCTGACTCTGCCCTCTGGGGGAAGGTTCAGGAAGGGGTAAAGGGTCCATGCCTCTGGGGCTGCAGTTCCCTGGTCCTTGAGCCCAAGGCCTGTGCAGTCACTTGATAAACATGTCTTAAGTGCCCAACCTGCTGCTACTGACCAAGTGGCCCACAGGTGGCCGGGGGAGTGTGGGAGGTCATCCTCTAATGGAAGTCCTTGTGGGCAGAGCCATGGGGACCCGAGTGAGGACCTGGGTCTCAGACACCCCCTGCTGCGGGCTTCACAGCCCCTCAGGTGAGAAGGGAGCCACATCGCTGTCCCCTGAACAGACAGCCCCTCTGCCCACCCCTGCTGGCCCAGGCTTCCGCCTCGCTGGACATTCCAAGAGGGTGTGTCCAGCCCTGTCTCCCAACCCCGTGCTAGGGCAGAGACATAGGCCTGCTGGGGGTGGGGAGGACTGGGGGACACCCCATGGGTCCAGTCTCACTGTGTAGCTTCCCCTCTCAAATGTGGACAGTGCTCCCGCAGGCGCACCCAAGGAGTCCCAGGACTCCCTGCACTCTGGCTGGCGTGCTGCAGGCAGGAGCCTCGGCTTTGCTCTGCGCCACCTGCAGGCGGCCTGCGAGCACTGCGGCAGGGACCGACTTGGGCCGTCCGCATCTCCTTGCCAAGGCCTACGTGGCTCTTCCTGTCCAGGGCTGCTCCCAGCCTTGCCACCACGGGGAGACGTGGCAGCAATGGCGCAAGGGAGAAGGGCGTGGGAAGCCAGGGGAGGGCCCAGGACATAGTCTGCCCTCAGAGGCGCAGGGGCTTGCTGAGGGGCTGGGCAGCAGAACTGGCAGTTAAGGCGGAGGGTTGGGGACCGAGCCCTAAGCCAAGTCGTGTCCTGAGCAGACAGCCCTACTCTGTGGGTAGCAGGTTCCACCATGCAGCCAGTACTCTACGCTGTCACTCCAATGTGAGTCGTAGGAGCTGCCAGTGTGCCTGAGCGTGGCAGAGACCCTGCCTCTCGCCAGGATGCATCATCTAGGGTGGAAGCTTGGGCACACATTGGACCCCCTTTCCAGGCGCTGCCTACATGTGGTGAGGTGTGTGGGGTGTGATGTGATGGCAGGCACTCGTGTGTTTCTGCGTCTTGCCCACCTCTAGGAGACCTTGCATGGCCCTGCACTGGACCGAGGGACCCACCTATGGCAGAGGTGGCGACGGCAGTGAGCTCATGGCCACTAGGCAGTTACCACCATTTTGGCTCTGAGTCCGTGACCTGTGGGGCTGGGGTGCATCATTCTGGAGGTGGGAGACACACTAAATGACGCTACGGCCACCCTAAGCAGGAGGCAGGGGCATGAGAACCGGGGAGAGGAAGCAGCGGCCTGGCTTAGCCGCATTCTTGGGGGCAGCTCGGCTGTTCTGGGGCTCCTGACTCCCAGAACAGGGTGTCTCCAGGAAGGGACGCGGGGAGCCCCTCAGTCAACTTCAAGTGACGACCACTGCTCACTTCAGCCTCTGTGCCAGGAGACCAGCAGGCCAGGAGAGGCGCCACCTCCTGGCCGTCTGCAGGAGCTAGGGATGCTGCGCCACAGCGGGGCTGGGAAGAGCAATTCTGGCGCCTGTATGGACCGCTGGGTGTGGTCTCCCGCCCAACTCTGATGGCTGCTCTGAAGCCTCTGGGGTGGCAGTCTGGGCCACGACACCAACCGTGAAGCCAGCCCCAAAGCCACCTGCATGTAACTGCCTGCCCCATGTCTCCTGGGAGCCGGCCAGCATCACTCCACACCTGTGCCCTGCTGGAGGTCCCTCCCGCCGCCCACTTCGGTGGTGATGTTCCTTCTGCCTGGAAGGACTTTTCACACCTGCTCGGCTTTGTGACCAGTCACACACTTTGCCCCACAGCCTGTGAACACTGCTCACTCACTGGGGGCAGCCAGGACATCGGCTCAGTGCATGGCGCAGAGATGAGCTCAGTAACTGGTTTCCCGTTACAAAGTGCTCTGGACACGCAGACGTCACACAGACGGGCACCTGGACACTGCACGTGTGCTCTGGACAGGCAGACATCACACAGACGGGAACCTGAACACTCTGCACGTGTGCTCTGGACACGCAGACGTCACACAGACGGGAACCTGAACACTCTGCACGTGTGCTCTGGACACGCAGACGTCACACAGACGGGAACCTGAACACTCTGCACGTGTGTTCTGGACATGCAGAAGTCACACAGAAGGATGGGTACCAGAACACTCTCCACCTGCCCTAACACTGCACAGTGTTATTGACCACAGCCCTGTAATATGGAGGCTCCCACTTTCCCGAGTGTCGTTTTCAGGATTCTCATGGTTTTATTTTTTAATTAATTAATTAATTTTTTTTTATTTTGTTATTTTTTTTTCTCATGGTTTTATTTTTAAGTATGTATTTGAAAGGGGGGTCGGGAGAGAGAGGGAGAGGGGGAGGGGGAATGGGAGGGGGAGGGGGAGAGGGAGAGAGATGTCTTCCATCTACTTGTTCACTTCTCAAATGCCTGCAGCAGCCAGGCCAGACCCTCTATCCTGGTCTCCCGCACAGTGGCAGGAACACATCACCCGCTGCTTCCCAGGTGCACGGGCAGTATTGGATTGGAAGTACAGCACCTTGGGGCCAGCGCTGTGATGCAGCAGGTTAACGCCCTGGCCTGCAGCGCCGGCATCCCATATGGGCGCCGGTTCAATTCCCAGGTTCTCCACTTCTGATCCAGCTCTCTGCTGTAGCCTGGGAAAGCAGCAGAAGATGGTCTAAGTACTTGGGCCCCTGCACCTGCAAGAGAGACCTGGAAGAAGCTCCTGGCCTGGGATTGGCCCAGTTCTGGCCATTGTGGGCGGGCATCTGGGGAGTGAACCAGCAGATGGAAGACCTCTCTCTCTGTCTCTGCCTCTCTCTGTAACTCTTTCAAATAAATAGATCTTTAAAAAAAAAAAAAAGAAGGAAGTACAGCTCCTGGGGACTCCAACTGGCACTCCTGATGCTTAACCCACAGTGCCACAATGCCTGACTTAAAAAAAAAAAACAACTGGCAAAAACTCCAGCAGACACACGAATAAGTGACGTATCTTATTGTCAGGCCGTGTGCTGCACAGAACTGCTGTCCGCTCCCGCTGGTATAATTCTGTAATGACCTTCAGCTTGGCTGGTCTCGAAGCCGTCAGCTCAACCTCAGTGTGGCTCCCGGCCCGAGACAGCAGGTGGGGGAGCCCAGTGGGCCGGGCACCACGGCTCCAAGGTGGTTGGTCACCTCCCAGCAGTCACTCCTCACCGCCAGTCGTTCGCTTGGGATGTTCACGTTGCCCTCCCTGTGCACCGCTCCGTCTGCTGTTCTCTCTCGCTGTGTTCCTGCAGTGGGCCAGCTTGGGCTGGGGACACTCATGGTCCCCAAAGCTGTCTGCCAGCCACCTCTGGGGAGGTGTGGAGCTGTCAGGAGGCGAGCCCTGGGGCAGGTGTGAGGCCTGATCCTCAAAGAGCCACTGAGGCAACGAGAGATCTCTGGGGATTCCGAGGTTGAGCCCACCAAGTCCTGAGACCACGCAGGGGCCGACCCTCCTGTCGTGTGGCCTGGCCGCCGTCCACCCCGCGTTACGAACAGCTTACCGGTCAGGTGCTGGGGCTGACACGGCTAAGACGCAGCCCGCACCAGGCAGGCCCCCAGGAGCCGAGACGGAGCGACACCACACAGCGAGGCGGGCACCAGGAGCTGGGGCAGCGTCAGCCCAGCCTGTGCCGTCAGGGCAGGGCCCACAGGCCCGGTGACAGCGGCACAGCAGGCATTCCCATCGCCAGGAAAACCCGAGAAAGGCGGGCCGGTGCTGCGGCTCAGCGGGGACGCCTCTGCCTGCCGTGGGCCGCTCCTCTTCCCATCCAGCCCCCTGCTAGCGGCCGGGCAGGCAGCAGAGGGCGGCCCTGCGCCCACGTGGGGGCCTGGAAGAAGCCCCTGGCTTCAGCCCGGCCCAGTGCGGCCCGTTCCCGCCACGGTCTCCGTTTTCCCTCTTCAAATAAAAGTGACAGAGAACGGGCAGGTGCGTCCCAAGGAGCCCCCTCCAGCCCGCAACGCCACACACACGTTCCCTGGTAGCCACGTTAAAAAACAAGAAAAGGTGAAGCAATTTCAACGGGGCGCCCATTGCGCTCGGCATGTTCCCCGAGCAACGCCAGCGCGTCCGGAACCCGCCGTCCGTCGGGGCGCGCGGTGGGCCCGGTAGAGCCCGGCCCGCCGCCTCGCCCCAGGGCCGCTTCTCCCCGCCGCGCCCACGCGGACCCGCTCGGCCACCGCCCGCGCCCTGGACAGGGACCCGCCTCGCCTCTGCAGATGCTGCTCCAGGCTGCAGCGGCTCCCGGGCGTCCACAGGCGGCAGCGGGCCGCGGGGCCGGGGGCCAGCGAGCAGAGGCCGGGACAGCCGCACGCTCGGGCCGGCCTGGCCCACTCCAGCCGCAGCGCGGGCCTGGCGCCCGCAAGCCCAGCCCACCCCGAGACGCCTGCGTCACACCGAGCGCGCCGTCGCCCTCTGATGCCGTCCGGCTCCGCGCACTGCGTCACACGCCACCTGGGACGGAGGCGGGACTTCCGGGCGCCCGGAGGCACAACTTCCGGGCGGAGGCGGAAGAGCCTCTGGGCTCTACGCTCGGGAGACCCGGGACTGCTGAGGGGCCACCCCGGGGCACAGGGAAGGGCCGCTGGGGCCGACCGGCGGCGCTCCGGGGGTCAGGGCCGCGGGCCTGAGGGATGCGGAGGGGCCATGGCCAGCGACGGCGTCAGGAAGCAGTTCTGGAAGCGCAGCAGCAGCAAGGTCCCGGGCAGGTGGGTGTGGCGGGGGGCGCCGGGTCGGGGTCAGGGGTCGGAGGTCAGGCGGCCGCAGCGGCCCCGCGGGGCTGCGGGAGGCGTCGGGTTCGGGCCGACTGCCGGGGGCGTTGGGGCGCTCGGCGTGGACAGTGCCCGCGCGGAGGAGCGAGTCGTCCCGGGGACGGGCGGGCGCCCGTGGGCGAAGCGGGGAGGCGGGCGGCGGCGTCGGCCGTGCCCGGGCGCGGGCGGCTTCTGGGCTCGTGTCCCGCGGGGGCTCGTTGGCCTGAGCCGCCTTCGCCGTGCCCACGTGCCCGCCCCAGGCCTCAGAGCTACTCCCGCGCCCGCCGCAGCCGGCGGGCTCGGCCTTTTTTGTTCCTGCGCCGTGGAAGCTCTGACAGCGCCAGAGTCCTCGTCTGGTTGGCGTGGCGCTGAGCCCGGCCGGGGCCTGGGGGCAGAGGAGACGTGGCGCGGAAAATCCCCAGGCTGCCCGGCGAGCGTGTCTGAACTCCTGGACATCAAGGATGGCGGCGTTAGGCTTAGGGCTTAGGCAGCATCCGGTGGCTCGTGCCGGAAACCTTGGAGGTCAGCGCGTCCAGCCAGGACAGTGTAGCTCCCAGAGTGGTCTGGGCGCAGGCAGACCAGGGAGTTCAGAATGAAGAGCGCCCGCGGAGCTGGCCGACGACCCGCCTCCCACCCCTGCTGCGAGGCTTCCGGAAAGACCCCACCTGGGGTCCGAGAGGCGGTGAGGGTCCAGGCAGTGCCAGGGGCAAATGCAGGCCCTCGAGTCCTGGGAAGCGGAGCCACGTGACTCGCGTGGGCGTTGGGTCTCCTTTACTCTAAAGGCCAGCATTTATTTTTTATAAAAGTGTGGGGACCCTCTTGTTTGTTTGAGAGGCAGAGAGAGAGAGAACTCTCCCCAAGCACTGGTTCACCCCCAGCCCTCTACCTAAGTGCCTGCACTGGCTGTGGCTGGCCCGTGATGAGCTGGGGCAGGAACCCAGCCCAGGCCTCCCACAGAGGTGGCAGGTCGCTGCCCGCGCCGTCACTGCAGCCTTCCAGGGCATCTGTAGCAGGAAGCTGCAGCCAGGTGCCAGAGCTGGGATTGAGCCCAGGCAGCCTGGCACGGGAGGCGGCATCGTCCCTGTCATTTAGCTACTAGGCCATTAGCTCTTAACAACCAGTTGAGAGGCAGGCGTCAACGCACGGCGGTGTGGAGCTACAACCGTGGCCAACCCTTTGCACTGTTGACGGTGTCTCTTGGTAATGTGTCCTTGTACGGGCTTCAGTTAGCGCTAGTCCCTGCGAAACTCAGTATGCAGAACCCGTGAACGTGCCCTGTTTGGAAACGGGGTCTTTGCAGAAGTGAGCAAGTCAGGATGAGGGTCAGGGTGGGCCCTGGTCCAGTGACGGGGTCTTTCGAAGAAGGAAGAAGAGGAAGATCTGGACACAGACGTGGGGACGGTGACGTGAAGACAGCAGCGGAGCCTGGAGTGAACTGTTTGTGAACCAAGGAAAGCAGGGGCTGCCAGCAGTCACCAGAAGAAGTGACAGGAAGGCCCCTCCCCTAGGGACCTGACCGAAGGCATGGTGACGGCTGACACTTTGGTCTCTGACTCCTGGCCTCCAGAACTCAGAGCGACAGAGTGGGGGAAGACATAGGTCCCAATGGTCAGGGCTGGCCCAAGCCAAAGCCAGGTCTTCCATCCGGGTCTCCCCGTGGGTGCAGGGACCTAAGCACTTGGGGCATCGTCTGCTGCCTGTCCAGCGCATTAGCGGGGAGCTGGGTGGGGAACAGCAGTGGGGACTGTAACCGGTGCCATGATGCAGGATGTGGCAATTTAACCTGCTGTGCCACCGTGCTGGCCCTGCATTTCTGTTGTCCAGAGCCTCGAGGTTTGCGGTAATTTGTTATGACAGCCACAAGAAACTGCCCGTGCCCAGCCTCTGGGAGATGGATCCTGAATTACTGAAGCTGGCTGTCATTGCCTTCAGTAATTGGTTTTGACACTGTGCTGTGTTCTGAGCACTTCGAGGGTTGCCGTGTGCGGAGTGTGGGGCAGGGGGTGGAGTCTGCAGCTGGAGCCTGCTGCCGAAGAGGGCGGGACAAGGAGGGAAGGCGGGCCACAGAGCTGTCCAGCGTCTGTGTTCCCTGGCGCCTTGTGGCTGTCCCCTCTGGCGACAGGCTGGAATTCCACCTGAAGCCCTGCGGAGCGGCCCTCTTCCCTGTCAGTACGTGACGTCTCATGTCGTCGCTGGCTCACGCGGCGCTGGGCTCCTTCCTGGGGCCCCGTGCTTGTCTTGCTGTTTTCTGAGTGCACAGTCAGCCCAGGAAGACTGAGGAGGAGGGTGACACCATTCACGGAACGCAGGCTCGTTGAGGGGCCCGGCGTTTGAGCCTTCTTCTCTGGGCAGCACTTGGGTTTGCCAGTTGCTGTTCTTGGGGCTGCACCAGTGTCTCTACCAGGGCTGTCTGGTTTGCCCCCGGGACACCGTGCTGAGAAGGGTGGGTGTGCTGAGGGCCCCTGGGCCCTTGGTGCCGCGCCCTGATGCCGTGTCACTGCCATGCTCTCGCGCCCACCAGGACGCTGCCTCCCTCCCGCCGGCCTGTTTTCCGCTCTCCATGGGCCCCGAGGCTTCCCTCGCACGAAGCCGGCAGCCTAGACTGCCCTTGGCCGTGTCCCTCGCGCCGCCACTTGGTGCTCGTTTTCTCCAGTCAGTGGTGAGCGCTGTTTCTGGGACGTGCCCACCTCTTCTCTGCGTTGTTAGTGCGGCGATGGTGCCCACGCAGGCTGCCGAGCGAGCGGTGTGTCCGAGGCTGCGCCTGGCACCACGGTCTTGCTAGTGGAGCCCTCTCTTCGTACTTTGGTCCTTAGGTTGTGTACTCGCAGCGGCTGTCTTAGAAACTCACTTGCTGGATGAGTCAAGATGAGTGGTGTGGTAGGAACACCTCTGGTGAGGAGTTGGGTGCTGTGGATTTTAACCGCTCTCTGTTAGTATCTGTGTGATGTTGGCCAAGGGCTGTCATCCCTGAGGCCATCGGTCTCTGCACCTGTGACACGAGCAGACTACACGTGTAGACCTGTGTAGGAGGGTGCTTGGCCCAGGCTAGTTGTCTGATGAGGACTCGCCTGTTGACCAGTCCTGAGAGTGTGGTAATTTGCTCACGCAGTGACTGAGTGGCTGTTTGGCCCGCGCTGTGTGCCAGGACCAGCTCCCACTTGGTAGGGCTGTCTCGGTGAACACAGTGGAGCAGGGTCCTTGCTGTCTCAGGTCGCCAGGGAGTGGGAGAGCAGACGAGAAACAGCTGGAGTGAGCGGAGTTCACTGGAGGAAGGTGGCAAGTGCTGTAGAAACAGTGCAGGGGAGTGGGCAGGTAGGGAGGCAGTGCAGGGGAGAGGGCAGAGAGCCCGGAGGCAGTGCAGGGGAGAGGGCAGGGAGCCCGGAGGCAGTGCAGGGGAGAGGGCAGGGAGCCCGGAGGCAGTGCAGGGGAGAGGGCAGGTAGGGAGGCAGTGCAGGGGAGTGGGCAGGTAGCCCGGAGGCAGTGCAGGGGAGAGGGCAGGGAGCCCGGAGGCAGTGCAGGGGAGAGGGCAGGTAGGGAGGCAGTGCAGGGGAGAGGGCAGGAAGCCCGGAGGCAGTGCAGGGGAGAGGGCAGGTAGGGAGGCAGTGCAGGGGAGCAGGCAGGTAGCCCGGAGGCAGTGCAGGGGAGTGGGCAGGTAGGGAGGCAGTGCAGGGGAGAGGGCAGGTAGCCCGGAGGCAGTGCAGGGGAGAGGGCAGGGAGCCCGGAGGCAGTGCAGGGGAGAGGGCAGGTAGGGAGGCAGTGCAGGGGAGAGGGCAGGTAGCCCGGAGGCAGTGCAGGAGAGAGGGCAGGTAGGGAGGCAGTGCAGGGGAGAGGGCAGGTAGCCCGGAGGCAGTGCAGGAGAGAGGGCAGGTAGGGAGGCAGTGCAGGGGAGAGGGCAGGTAGCCCGGAGGAGGCAGTGCAGGGGAGAGGGCAGGTAGGGAGGCAGTGCAGGGGAGAGGGCAGGTAGCCCGGAGGCAGTGCAGGGGAGAGGGCAGGTAGGGAGGCAGTGCAGGGGGGTGGGCAGGTAGCCTGGAGACAGCTGTGGGGGGAGGGTCTCGTGGTGGAAAGGTGACCAGGGAACCTCTCACTGAGGAGGTGACCTCAGCAGGAGGTGACGTGCCTGGGAGAGGAGCACTGACCCGCGTGCCGTGATGTCCTGGTTGAGGAGAGGAGCCGGGGGCCAGTGTGAGACGGGGAGTGGAGACGGTCCCCTGGTCACACTGACGACATGGACTCTGCCGTCTTCCCCCGAGTGCACCGGGCGCTGGCGTGGGTTTCAGCAGAGGGGCAGCAGGATTGCTTTGGCTGCCGTGCCGAAGGCGGCCTGGCGGCGTGAGGAGGGTGGGGCAGAGGCAGGGAGGCCGGGGAGGAGGCCAGTGCAGCTCCAGGCGAGAGGTGCAGAGCGGGTCTTGGGAGGGGGGGGCGATGCAGCGTGGTCTGTAGGTGGGGAGAGCCACGGAAGGTCCCCTCTGTGTCGGGCCTGTTCCTTCTGGGCCGTCGACTCACTCGGCTCTTGGCCTGTTACCTTCTGCGGCGGCAGTTGGAATTCCTGCCACGCTCGCTCCACGTGCTGAGACAGAACTCTGGCAGGCTGGGCGTGAGGACACGGCAGCCTTCAGCGTGGCTTGCCCCGCTCCGCTGGCAGCGAGCTTTGCTGCAGGAGGGGCGCAGGCAGCTGGGCTCTGTGCACGTGAGGGTGACGTTGGTGAGCGTGCGGGTGGCAAGAAAGGCTCACATGGAATCTGGCGAGCCCGTGGGTGTCGGGAGAAGGCGGAGCAGGAGAGCCTTCTCGGTGTCGGGGCCCTGACAGCCTCCGCTCGCACCGTCAGTGCCACGAGGCGTCTGGGAGCAGAGGAGGCGGAGCAGCATCAGCCGCTGGCTGAAGGAGGGAGAGAGCTGGGCACAGTGGACCCACTCAGCAAACAGGAGCGCCGCAGAGCGCCGGGAACCGCGCTGGGTGCCTGAGGCTGTGTCTGCGCAGGCTGAGGGCCCTCCTTGGGGTGCTGGCAGAGGGACACGGCCGACCTGGGTGGAGCGGGCTTCCCAAGGGAGGTCCTGGCCAAGCTGAGACCTAGGCGTGGGGCATAGCCAGGCTCCTGCTCCATGTCGGGTGGCTGTTCCAGCCCCTCCTGCCGCAGGAGACTTGTGGGTGGGGGCAGGGAGGGAGGAGGAGGGAGGGGGAGAGCAGACTCATGGGTGTCGATGGCCGTGTGGGAGAGTTGGATCTTGGTCCTGAGGTTGTGAGGAAGCTCTGAAGGTGTGTGTGTGTGTGTGTGTGTGTGTGTTTAAGATTGATTTATTTTAAAGGCAGAGAGAGAGAGAGAGAGAGAGAGAGAGGTCTTCCATCCGCTGGTTCACTCCTCAAATGGTCGCAACAGCTGGAGCTGGGCCGATCTGAAGCCAAGAGCCAGGAGCTTCTTCTGGGTCTCCCTTTCCCAGGCCATAGCAGAGAGCTGGATTGGAAGTGGAGCAGCTGGGACTTGAACTGGTGCCCATATGGGGTGCTGGCCCTGCAGGCGGCAGCTCTACCCGCTATGCCACAGCGCTGGCTCCAGCACTGGGGGCTTTAAGGGGGAGTGGTGCTACTGATCCCTGAAGAGAAGACAAGAGAGGGAGGGGGTGGGCTGGTGAGGGAGCTGCTGTGGGTGCCTGGGTTGGGGGTTGGGATAGTGTCCAGGGTTGGGGCCTGGGGGATGGGGTGTTGGCAGATCCCGGCCCTCCAGGTGTCTATGAGCTCATCCCGGAACCCGTGAGAATGTCATCTCACATGACGAAGGACCTGGAGATGGGCGTTATGCCGATTACCAGGGGACCCTAAGTTAACCACTGCATGAACTCTTCAGAGTGGTCGGAGAGATGGACTCGGGTGGCCAGCTCTGTGACACAGCAGGGTCAGCTGTCTGCTGCAGTGCTGCCATCCTGTATGGGCGCCGGTTTGAATCCCAGCT
This sequence comes from Sylvilagus floridanus, assembly GCA_949820135.1. Classification (NCBI taxonomy): domain Eukaryota; kingdom Metazoa; phylum Chordata; class Mammalia; order Lagomorpha; family Leporidae; genus Sylvilagus; species Sylvilagus floridanus. Next base: position 2,336,676 of record OX463231.1, on the reverse strand, counting down.
GCTGTGTTCTGGTCCAGCTCTCTGCTATGGCCCAGGTATTTGGGCCCCTGCAGCCCACGTGGGAGACCAGGATGGAGCTCCTGGCTCCTGGCTTCCGGTTGACCTAGCCCGGGCTGTTGCAGCCATGTGGGGAGTGACCCAGTAGGTGGAAGATCTCTCTCTCTCTCCTCTCTCTGTAACTCTGCCTTTCAAATAAACAAGTACATTGAAAAAAAAATTCAGTCTGAGGTTGCTGCCTTGCAGATGGAGGATGCGGCCAGAAGCCAAGGATCGTGCCGTGGCCTTGAGAACCTGGGAACCGCCTTCTGGCAGCCAGCAGAACAGGGACCTCGGCCTTGGACCGCAGGCTGGGCTCCCCTTGGGCCTCCAGGAGAGTCCAGCAGACTGACACCTGGACTTCAGCCTGGTCACACACGTGATCAGCGTGTGTGCTCCGTGGGAGTGTCGAGGGTTTCCGAGGGAAAGAGTGGCAGGTGGCCCTCATGAGTCCTGCACAGGGCCGGGTACCTCCGCCCAGGACTGGCTGTGAGCGCCGAGGGTCCTTGGTCCTGTGTGCTGCTGCCTCTGCCGGCGCTCGCAGGTGTCTCTGCCTTTGCTTCCCTCCTTGTGGTTTTGAAGTGGCTGATGAGCTGGTGCGCACCCCACTCTGGGGGCTCTGTGGGAGCTGGGTCTCTCCCTTGATCTTTGTGGGTGGTGATTGTCTGTGACACGGGCCAGGGCAGCCTGGGGGTGGGGGCTGCTGTGCACACAGTTCCTCTTTCTTGTTTTTTTGTTTTTTTTTCCCTAGTGGTCACTTTTCATGTTATTAAATATTTCTTATTTTGTCTAGGAATGTTTTGAAAAATAAACTCAACGTGAATTGTAGTTTTTTTCCCTTTTACGTGTTTGTCTGATATAGCAAATCTAGACTCGTGTTAATTTTAAATAAAGGCCAAAAGGATCTTAAAAAATAATTCCCTGAGGATTTTGGATTATATTTTACTAATTTTTTTTTCTTAAATTTGAGAGGCAGAGAGACAGAAAACAGAAGATAGCTCCCATCTGGTAGTTCACTTTCCAGGCGCTCACCGTGGTCTCCCAGGTAGACCTGAAGCTGGGAGCCGGAAACTCAACTCAGGTCTCCCACGGGGGCGGCAGGAACCGGTCGCTGAGCCATCACTGCTGCCTCCCGGGATTCCCGTTAGGAAGCTGCAGGAACCAGAACCGGAAATGGAGCCCACGCGGCATGCGGATGTCCTGACCGCTCCCTGGGCCGGACGCCTGCCCCGTGTTGTCTTCTGAGTCACGAGCACAGGAGTCAGCATTCTCTCCGTGTTGTTCAGGAAGGATCATTGCGGGTGGAGAGAGCGTGTCCCGAGAGCCCTCTCCGTTTTTCCCGCTGAGTTGCCAGGGTCTGGCTTGGCCTGTGTGGCCCGACAAGGGTGGCGGTAAAGCGAGCAGCTGTGTTGGCAGTGACGTCTTCTTCTCGGGGGGCTGGGCCTCCTACCGCTCTCCTGCTGGCTGACAGCGGCTCCATGCGGGCAGAGCTGGGCTGGGGGCTGTCGCCGTGCTCGGCTTCAGGAGCAGGTGTGACTGAGCACCTGGTCTTTGCTCTTGAGGGGCAGGGCAGGTGTCAGGACGGAGAAGTCCCGGAGCAGGAGCTCAGTCCTCGAGGTGTGGGGTGGGCCCTGGCGGGACCCTTCTGGTGCGATGCGTGTTGAGTGCTTTCCTTGGCAGGCTCTGCACACAGCCACCCGTGGGGTCTCCACAGCGGCCCAGGGCGGGCAGGGGGCTGTGTGCTCTCCACTTTCCTAACCCAGTTTCTGAGTCTCTCGCTCAAGTACCTTCTACGTGGCGAGCTGAGGAGTCTGTGCAGAGTTCCCACCCTCACCTGCAGAGCAGCCCTGGGAATCTGACCCCTAGAGGTTCGGTTTGAACTCACTGCGGCCCTAGGAGCTTCCTCCCCCCACAACAGCTCAGCCTGCTCCTCCTGCTCTGTGGAGTCTGTCCTCTGCCTTGTGTGTCACGGGGCTCCCCTGCAGTGAGCTGAGCCCTCTCCTGGGCTCGGCCAGGCGTCCACTCTGCAGACGACAGGCAGAGGGGATCTTGGTGGTGCGTCCCGTTTCCGGTCCGTGCTTATGGGGTGCTTGCATTTCGAGCATCCCCAGCCTTTTCTGTTCTGCTTTCTGAAAGGCTGTTTCCTCTTTGCTGGTGACTAAAATGGAAATTGCACCCCGTGCTGAGGGTCGCACCGGGCACGTGGCTGTCCGTGTGTTCGTCCAGTTGGTTAGAACAGCTGTGAACCTCAGGGCTGGGGACGCCACTGTTGTGGCCGTCAGACCTCCCCAGGGAGCACCACGGTGGGCGTCTGCCCCCACGGTGCTTCAGTGTCTAGACCCAGCCCTGGCCTGTCTGTTCCAGGCGGAGCAGCCCCTGGTGTTGCTGGGTGCCTGCCTGCGCTAGGTCTGGTCCCCACGGGCGCCTCCCCGGTGTTCTCACTCTGGGGCTCCCCTCTGAGGTGTGCACGCAGACTCCGCTAGTGCAGCTGTCTGTGCTTTTCCCGCACTCTGGGCACTGTGGCCAGGGGCCCTCCTGGACAGCTTGCTAAGTCTGCGTGGTGCTGCGCGTGTGCTCCCGCTCGCACCCTCTTGCTGCACCCTGTGACGCGTGCTTCTGCCAGTAAGCATTGCTACTCAGCAGAGCGATGAAGGAGGCTGGCGGCCTAAGGTTCACACCAGATGACGCGACACAAGGGATGAGCCCTCAGCAGGGTGACTGGGGTATCAGCATGTGGAGAGGCAGGCAGAGGGCTGGGCTTTAGAAAGGGGGCAAGGCCCTTCGTGTCACCGTGGATCTCAGAGGCAAGGCAGCCCGTTTGGGAGCGCTTGGCCCGCCTGGTGCCCTTGTCTCCATGTGAGTGTCTTTGTGGGTGGAGGGGCCAGCGAGTTGGGAGGGGCGTCTGTACTGTGCGCCTGGAGTGTGAGAGTCTGGCTTTGCTTCTTTCAGAATCCAGACAGGACTGGGAGGAAGAAAGGTTAGGAGATGATTAATCGTGGTTTCCTAGGGTTTCCGGCTGTTCTGCCTCACATCGAGGGCCTTGGGACTTGCTGGGCTGGGCGAGGAGCACATGGTGCAGATCTGAGTGTTGCCAGTGAGAGCCCACCTGTGCCCGTAGGGCTGCGGGCCGCTCTTGCGTGAAGGCTGCTGCTTCTGGAACGGCGTGTAAAGAGACGCCGGCTGAGGAACCCTTCTGTTTTTATTTTATAATTAATCCTACTTGGATTAGTTTTCCCTCCCAGAGCAGTCACTGTAGGCACAGTGGTGTTGTGTAGATCAGCCAAGTGTGACGTCAAAACTGTCCTGTAGCTCTGATGGTCAAGCGTTGGAAGCACAGGAACTTCCGAGAGGACGTCATCGAGTGCTGTGGGGAAGCCTCAGAAAGTCATGGAGCACGTGTATTACACAAAACTGTTCTGCTTCCCAAATCAACTTAAGTTTTAACTTCATTTTTCTGTGAGCTTTAGAAGTATCCTCATATCTATCTATGTGTGTATATGTGATTTACTTATTTGTTTGAAAGGCAGAGTTGCAGAGAGGGAGAGACAGCTTTTCCGTCTGCTGGTTTACTCCCCAGACGCTGGGCCAGGCTTAACTCCGTCCCAGTCCTCCGTGTGGGTGACGGGGAATCAGGCGCTTTGGGCCACACGAGCAGGGAGCTGGATTAGAAGTGGAGCAGCTGGGACTCAAATCAGCACTCTCGTGGGATGCCAGTGTTGTAGACAGAGGCTTAACCCATTGTTCCACAAGGTCGGCCCCTAAAGCCCTCCTATTTTGTAATGAGAGGATGTGTTTTTGATTAAAAAATAAAAGAGAATGAAGTATAGCAAACATGTATTGGGTGTTTGGGATGTGCACAGGTGAGCAGGTACTACTGAGAGCTCCTGCTGGCTGAGGGGGACAGGGACACCACACAGGAGCTGCTGCCCCAGGGCAGCTCGTGTGCTAACAGCAGGGGAGGGAGTGGGAGGCCCTGTGGCAGGGTGGGCAAGGACAGGTCGGTTTTGATGGAGGACGTGAGACAACATTAAATGGACTTGAAGGAAGGCTCCGTCCCTTTAGGTACTTATATAGTGTGTGTGTGCCTGGGGACTGGGCACTGGGGTTGGCTTGAACCCAGGCCAAGATGAAGACAAGTCAGGGGCATGTTGGGAGACGGGGGAGCGGGGTGTAGCCAGCAATGTGAGGACAGAGGTGTGAGGATGGAAGTGGGGGTGGGATGGCAGGGGATGATCAGTTTGGGACGGTGGGCTCAGGAGTGTAGACCTGGACTACTTTGTGTTGAGCTAGGAAGGATCTGAGCAGGACGCCCTGATCCGACTTTCTGTGCTCTGCTGACCTGGCTGCGTGCCGGACGGAGGCGCAGCTTGGACTCGTCCTGAGGCTGTGGAGGCAGGACCTGGCGAGCTGGCTTGGAGGAGAAACCGTAGCGTGGTGGGAGAGCTGAGGGCAACAGCTTAGGGCGTGATTGTCATGCAGTTATCCAACTGAGTTTTTTTTCCCCTTTATTTATTTTCATTGAAAGGCATAGTAACAGGGAGAGGGAAAAGGAGAGAGAGAGAGAGAGAGAGAGAGAGAGAGAGAGAGAGAGAAATCCTCCATCTGCCAGTTTACTCCACAGATGTCGGTAACAGCCAGGGTGGGCTGGACTGAAACCAGGAGCCAGGAACTCCAGCCGGGTCTCCCACAGGGTGGCAGGAGCTCAAGCACTTGGGCCATCTTCCGCAGCCTTCCCAGGTGCCTCAGCGGGAAGTGCATGGGAAGTGGAGCATCCAGGACTCACTGGCACTCGTGGGTGTTGCAGACGGCGGCTTGATCTTCACCACGGTGCTGCCCCTCTACGGATGTTTGTAAAGAACCCACTCTGTGCCATGCATTGGAGGTGACAAGGAGAGGAGCCTCGGCCGTTGCCGCGGCTCACTAGGCTAATCCTCCACCTGTGGCGCCGGCACCCCGGGTTCTAGTCCCGGTTGGGGTGCTGGATTCTGTCTCAGTTGCTCCTCTTCCAGTCTAGCGCTCTGCTGTGGCCTGGGAAGGCAGTGGAGGATGGCCCACGTGCTTGGGCCCCACACCCGCATGGGAGACCAGGAGAAGCACCTGGCTCCTGGCTTCGGATCGGTGCAGCGTGCTGGCTGCAGCGGCCATTTGGTGGGTGAACCAATGGAAGGAAGACCTTTTTCTCTAACTCTGCCTGTCCCCCCCCCCCAAAAAAAAAAAGCCTTGCCCAAACTGGGTGTGTGTGTGTAAGCCGAGGAGGGCTGAGAGAGCATCCCGGGGAGCTCTTCGGACGCGGGAAGGTTTTATGTTGTTTCCTGAGGGCCATGTCACAACCTTGCTGGGCTTCAGGCTGGGGAGTGGCTGGCCCTCTGACTGGCAGAGGAGGCCAAAGCTGAGGTCACAACTGGAGCAGCTTGGGTGGTCTTTGCAGTTTTTCCTTGGATGGAGGATGGGAGAAAGGTGGGACGGTGACCAGGGGACTCGGAAATAGAATGTGGGTGGTGTGTTTCAGGGAGGTGGTGAGGTGGCCCTTCGGTTGCTGGGTGGCCGTTAGTGGGGATTAAGTCGCAGAAGAGTGGACGCATGGTCGGGATGAGAGGAAGCGGAGCTCTGGTTGAGGGCAGTGGGGACAGAGGGGTTCGGATGCCAAGGTGTGGCCCCGATAGGTGCAAGAGGCCACTCAGTGGAAGAGGGCTCAAGGCGGAGGTGGACGGCGGGGCAAGCACACCGTCCTGTTCTTGTGTGGCTGGAGGACAGTGATGTCACAGGTTGGGGTACTGGGAAGAGGTGGGGTACGGGGAGGCAGTCCTGGCAGAGCTGATTAAGGGTGGGGTGGGTAGGAGTTGAGGGTGGGCAGTAGTTCCCCTTAGAGGCACATGGTGAAATTAGCAAGAAGTGTGGGAGGAGGGCAAGGACTCCCCTCTGGGCAGTGCACCTCAGAGTTTGTGGGGAGCCCGCCCGGCACAGAGGAGGGAGCTAGAGGAGGGGCTCTGTGTGGTGAGTCTGGAGACCGGCAGGGCAGGGGGAGGACTGGTGAGGGCAGCGGGACAGGGGAGGACTGGTGAGGGCAGTGGGAGAGTGGGGAGGACTGGTGAGGGCAGTGGGAGAATGGGGAGGACTGGTGAGGGCAGTGGGGAGCATTGGTGAGGGCAGGGGAGGACTGGTGAGGGCAGTGGGGAGGACTGGTGAGGCCAGCGGGGTAGGGGGAGGGGGTTCGGTGACGGCTGGCAGCCTCTGTACTTGTAGGTGATAGACAAGTCTGAGTGCTTCTGGTCTTATCCATACTCTGCGTTTTCTGTGATAAGCACACATTGCTTTTGTCGCGCGAGGGAAAGGTTTGTGATAAAAATGCTGTTTCTAAGACCTGTTTAAGAGACATCTGTGAAGCCGCCTTCCGTTTGGCTTGGTGACTGGCTGAGTTGCCGCAGGCTCCAGGCGCCAGGAGTCACCGGGCAGCAGGAGTGACAGGGGTGCAGTGTGGTCCCTGCTGCAGGCAGCTCTTGGCTGGTGGGCAGCCTGGTGGAGGCAGCCCCGGCTCCAGGCTGAGGGCCAGGCCCCGGGCCCTCTCTGGTTTGTGTCTGTGGGGCCGCATCTTCCTGCAGTTCACTCCTGGGACAGACGCGTTTCCAATGATGCTGTGTGTGGAGTCGTTCACCGTTGTGATGAGGTTTTTGTACATTTTCCTCCAAAGCCCTCTACAGTTAATTTCCTTGGAAGCCATCCTTCTTCTGAACGTGTTTTATAGATCTGGTGAGCATCGCTGTGTGTGAGAATGAACAGAGGGTGACTTCCGTTGCTCATTCAGTTCATATTTCAGGGAGCGGCAGTGGAACCCGAAGGGCACTGAGTGGCGTGTGTGCTTGGCGGCGCGGGGGTGATGAGCCAGGACGCGGCTGGCCGCGAGGCCCATCTCCCTCGCAGGGGCGCGCTGGGCCGCAAGTGTGCCGGTAGAATTTTTCATTTGCTCTATGATGCTTGGAGCACTACAGCTGGATTCGTTTCTTTTCCGTACTTTTATTTTCTCTCTCTCTTCACTATTTCACCCATTTCACTCATTGCTGTTTAACCTTTAATTAAAAAGCTCCTGTGCTGTCAGTGTGCTTGGTGGAGGGCAGTGGGTCATGCAGCCTGCGGCCGCCCTCTCATTTCCACTGGTTTCCCTTTCTGCACTTGCCTCAGGGCTCGCCCGTGTCCTAAGGGAGCGTCCAGCCTCCCGGAAGCAGCCGGGGCCTGCGTAAACAGTTTTCTCACTCCTATCTCTCTTTTTAAAAAGATTTTATTTATTTGACAGGTGGAATTACAGAGAGAGACAGAGAGACAGAGAAGTCTTCTATCCACTGGTTCACTCCCCAAATGGCTGCAGTGGCCGGAGGCTGGGCTGTCCAGAGCCAGGAGCTCCTTCTGGGTCTCCCATGTGGGTGCAGGGGCCCAAGGACTTGGGCCATCTTCTGCTGTGTTCCCAGCCATAAGTAGAGAGCTGGACTGGAAGAGGAGCGGCTGGGACGTGAACTGGCACCCTTATGGGATGCCAGTGCTGCAGACTGGAGGATTAGCCCACTACACCGCAGTGTTGGCCCCCTCCTGTTTTTCTCTAAAGATCATTCATGTGCCAGTCACAGAGCTAGGTTCTCATCACTGCAGTTGATTCTAGAATAGCTTTGTCATTGCAGTGTTTGTTGAATGACTTGCAGAGCCGTTCTAGAACGGAGTCAGTAAGAGGCTGAGATGCCAGCATCTGCAGTGCTTTCCCAGTGCAGGCCAGCCTGGAGGACCTGGCTGTCCACAGCTGATTCCGAGTATTTGCTTCTGAGTCTGTTCCTGTGACTGTTCGGGAGGTGGGGGTACAGACAGCACCAGAGCTCTGACGTCGTGGTGCTCTCGGTGGCCTTCTGGTCATGGTGGAGCCTGCCGCCTCCCTGGACGGGTCCCTCCCAGGGCCGTGCTCTCCCGGAGCCTGCCCTCCTGCTCCGTCTCCGCACCAGTTTTGGTGGACTTCTCGCCTGCCTTCTGCAGGAAGGGTGAGCTTTGCTGAGAGGTCCAGGGACTGTTGGGGGGGGGGGGGTCTTTGTAGTGAGGGTCCTCTTCAGAGCACAGTTCCCTGGGGTATGTCCTGTCCTGTCTTTTGTGTAGATCTTTGCACTTCCACGTGGCCTTGAGACTGCACCGTCACAGGGCTGGCGCCCGTGACCCGTCTCCACTAGTTTCGTTCATTCCTTCTTCCATCTGAGAATCCTCATGGGTTGTGTGGTTGGAGGATCGTAAGGGTGTGAACACGGTAATTGTCAATAACAGATTCAGTCTCTTTCCGTCCTCACTTCTTCAGCATGAAGCATGCCGGGCGGTCTGGTTCTGGTGGCAGACGGGGCTCTGGGGAGGCTCGCTGAGTGGCGCTGGTGAGCAGTGCTTCCTGCTGAAGGGCTGCGCACAGCGGGGGCGAGGGGAGACCTTTTGTCCCTGCCATCTATGACTACAGAGCGAGCATTCACACGCTGCGCCGCGCCTAGCAGGCTCTCACAGAGCTGCATTCTCACCACCACAGCCCATTGCAGAGCAGCTTCCTCTGCACACAGAGGAGCCTTGTGCCCGTGGGAGTCTCTGCCCCTCCCCTCCTGTGCACCCTGGCCGCTGCCCGTCTGCTGCCTCTGCTGGACATTTCGTGGAGGAGGACGCAGGCAGCAGGCATCCTTCTGTGTCTGGCTTCTCTTAGCCCGGAGTTGACCCGTGCCGAGGTGTGGACTGGTGCAGTTCCCTGTGACTTGGGATGGGTTTAAACCCATTGCCAACTGGAAATGTGTTCAACCCACCTGGGCTCCTGAGCGTCATAGCTGGGCAGCACAGCACCCAGACACATGAGCAGGTGGTTTCTGCTGATCCCAAGTGCCTTGTTCTTTATTTCTTTCTTTGTTTTTTGACTGGCAGAGTGGACAGTGAGAGAGAGAGACAGAGAGAAAGGTCTTCCTTTTTGCCGTTGGTTCACCCTCCAATGGCCGCCGCGGAGGGCGCACTGTGGCCGGCGCACCACGCTCATCCGATGGCAGGAGCCAAGTGCTTCTCCTGGTCTCCCATGGGGTGCAGGGCCCAAGGACTTGGGCCATCCTCCACTGCACTCCCTGGCCACAGCAGAGAGCTGGCCTGGAAGAGGGGCAAGCGGGACAGAATCCGGGCCCTGACCGGGACTAGAACCTGGTATGCCGGCACCACAAAACGGAGTATTAGCCTATTGAGCCGTGGCACCGGCCAAGGGATGCAGGAGTCTTAGCTGCTAGGCTAAAGGCCTGCCCCTGGTTTTGTTTTTAAGAAAATTTTATACAGGATTGATACTATATGCATTCAGCTTGCTCTTCAGTGTTTAGATCATGCAGTTTTCAGTGTTTAGATTTATCTTTGTTGGTATAAGCAGCTTGAGTTCATTTGTGCTGTGGTTGATTTTTCATTGTGTGCATATTCTGGTTTGTTCATTGTCAGTTGATAATGGACTTCTAGATTTCTCTCAAACCTTGTTGAACCTGTCTCCTTGTGTACTTGCATGAAGGTTTTCCTGGGTTGTAGGTCAGATGTGGAATTGTCATGTGTTTCTGTTTTTCATAAGGAATCAGTTGAGTTCTCTCTTCTAAATTTTTAAAAATATTTATTAGAGAATGAGAAGGAGACAGAGCTGTCCCACCTGCTGTCTGTTCCTCAGATGCCTGCAAGCACTGGTTGAGCTCACTGAAGCCACAAGATGGGCCCTCAGTCCTTGGCTCCCATGTGGGTGGCAGGGACCCAAGTTCTCAGCCATCATCTGCTGCCTTACAGGGTGTGCACTGACAGAAGCTGGGAATAGGAGCAGAGCTGGGCCTCAGTGCCGGCGCCGTGATATGGGTCGTGGTCATCCAAGCGCTGTGTCAACCCCCGGTGGAAGGCGCATCCCAAGCGGGTTCTCCAAAACAATGGATTACTGCAGGGTTTTAAAGCAGAATAGCTTATAAAAAAGTTTATTGGTTTCTGTGTTTTTTTAAAGGGAAGATTTCATTATCTGGAGAGAGGTAGGTGGGTTCCTTGCTACATAATCTTTTAAAGTGGCTTTAGTTGGAGTCTGTTTTTCTTTTTAGCTATGTAAAACCAAATGAAAATATATTTTTCTTAAGACAGAATGAGGTTCCGGTTCCTGTTAGTTTGGGCTTGAACTTTGTGGAACGTTTTCTGCTCAGTGAAACACAAGGGGCTGCTGGGAAGGTTCAGAGAGTTTCTGGCTGTACTGGGGAGGATGGCTGCAGTCCTTGGTAATGCAGCAGCCTTGTGTGAATGCGACGTGCAGACAGCATGCTGCAGGGCAAACTGCGGCCCTGGGTCTTTTTAAAAAAGGTTTATTTTCATTTATATGAAGAGCAGAGCGACAGTAGGAGAAAGAGAGCTCCTGCCTGCTGGTTCATTTCCCCAGAGCCTGCAATCACCAAGTCAGGGCCAGGCTGAAGCCAGGAGCTGGGAACACCATCTGGGTCACCCACTTAGAGGTAGGCACTCAAGCACTTTGAGCCATCACCCGCTATGTCCCAGGATGCAACAGCAGGAAGCAGGGACTTGTACTGGCAATCGAACAGGGGATGTGGGTGTCAAATGTGCCTTGACCCTCTGAACCACAGCGCCCACCCTGCCCATTAGATTTGAGTCCTTTGACTAGACTGGGGCCTGATAGAAAGAATGCACGTGTTCACTTGAGGACTGTGGTAGTGTGGTAGGAAGATCACGTGTTCCCGTGAGGACTGTGGTAGTGCGGTAGGAAGATCACGTGTTCCCGTGAGGACTGTGGTAGTGCGGTAGGAAGATCACGTGTTCCCGTGAGGACTGTGGCAGTGTGGTAGGAAGATCACATGTTCCCGTGAGGACCGTGGCAGTGCGGTAGGAAGATCACGTGTTCCCGTGAGGACTGTGGTAGTGCGGTAGGAAGATCACGTGTTCCCGTGAGGACTGTGGTAGTGTGGTAGGAAGATCACGTGTTCCCGTGAGGACTGTGGCAGTGCGATAGGAAGATCACGTGTTCCCGTGAGGACTGTGGTAGTGCGGTAGGAAGATCACGTGTTCCCGTGAGGACTGTGGTAGTGCGGTAGGAAGATCACATGTTCCCGTGAGGACTGTGGTAGTACGGTAGGAAGATCACGTGTTCCTGTGAGGACTGTGGCAGTGTGGTAGGAAGATCATGTGTTCCTGTGAGGACTGTATAGTGTGGTAGGAAGATCACGTGTTCCCGTGAGGACTGTGGCAGTGTGGTAGGAAGATCACGTGTTCCCATGAGGACTGTGGTAGTGCGGTAGGAAGATCACGTGTTCCCGTGAGGACTGTGGTAGTGCGTAGGAAGATCACGTGTTCCCGTGAGGACTGTGGTAGTGCGGTAGGAAGATCACGTGTTCCCGTGAGGACTGTGGTAGTGCGGTAGGAAGATCACGTGTTCCCGTGAGGACTGTATAGTGTGGTAGGAAGATCACATGTTCCCGTGAGGACTGTGGCAGTGCGGTAGGAAGATCACGTGTTCCCGTGAGGACTGCGGTAGTGCGGTAGGAAGATCACATGTTCCCGTGAGGACCGTGGTAGTGCGGTAGGAAGATCACGTGCTCCTGTGAGGACCGTGGCAGTATGGTAGGAAGATCACGTGTTCCCGTGAGGACTGCGATAGTGCGGTAGGAAGATCACATGTTCCCGTGAGGACCGTGGTAGTGCGGTAGGAATATCACGTGCTCCTGTGAGGACGGTGGCAGTGTGGTAGGAAGATCACGTGTTCCCGTGAGGACTGTGGCAGTGCGGTAGGAAGATCACGTGTTCCCGTGAGGACTGTGGTAGTGTGGTAGGAAGATCACGTGTTCCCGTGAGGACTGTGGTAGTGCGGTAGGAAGATCACGTGTTCCCGTGAGGACTGTGGTAGTGCGGTAGGAAGATCACGTGTTCCCGTGAGGACTGTATAGTGTGGTAGGAAGATCACATGTTCCCGTGAGGACCGTGGCAGTGCGGTAGGAAGATCACGTGTTCCCGTGAGGACTGTGGTAGTGCGGTAGGAAGATCACGTGTTCCCGTGAGGACTGTGGTAGTGTGGTAGGAAGATCACGTGTTCCCGTGAGGACTGTGGCAGTGCGATAGGAAGATCACGTGTTCCCGTGAGGACTGTGGTAGTGCGGTAGGAAGATCACGTGTTCCCGTGAGGACTGTGGTAGTGCGGTAGGAAGATCACATGTTCCCGTGAGGACTGTGGTAGTACGGTAGGAAGATCACGTGTTCCTGTGAGGACTGTGGCAGTGTGGTAGGAAGATCATGTGTTCCTGTGAGGACTGTATAGTGTGGTAGGAAGATCACGTGTTCCCGTGAGGACTGTGGCAGTGTGGTAGGAAGATCACGTGTTCCCATGAGGACTGTGGTAGTGCGGTAGGAAGATCACGTGTTCCCGTGAGGACTGTGGTAGTGCGTAGGAAGATCACGTGTTCCCGTGAGGACTGTGGTAGTGCGGTAGGAAGATCACGTGTTCCCGTGAGGACTGTGGTAGTGCGGTAGGAAGATCACGTGTTCCCGTGAGGACTGTATAGTGTGGTAGGAAGATCACGTGTTCCCGTGAGGACTGTGGCAGTGCGGTAGGAAGATCACGTGTTCCCGTGAGGACTGCGGTAGTGCGGTAGGAAGATCACATGTTCCCGTGAGGACCGTGGTAGTGCGGTAGGAAGATCACGTGCTCCTGTGAGGACCGTGGCAGTATGGTAGGAAGATCACGTGTTCCCGTGAGGACTGCGATAGTGCGGTAGGAAGATCACATGTTCCCGTGAGGACCGTGGTAGTGCGGTAGGAATATCACGTGCTCCTGTGAGGACGGTGGCAGTGTGGTAGGAAGATCACGTGTTCCCGTGAGGACTGTGGCAGTGCGGTAGGAAGATCACGTGTTCCCGTGAGGACTGTGGTAGTGCGGTAGGAAGATCACGTGTTCCCGTGAGGACTGTGGCAGTGCGGTAGGAAGATCACGTGTTCCCGTGAGGACTGTGGTAGTGTGGTAGGAAGATCACGTGTTCTCGTGAGGACTGTGGTAGTGCGGTAGGAAGATCACGTGTTCCCATGAGGACTGTGGTAGTGCGGTAGGAAGATCATGTGCTCCTGTGAGGACCGTGGCAGTGTGGTAGGAAGATCACGTGCTCCTGTGAGGACCGTGGCAGTGTGGTAGGAATATTACGTGCTCCTGTGAGGACTGTGGTAGTGCGGTAGGAAGATCACGTGCTCCTGTAGGACTGTGGCAGTGTGGTAGGAAGATCACGTGTTCCTGTGAGGACTGTATAGTGCGGTAGGAAGATCACGTGTTCCCGTGAGGACCGTGGCAGTGTGGTAGGAAGATCACGTGTTCCTGTGAGGACTGCGGTAGTGTGGTAGGAAGATCACGTGCTCCTGTGAGGACTGTGGTAGTGTGGTAGGAAGATCACGTGTTCCCGTGAGGACCGTGGCAGTGTGGTAGGAAGATCACGTGTTCCCGTGAGGACTGTGGCAGTGTGGTAGGAAGATCACGTGTTCCCGTGAGGACTGCGGTAGTGTGGTAGGAAGATCACGTGTTCCCGTGAGGACTGTGGCAGTGTGGTAGGATGATCACGTGCTCCTGTGAGGACTGTGGTAGTGCGGTAGGAAGATCACGTGCTCCTGTGAGGACCGTGGCAGTGTGGTAGGAAGATCACGTGCTCCTGTGAGGACTGTGGCAGTGCGGTAGGAAGATCACTTGCTCCTGTAGGACTGTGGCAGTGTGGTAGGAAGCATGCACGTGTTCCCGTGTGGATTGTGTAGTGTTGATGGATTCTGTTTGTGGGCTCGTTGCAGTTTCAGACTGCCAGCATCACCTCATGGCATTCTCATCCCTCATCCCAGTTCTGGGGTGTGAAGCGAAAGCTCAGAGCAGTTACTTGGTTAAAACTTTATGAGACCAGTAAGTGTTTGGAGCTGGAACTTGAACCTGGACCTTTGGATTGTTAAACCAGGAAGCGTCTCCCGATATCAGTAGGGTTCCATGAAATTTCAGGAGGAGAACTTGACAGTGAGGCTGTGCTTGAACTAATCAGGCTGTAAAGATTCTCTCTCTTCTCCCCGTTCCTCCCCCCTCCCTCTTCCTCCTCCCTTCCTTGTTCCCTTCCATGATACGCAAGCATTTGATTCTGCTCATGGGTTTGTGTGGGCAGAAATTCAGGTGTGGCACAGTGGGACACTCGGCTGTGCTGCAGGATCTGGGGTGTCACTGGAAGACTCGAAGACTGTGACTGAAGTCGGAAGAGCTTGGGTCACCACGTCCAGCTGCCCGCTGACCAGGCTGCCCGCTGGGTCCAGCCAGGGCTGCGCCGTGGGCTGCTCTTGCGGTGGAGTTGCTTGTGGCTGTCTTGAGCTTCCTCATAGAATGGTGGCTGGGTTGCAAGAGAGAGCACCCGAGAGAGCAGGTGGCAGCTGATTGCCTTTGAAAACAGTTTCATCTTAATTGAGGTTCACATGCAACATAATTCACCTGTGTAATTTCACATGCGACAGCATCACACATGTAAAGTGTTTAAGGAAAAAAACCACTTACCCCTCTACCCTTTATCATTCCCAGCCTCTCTCCTTCCCCACCCCATCCCATCCTTAAGCAGCCACTGTCTACTTTCTGTCAGCCTAGAATTACTGCCTGTTTTGGACATTTCATATAAATGAGAATGTTTTTTGTGTGTGTGTGTGTGTGTGTGTGTGACTTAGCGCACTTAGCATGTCTTTAAGGTTTTATCCATGTTACAGTATGTATCAGCACTTCATTTTTTTTTTTAACTTTATTTGACAGGTAGAGTTACAGGCAGTGAGAGGCACAGACAGAGAGAAAGGTCTTCTATCCAATGGTTCACCCCCCAAATGGCCGCAACGGCTGGAGCTACAACGATCTGAAGCTAGGAGCCAGGTGCCTCTTCCCGGTCTCCCATGCAGGTGCAGCAGCCCAAGCGCTTGGGCCATCTTCCACTGCTTTCCCAGGCCACAGCAGAGAGCTGGACTGGAAGAGGAGCAACCGGGACTATAACCCGGCGCCCATGTGGAATGCCGGCACCGCAGGCGGAGGATTAACCTAGTGTGCCACTGCGCCGGCTCCCAGCACTTCATTTTTAAAGCCGAACAGTAGACTGTTGTGGGACTGTATGGCACTCTGTGTATGCGTTTACCCAGCAGGAGACCTTTGAGTGCTGTCCTCCTTTGTTTGCTGTGAATAGCGCTGCCATGGACAGCTTTTGTGTGATGTCTTTATTTCTCTTGGGCTTATTCTAGAGCTGGAATTACTGAGTTGCATGGAGTCTGAGGAACGACCAGGCTTTTTTTTTTTTTTTTTTTTTTTTAATTTTAAAGATTTATTTATTTGAGAGGCAGAGCTAGAGAAAGAGAGAGTTCCATCTGCTGGTTCACTCCCCAAATGGCCACAACGGCCAGGGTTGGGCCAGGCTGCCACGAGGAGGTTGGAACTCCATCCGGGTCTCCCATGTGGATGGCAGGAGCTCACCTCCTGTGGCCATCTTCTGCTGCTTTCCCAGAAGTGTTAGCAGGAAGCTGGATTGGAAGTGGAGCAGCTGGGACTCAAATTGGCACTCGTATGGGGTGCTGGCGGTGCCTTAACCCGCTGTACCACCGTGCCAGCCCCCATGCCCATCCACAGTGGCTGCACCAGTTTTCGTTCCTGCCAGCAGGGTGGGAGATGTCGAGCTTCCCTGCATTCTTGCCAGGGCTTGTGTTTGGCGTTTTAATTTTCCCTCTCCAGTGGAGGAAGTGGTGTCACTGTGGTGATGCCCTGACTGAGCATCTGTTTATGTGCTTCCTGGCCACTCCTGTGTCGTCTTTGGAGAAATGTCTGTTCAGATCCTCTGTTCCTTTTTCAGTTGGTCTTTTTACTGAGTTTTTTTTTTTTTTTAAGATTTGTTTATTTTACTTGAAAGGTGGGTGGAGTTACAGAGAGGAGAGGCAGAGGCAGAGAGAGAGAGATCTTTCATCCACTGGTTGACTGCCCAGATGGCCTTGAAGAATGGAGCTGAGCTCTCCGAAGCCCAGAGCCAGGAGCTTCTTCCTGGTCTCCCGTGCTGGTGCAGGGCCCACGGTCTTGGTCATTTTCTGCTGCTTTCCCAGGCCACAGCAGAGAGCTGGAAGTGGAGCAGCCAGGACTTGATCCGGCGCCCATATGGGATTCTGGCGATGCAGGCAGAGGCTTAGCCCACTACACCACAGTGCTGCCCCTCTTTTGAGTTTTAAGGGTTGGTTGGTTGTTCTAGATACAAGTTCTTTATAAGATACATGACTTGCAAATAATTTATCTTATTCTGTGAATTACCCTTCTACTTTGTAATGGTGCCCTTTGAAGCACAAAAATGTTTAATTTTGATGATGTCAGATTTATCATTCATTGTTGCTTGTGGTGTCAGAGAACCATTTGCTTAACAAAGGTCACGGAGATTTACTGCTGTGCACAGCGGGTTAAAGCCCTGACCTGAAACATGGGTGCCGGTTTGAGATCCGGCTGCTGCACTTCTGATCCAGCTCTCTGCTGTGGCCTGGAAAAGCAGTCGAAGATGGCCCGAGACCTTGGGCCCCTCCCTGCACCTGTGCGGGAGACCGGGAAGAAACTCCCGGCTCCTGGCTGTGGATCGGCACAGCTTCGGCTGTTGCGGTCAAGCAGCCAGTTGGAGAGTGAACCATTGGATGGAAGACCTCGCTCTCTCTCTCTCTCTCTCTCTCTGCCTCTCTTCTCTCTGTGCAACTCTGACTTTCAAATAAATCTTTTTTTAAAAAAAGAGTTTTGTAGGTTTTGCTTCCTAGGGTGTTTGTGTAGGTGAGGAGTGAGGCTGCAGCTTTGCTCTGCTGCACGTGGACAGCTGGGCATCCCAGCACTGGCTAGACAGGCTTCCTGTAAGCGTGAGGATTTACCTCTGGCACTCAGTTCTGTTTCTTACGCCAGGACTGTGCTCTCTCGATTACTAGGGCCTTTCATTTGTTTTGAAATCTGGAATTGTGAGCCCTGTCTTTGCTCTTTTTCAAGGTAATCTATTCTGGTGCCATGAATTTCTGGATCAGATGATCGGTTTCTGTAAGGAGCCAGCTGGGATTTCGACGGGATTGCATTGAATCTGTGTTGACTCTGAGAAGCTTGAGCATCTTAATGGTGTTCAGTTGATATGAGAGCATGGGTTTTCTCCATTTGTTTAGGTCTTTAATTTATTTCAATAGTCCCCCCCCCCCCCCATCTTAACCAGTTTATTTATTTGAGAGACTGAGAGAGGGAGACACAGTGCCAGAGAGAAATGTCTGACGCACTGGTTCACTCCCCAAATGCTTGCAACATACAGGACTGGGCCGGGTTGAAGCCAAGAGTGGGGAACTCAGTTCACATCTCTGTGTGGGTGGCGGGGACCCTGCTGCTTGAGCTGTCCTCTGTGGCCTCCCAGGGTGAAGCTGGACCAAGGAAGGAGCCAGGACTCAGAGCCTGCACGCTGACATGGCTGTGCTCTCCCAAGTGGCGTCCTGACTGCTACACCAAACTGCCACCCTCAGTGCTTTGTAGTTTTCAAGGCACACATTTATACTTCGTGAAATCTGTTCTTAGATACTCCTTTCTGGGTTGCTATTACAAGTAGAATAGTTTTTTTAAATTTCAGTTTTGGATTGTCTGTTGCATGTGTGCAGAAACAGGATTGCTTTTTTGTGTTGACTGTGCCTCCTGCAGGCGTGCTGAGCTGACTTTTTTAGGTCTGATGGTTCTTAGAAGCTTGCTGAGGATTCTCTCTCACCAGATGCTGTTATCTTGTTAGAGGTTTTACTTCCTCCTCTGAGATCTGGACGCCTTTCATTTCTCATCCTTGCCTGTTTTTGCTGGCTGGAACCTCTAGTACATTGTTGAGTACAAGTGGTGAGAGTGGATATCCTTGTCTTTTTTTCTGAGTTTAGGGGGGGAAATTTAATCTTTCACCATTAAGAGATTAGTATGAGTCTTTTTGGTGTATATTATTTGAAGATTTATTTATTTATTTGAGAAGCAGAGTTACAGACAGAGGGAGAGACAGAGAGAGAAGTCTTCCATCTGCTGGTTCACTCCCAAATGGCCACAATGGCTGGAACTGAGCCGATCTGAAGCCAGGAGCCAGGAGCTTCTTTCGGGTCTCCCATGCGGGTAGGTGCCCAAGCACTTAGGCCATCTTCTGCTACATTTCCAGGCCACAGAAGACAGCTAGATCAGTTCATGAGAGAGCAGCCAGGACATGAACAGGTGCCCATAAGGGATACTGGTGCTGCAGGCGGGGGCTTGGCCCACTGGGCCACAGCGCCGACCCCTGGTGTATATTATTTAGATATTCCTGGCTTATTGAGAATTTCATAAAGAGGTGTTGAATTTTGTCAGATGCCTTTTCTGCGTTACTGAAATGCTCTGGTGGATTCAGTCCTTTATCTTACATGGAAGGAGTTTTGGTACAGCCAGCCTGTGCTCCTCTTCGTGTGCGGCTGGGTTTGACTCGCGGTGTTTGTTGGGTCTTTGTGTGCTCATTTGGGTGTTACTGGCCTGCAGTTTTCTTTCCTTGTGGTGCTTTTGTGTGTTGTGGCGTTAGAATCCTGGCCTTCTGGCATGAGCTGGGAGGCGTTCCCCCCTTTTCCAGATCCTTGAGGGATGTAGGAAGAATTGGTATTGGTTTGCATGTTTGGTAGAATGTACCTGTGACGTCAGCCGGGCTTTCTTTGTGAGCAGTGTTTTGACTTTGCATGGCATGTGTCTGTTCAGATTTTCGCTTTCTGTTTGAGTACGTTTCTGTTGTTCGTGTCTTTCTAGGAATTTGTCCCCTTCACCTAAGTTATCTTGCTTGTTGATATTGTTTGTGACGTTTGTTTGCAATAGTCTCTTGTAATTTGTTTCATTTTTGTGAAGTCATTTCTGACTTCAGTCATTTGTGTCTTTCTTTTTCTTTTAATCATTTTAGTCTTTTCAGAGTCATCTTTTAGTTTTGTGGATTTTTTGAGGCCTCAGATTCTATATCAGTAACCAGGCTAGTTTTTTTTTTTTTTTTTAATCTCTCCTGGAGTGCTGCTGCAGCCCTGTGGCTACCATGGCCCTGTGGCTGTTGTGGGTTCCGTGGTTTGTGCCACGGTCCCCTGGTTGCTGTGGGTCTGAGCAGTTGCTTCTTCTCTCTCTGGTGGTCAGGATCAGGCGAGTGGGAAGGGCTCCTGCTTCCTCCCACTCCTCCAGAAAGTCCTTCTTTGCCTGTCTG
The DNA here is from genome assembly GCA_949820135.1 of Sylvilagus floridanus. NCBI lineage: Eukaryota > Metazoa > Chordata > Mammalia > Lagomorpha > Leporidae > Sylvilagus > Sylvilagus floridanus. Next base: position 2,317,411 of record OX463231.1, on the reverse strand, counting down.
ACATCCATGTAAACCTTTTGGCAAGCTGGCTTCGTGTTCAGAGTACCTTTCACACACATAATGAAACCCCACAGAGCAGCTGTGGAGCTGCATGCATTGAAACAAACAAAAATCCAGAGGAGTGAACTTGTAGAAAATGCAAATCATCATGGTGACGGAGGTCTGCCCTTGCGCGGATTCACAGTGTTACTGAGACCCGTGCCTCGAGTGAAGGGACCGGCACTTTCCTCACTCCAGAGGCGCAGTGCGGGTCAGTGGTGACCTCTGTGATGACACAGCTGGGGTCTGCTGGAACCCACGTCTGGGTGGTGGTGTGTGGTCATCCATTCCTCAGGTTGGGAGTCTGGTTTTGCGGGCTGCTGGGTGCCTGTGACCTGGATGGGCCAGTTGAGCTTTCTGTCCCTGTTTTTCCATCTTCAGATGGGAAAGATCCTGTCTGCCACTCGGGGTTGTGAAGATGAGACTGGCCGTCTGCTGTGCTCTAGAGCAGCGCTGCGTGTCTCTTACTGTTCCCTGCGTTCACTCTGCGGTAGCTCACAGTGAACAGACAGGGCACTGGGCCCCTCGGGGGCTGTCGTGGGTGGTTGCTGCTGAGCTGTGGGCACCCGGTGGTAGTCACAGTGATGGGCCTCGCTTTCGTGGGTTCCATTCACTCCTGTGGTGATGGTACCCAGCCCAGCGCCCACTGTCTCCTCCCAGTGGTCAGGGCGGTGCTGTGGTTTGTCCCTGGTGCCCCGGGCCGTGCTGGCTGAGTGGACGGGCCGGAGCTTGGCCTGCAGGTGTCCTTCCCGTGTGAGGGCCTCTTGCTGTGAGGTCACTCACAGGCCTGAGTGAGCAGTGAGGTCACCCACGGTGTGAGTGAGCAGTGAGTTCCTCCGTGCTGCGTGCTGTGGTGTGCTTTTCTGCCTCCCCAGCTCATCGTAGAGTCAGTGGCCCACAAATGTTTGCTAAATGTTGCTGAGAAATTTTAGGCCATAAAAGCAAACGTTTGATATAATTAAAATCTTGTGCCGTGGACATGGGAATGGTGGACGGAGTAGCAGCTGAATAGAAAACTGAGAAGGACCCAGTGTGCTATTTTAATGTGTGTTGAACATGGTGTCCTCAGGCCAGTGGGAAAAGAAGCAGTTGAATAAATGGCATTGGGATAGCTTATTATTTTCTTTAGAAAGTTTACCAAGCAATAAACAGCAATGGTAAATTCTAGGTGGATTGAAGATGTACCAAAAAGGAAAAAACAACAACAACATAGAAGTGTGAAGCTAGGACATAACCCCGGTGTTTCTGGGGTGAGCCTTGCCCAGGATGGGCCCCAGCATGGACCACGGGTGGAGGAGAAGAGATTGACTTCCCTCCCGTGGCAGGAAGGCAGACACACCATCCCTGTCAGTTTTCTGTGGCTGCCCTGACAAACTGCCGCGAACGTACACAGTAACACAGACACTCTCTCCTGGCTCTGGAGGACAGGGCGCGGTGTGGGCTCCGGGGGCTGACGTCCAGCCTGTGGGCCGGCTGCTTCCTCAGGGAGACTCCTGGGGAGGGCGTTTCTGTTCCCCTTCAGACTCTGGAGACGCTTCGTTCCCTGACACGGCCCCTTTCCCAGTTGTCCAGTCAGCAGTGCAGTCTCTGACCCCTGCGAGAGGTCCTGGAGGGGTGGAAGTCCGTGTGGTTGGATTGAGCCACCTGGATGTCCGGGGTGCTTTCCCACGTCAGGGTCCTTGTGCAGAGGCCCCTGTGCCGCGTGAGGTGACACACTCAGATTCTGCGCGTCGGGAAGGACAGGGACGGCTTTGGTGGGACCGCCATGTTGCCTGCCACCCTGCTTGAAGGCTAGGACTCAGTGTTTACAGGTGTCTCACAGGTCAGCGCGAGGAGATGAGGCCCACCCTGGACAGTGCAGCAGGAAGAGGCACCTGTGGACCAAGAAGGCGCGCAGCCTGCACTGCGAGCGTCGCACCTGACAGCGTCGGCGCAGGGGCTGCGGACTCGGCAGCCTGTCAGTGTTTCGTCTTTAGATACTGACTCCAGGGGCCCACTCTGGCGTAGCGGGTGAAGCTGCAGCATGTGGCACCGGCATCCCATGGGGGCAGCGGTTCAAGTCCTGGCAGCTCCACTTCCGATCCAGCTCTCTGCTAGTGTGCTTGGGAGGGCAGCAGAGGGCCCGAGTGCCTGGGACCCTGCACCATGTGGGAGACCTGGAGGAAGCTTCTGGCTCCTGGCTTCGGTGTGGCCCAGCCGTGTCCATTGCAGCCATTTGTGGGATTAACCAGCAGATGGAAGACTCTCTGTCTGTCTGCCTCTTCCTCTCTGTAACTCAGCCTTTCAAATAAATAAATAAATAAATCTTAAAAGATATATAAATAAATACTGACTTCAAGCCCAGTGGACTTTAGCTGTTAACAAATCTTATGAATGTGTATGGTGACTTGCCTTGGGTTCCTCATAAAATGGAAGACAAATTCCCTTAAAAGTGTAACCAGCAAACACTTAACAGTTCTGTTGTCAGCACAAAGTGTGGTTGGTTGAGTTATCTTCCAAAATCACTAAGGCAGCATGATCAGGTCTTAAGTATATTGAACTAAACCACTACAGAGAAAGTATTTCCTTACACAAGACTGGTTACCTCTGGCTCGTGAGGCTACAGTGTGAGTACACCAACATGGGAGAGCAAGTGCACCAGTTTAAAATACACTCTGATGATCACATTGCAAACCTGCCCAGGGAAAAAAGAATGACTTAAAATGTACTTTTAGGGGCCAGCACTGTGGCGTAGCAGATAAAGCTGCCGCCTGCAGTGCCGGCATCCCATATGGGCACCAGTTCAAGTCCCAGCTGCTACACATTCAATCCAGCTCTCTGCTATAGCCTGGGAAAGCAGAAGAAGATGGCCCAAGTCCTTGGGCCCCTGCACCCATGTGGGAGACCCAGAAGAAGCTCCTGGCTCCTGACTTCAGCTCAGCACAGTTCCGGCCATTGTGGCCAATTAGGGAGTGAACCAGTGGATGGAAGGTCTCTCTCTCTCTCTCTCTCTCGCTCTCTCTCTCTCTCTGCCTTTCCTCTCTCTTTGTAACTCTGACTTTCAAATAAATACATAATCTTAAAAAAATGCACCTTTAACTGGTAACAGGCTTACTGGACTTCTTATAGACACACCTATATGGACATATCTCCCTTCTTGTTCTCTTGTGGGTTAAGAGAAAATTAAGAATTCAAGTTTATGGGGCCAGTGCTGTGGTGTGATAGACTAAACTTCTGGCTGTGGTGCTGGCATCCCATGTGGGCGCCAGTTCAAGTCCCAGCTGCTCTTTGATCCAGCTCTCTGCTTTGGCCTGAGAAAGCAGTGGAAGATGACCCAAGTCTTTGGGGCCCTGCAACCTGTGTGGGTGACCTGGACAAAGTTCCTGGCTCCTGGCTTTGGATTGGCTCAGTTATGCCGTTGTGACCATTTGGGAGTGAACTAGCCGATGGAAGACCTCTCTCTCTCTCTCTCTGTAAATCTGCCTCTCAAAGAAATAAAATCTTAAAGGGAAAAGCAAGTTCATGCATTAGAAGAAGCAGGAAAAACATAGGATTAGTCCAAATCCACTCTTACTCTGTTACTGACTTCAGTCCTACGCATGGCACAGATAGTCAGATTCCTGGGTGTGGATAGAAAGCCGATCCTGAATTCTGAGGGCTTCCTTGCGTGTGGTCTGAGGTCCAGTGTCCGTGCCCTCAGAGATGCTGGTTGTCGAGGCACGGTTACTCTCCTCTTACGCCCGGTGGGGCCGGTAGTTCTCAGTCCCTTAGAAGGGGGAGTGAAGTGTTGCATGCAGCATCAGATCGAGGTAACCAGACTGAGACTCACTGCTCCTTATGACTGAGTCTGAAAGGTCAATGCTTAAAAACAATCTAGATTTATTTATTTATTTGAAAGAGTTGCAGAAAGAGAGAAGGAGAGACAGAGATCTTCATTTGCTAGTTCACCCCTCAGATGGCCGAAACAGTCAGGGCTGGGCCAGGCTGAATCCAGGAGTCCGGAGCTTCTTCCGGGTCTCCCTCGTGGGTGCAGGGGCCCAAGGTCTTGGGCCATCTTCCACTGCTTTCCCAGGTGTGTAGCAGGTCAGAAGTGGAGCAGCTGGAACTTGAATCAGCGCCCATAGGGGATGCCAGCACTGCAGGCGGAGGCCTAGCCTGCTGTAGCTATACCACAGTGCAAGCCCTAAAAGGTCAATTTGAAGGCCAGGGAGGGACCCACTGCCGTTAGCCTTTTTCCTGTGTGCTTCTATCCCAGGCCTGCCATTTCTGTGGATGTACCCTGTGGAGGTTGTGTGCCAGCGGTTGTTGGTTGCTGTTTCCGTCATGGTGAGCGGTTTTAAACAAGTTAAAGGCCTCACTGTTAACGCTGTTGTGTTGGTCACGTTGTGTGTGCCTTGTGACATGAGAGGAGATGGCACAGGCCAGGTTTGGGGTCTCTGGGGCTCTGAAAAATTTCTGGAAAGTTTTGAAAATGTCAGGATAACAGTAGATTTACGAGGTTTTTCAGGGAAATTATTGGAGGGTCCACGTGCACCTCATCTTGTGCTGTTAGGTTTGTATTTGCCGTGCATATTTTCTTTTTGTGTATCAAACAATGTGTAGAAAATAAATTATTTTAGCAAAGTAAAGAATGAGGTCATGATCCGGGGAAGTCGTGATATGTTCTGAGGAGGTGGGGTCTCCTGCACTCAAGGCTGTGTGAACACCTATGTTTGTGTGTGTCCTAGCACGCGTCGCTCTACTGGCCCCTCGTGAGTTGACCACAACAGTTGGGACGTCTGGGGACGGTGGCTCCAGCAAACAGGGATTTTTGTCTGGGCTTTGAGTGGCAGCTCAGTGGAGCCACCACAGCCATGCTCTTCTCCTTTGTGCCCCCATGGTGGCTTCTTCCCCCCCGCTTGCCAAGCGGCTGAGGTGTCCCGAGCCACTTCTGTGTCCCAGGTAGGGTCGCTGGGGGAGCTCCGGTCCAGGGGTGCTCATTGCAGCTGGCTTTTCTGTTCAGAAGGCGAATGCCTCTTTCTCCTGGGCCTGTTCCGTGTCTGTGGCCAGCCCTGGGCTCTTTTGTTTCTGCCTGCTCTCCCACCCCATTTTCTAATAAAGCCATGAGATCTTTTTAAAAATTATATTTACCTTCATTATCTAACTTGGCTTTCGATCTTCTGACACAGTGGTCCCAGGTGAGAATTCTGGTTAAGTGCTAGTGCCCGTGCCAGGTGAGAATTCCCAGGTGGGTTCTAGTCCTGCCCACGGGTTCTAGTCCTGCTGCTGCTGCCGTCCTGAGGGGGTGCACGAGGTCTGTGGGGTAGTGGCTCCCTGTGCTGGCCCTGTTCTCAGGGAGGGCCTGCGTGCCCACTTGTCTGTGGGCTGTGGGCCTTGACGGCATGGACCCTCAGGAGCCCGAGTGGCCACAGGACGCGTGGCTGCGGTGGGGAGTTGCCCCTCCATCCTGTGGGTTGCTGGGTACTGGCCGTTTTCTGAGCCTGTTGAGCTCTTTGGACAGCTGCAGAAATGCTAATGTGTTTCCCTTTCTCTCTGAACAGCATCCAGCACGTGTACGGAGCGCAGCACCCGCCGTTTGACCCTCTGTTGCACGGCACGTAAGTGGAGCTTCACCCTCTTCGTCCTCACGTGGCTTCCTGGCCCTCGGGTGCTGAGTGCCGAGGCCGCCAGCGCCTGCCCGCTCCCCTCGAGCTCCCTGCGCTGCCCTGGAGGAGAGTGGGTTTGCGTTCAGCTAACGCGGGTCATGCGGTTGCTTCCTGTGGCCTTGCTGGCCGTGCTCAGGTCATCCTGTGGAGGGGAGGGCAGTCGCGGAAGCCACAGCCTGGAGCTGGAGGGCTGGGCGCAGTGGGGCCTCAGGAGAGCAGGGAGCAGGGAGCCAGCACCCTCGAGCCTGTTCTCTCCAGCACACTCTGCCCGAGTCTTGGCTCACCCACCGGAGCAGGCGGGAGTAGAGGTGTCGGACTTGGTGTGCTTGGGGGTAGGGGAGCCCATGCTGTATGTTGTCATATTAGGCAGGATCTCGCTTAAGTCACAAGTCTCCATATCCGTGGAGAGGCCTGTGCTTTCTGCATATCCCCTCCTGCCCCATACCTCAGTAGGAGCTCCGCTGAGATCCGGGGAATGGGGGCAGGTGTTTGCAGGTCCTGGCCCGTGCGCCTGCTAATGGCAGAGGCTGCTCCGTGTGGCTCTCCTCCTGTCTGATGGCAGAGGCTGCTCCGTGTGGCTCTCCTCCTGTCTGATGGCAGAGGCTGCTCCGTGTGGCTCTCCTCCTGTCTGATGGCAGAGGCTGCTCCGTGTGGCTCTCCTCCTCCTGTTTAATGGCAGAGGCTGCTCCGTGTGGCTCTCCTCCTGTTTAATGGCAGAGGCTGCTCCGTGTGGCTCTCCTCCTCCTGTCTGATGGCAGAGGCTGCTCCGTGTGGCTCTCCTCCTGTTGTCTGATGGCAGAGGCTGCTCCGTGTGGCTCTCCTCCTCCTGTTTAATGGCAGAGGCTGCTCCGTGTGGCTCTCCTCCTGTTTAATGGCAGAGGCTGCTCCGTGTGGCTCTCCTCCTCCTGTCTGATGGCAGAGGCTGCTCCGTGTGGCTCTCCTCCTCCTGTCTGATGGCAGAGGCTGCTCCGTGTGGCTCTCCTCCTGTCTGATGGCAGAGGCTGCTCCGTGTGGCTCTCCTCCTCCTGTCTGATGGCAGAGGCTGCTCCGTGTGGCTCTCCTCCTGCTGTCTGATGGCAGAGGCTGCTCCGTGTGGCTCTCCTCCTCCTGTCTGATGGCAGAGGCTGCTCCGTGTGGCTCCCCTCCTCCTGTCTGATGGCAGAGGCTGCTCCGTGTGGCTCTCCTCCTCCTGTCTGATGGCAGAGGCTGCTCCGTGTGGCTCTCCTCCTCCTGTTTAATGGCAGAGGCTGCTCCGTGTGGCTCTCCTCCTGCTGTCTGATGGCAGAGGCTGCTCCGTGTGGCTCTCCTCCTGTCTGATGGCGGAGGCTGCTCCGTGTGGCTCTCCTCCTGTTTAATGGCAGAGGCTGCTCCGTGTGGCTCTCCTCCTCCTGTCTGATGGCAGAGGCTGCTCCGTGTGGCTCTCCTCCTGTTTAATGGCAGAGGCTGCTCCGTGTGGCTCTCCTCCTCCTGTCTGATGGCAGAGGCTGCTCCGTGTGGCTCTCCTCCTGTTTAATGGCAGAGGCTGCTCCGTGTGGCTCTCCTCCTCCTGTCTGATGGCAGAGGCTGCTCCGTGTGGCTCTCCTCCTTCTGTCTGATGGCAGAGGCTGCTCTGTGTGGCTCTCCTCCTCCTGTCTGATGGCAGAGGCTGCTCCGAGTGGCTCTCCTCCTCCTGTCTGATGGCAGAGGCTGCTCCGTGTGGCTCTCCTCCTGTCTGATGGCGGAGGCTGCTCCGTGTGGCTCTCCTCCTGTTTAATGGCAGAGGCTGCTCCGTGTGGCTCTCCTCCTCCTGTCTGATGGCAGAGGCTGCTCCGTGTGGCTCTCCTCCTGCTGTCTGATGGCAGAGGCTGCTCCGTGTGGCTCTCCTCCTCCTGTTTAATGGCAGAGGCTGCTCCGTGTGGCTCTCCTCCTGTTTAATGGCAGAGGCTGCTCCGTGTGGCTCTCCTCCTCCTGTCTGATGGCAGAGGCTGCTCCGTGTGGCTCTCCTCCTCCTGTCTGATGGCAGAGGCTGCTCCGTGTGGCTCTCCTCCTTCTGTCTGATGGCAGAGGCTGCTCTGTGTGGCTCTCCTCCTCCTGTCTGATGGCAGAGGCTGCTCCGAGTGGCTCTCCTCCTCCTGTCTGATGGCAGAGGCTGCTCCGTGTGGCTCTCCTCCTGTCTGATGGCAGAGGCTGCTCCGTGTGGCTCTCCTCCTCCTGTCTGATGGCAGAGGCTGCTCCGTGTGGCTCTCCTCCTGTCTGATGGCAGAGGCTGCTCCGTGTGGCTCTCCTCCTCCTGTCTGATGGCAGAGGCTGCTCCGTGTGGCTCTCCTCCTGTCTGATGGCAGAGGCTGCTCCGTGTGGCTCTCCTCCTGTTTAATGGCAGAGGCTGCTCCGTGTGGCTCTCCTCCTCCTGTCTGATGGCAGAGGCTGCTCCGTGTGGCTCTCCTCCTCCTGTCTGATGGCAGAGGCTGCTCCGTGTGGCTCTCCTCCTGTCTGATGGCAGAGGCTGCTCCGTGTGGCTCTCCTCCTCCTGTCTGATGGCAGAGGCTGCTCCGTGTGGCTCTCCTCCTGCTGTCTGATGGCAGAGGCTGCTCCGTGTGGCTCTCCTCCTCCTGTCTGATGGCAGAGGCTGCTCCGTGTGGCTCCCCTCCTCCTGTCTGATGGCAGAGGCTGCTCCGAGTGGCTCTCCTCCTCCTGTCTGATGGCAGAGGCTGCTCCGTGTGGCTCTCCTCCTCCTGTCTGATGGCAGAGGCTGCTCCGTGTTGCTCTCCTCCTTCTGTCTGATGGCAGAGGCTGCTCCGTGTGGCTCTCCTGCTGTCTGATGGCAGAGGCTGCTCCGTGTGGCTCTCCTCCTCCTGTCTGATGGCAGAGGCTGCTCCGTGTGGCTCTCCTCTTCCTGTCTGATGGCAGAGGCTGCTCTGTGTGGCTCTCCTCCTCCTGTCTGATGGCAGAGGCTGCTCCGTGTGGCTCTCCTCCTCCTGTCTGATGGCAGAGGCTGCTCCGTGTGGCTCTCCTCCTGTTTAATGGCAGAGGCTGCTCCGTGTGGCTCTCCTCCTCCTGTCTGATGGCAGAGGCTGCTCTGTGTGGCTCTCCTCCTCCTGTCTGATGGCAGAGGCTGCTCCGTGTGGCTCTCCTCCTCCTGTCTGCATCCTCGTGTCCTTTGCCTCCTATTGGCTTTTTATCTCTGTGAACCGTGTTTGCTTTTTTGTCACTCTCAGCTAGATGAAGCCACCTTTTTACTTAATTTTTTAAAAGGTTTATTTTATTTATTTAAAAGGCGGAGGGAGAGACAGAGAGAGACAGGAGATGGGGGGGAGAGAGATCTTCCGTCTGCTGATTCACTCCCCAGATGGCCACAGTGACCAGGGCTGGGCCATATAGAAGCCAGGAGCCTGGAACTCCATCCAGGTTCTTCCACGTGGCTGGCAGGGTTTCAAGTAGTTGGGCCGTCCTCTGCTGCTCCCTCAGGTGCTGTAACGGAGCTGGATCGGGAGCGGAGCAGCCAGCACTGTCCGAGCCCTCGCCTGTGGGATGCCGGCATCGCAAGCTGCGCCTGAGCCGCTGTGCTGGGCTTTGTTTCTAGTGGGTTTTGGAGGGAGTGCTGTGAAACCTGAGCATGCCAGTGAGGGCGCCTTTGCCTTGCAGCTTGCTGAAGTCCACGCCCAAGGTGCCAACCACCCCGGTCAAGGCCAAGAGGGTCAGCACCTTCCAGGAGTTTGAGAGCAACACCAGTGATGCCTGGGATGCTGGGGAAGACGACGACGAGCTGCTGGCCATGGCAGCTGAGAGCCTGAACACCGAGGTGGTCATGCAGACGGCCCACCGTGTCCTGCGCGACCACAGCCAGCGGCAGGGACAGCACACGGCGCGGGAGGCACCAGCTCCCGAGGCAGAGCCGCCCACAGCCCCAGCTAGTGACCTGCGGCTGGTGAAGTCTGTCAGCGAGAGCCACACGTCCTGTCCTGCAGGTAGGAGTGAGCACGGGACAGGTGATGAGTGTCTGTTCAGGGCTCGGGCAGGACCCCAGCCCTCTCCTTCCCCTGTGGCGGGTGCAGAGAGCTCCTGTTCTCATTTGTACCAGGACTCATGCCTGCGAGCCCTCGGGGCATCTCGGCAGCACCCCCGGCCAGGAAGTGCAGCCCAGCCTCTGCCCGCAGCCTCCCGTCCCCGTCTCCCCATGCCCCCTGCGTTTCTCCCCCAGATGGAGCAGCAGCAGAGGCCGTGAGTGAGCACAGGCCTTGGGACGTCCCAGGGCTGCTGGTGGCTCAGGGGTCCTGTGCAGGGCCCAGCCGTCCTAAGGCGCTGTGGTGATTCCTGCCAGGGGTGCGCTGTGGCTCAGGAGTCTGACTTCCGGTGCCATCTCATTGTCGCCTCCTCACAGCGGGATTGTGTCTGTGTCTCCTTTCCATGGTACTGCTCCTGAGGCTCTGCCCCCTCTGCCTGTTGCAGGCACACTCTGCCGTGTCAGCCTGGCTAGCACTGCAGGGGCGCATCATGTGGGGAGAGTGCCCCGGCCCCAGCGCCAGTTGTTGGGTGGTTGGCGTGAGGATGGACGGGCCCTGGGACTGGGTTGTTGGTGCTTTTCCTGTTCACATTACCAGGGAGACCTGCTGGTCTGTCTTACCATTCCCTTGGAGCACTGTGCTGTCACTGTACCCTCAGAATTCCACCTGCCGCCTCTTAGAGTGGGGGTCAGAAGGGTGGTGTGCTCAGGAGCGAGTGGCCCTCAGGAGTCTCAGAGCTCACATTGGTCACCTCACACGCTCATAGGCACCTTTAAGTCTGAGGTAGGGTGTTGAGCTGTTTGTCCTGCCGAATGTCTTTCCGTGGAATCACAGGTGCAGCTAAAGCCATAGCTCCAAAGGAGAGAAGGGGCCTTGGTCACCATCCATGTCCTCCCCACCCCAGGCCCCATGTGAGGCTGCCGCAGGGAGGACGTGTGCTCTGGGTTGCAGGCCTGTGTTAGCAGGCTTCTCTGGAAACTGAATGGGGCCAGATTCTGCCCAGAGGCCATAGGTGCTTTGCTCCTGGATTGCCTGAGGGTTTCCCTTCCAGGCCTGGCTGGGCGGGCGCTGCCTGTACCTGCTAGCCTGCCGCAGCTGCCGACAGGGGATGTCAGCGTGTTGACTCTGCTGCGTTGCTTCGTTGCTCCATTTCCTGGAGTTAATTTTTCACCCTATGCTACTCTTCAGGGCTGGAAAAAGGGGGTGCCTGGTAGGAGACAGCCCCAGGACCCATTGCTGGTTTGTCCTGGTGGTTCTGTTCTCTTCCCTGAGCTGTCCCCAGATGCACGTTGCTGAGCACGATGTGGTGTCTCACTCTCTGTATGTGCAGTAGCAGGAGGTGTGGTGGGTAGGGGTGGGCTCTTCCTGTGGGGAGGTCGTGGTCTCTTGTGGGCCCCGGCTGTGGCTCCCCGTCCTTGGTGCATGGGTGGGCATCGTCCTTTCCCTCCATGGTGACCCGCTGGGCCGTGCGAGCCCGTCCCGGCAGGTCTTCTGCATTCTGTCACCTGGGCAGGCCGGATCTGCCTTCCAAGCACCCGCGGGAGCCTGACCACCACCACGTGCTGATGTGGTCTCAACTGCTCTTTCATCACTCAGCTTTTATGTGGTCGTGTCCGTTTTGTTGATGAGTAATGAATACTCTGCCAGCGAGGCAGGTGAGTTTCATAGGTGTCTGTCCGTCCTGTTTTATTGTTCATGAAATCAGGGTCCTCACTGCTCAGGGATGGGAGGAAAGCACAGTGCAGCCTGACTGTGTTCCCAGAGGGTCAGCGGCACAGCAGGTGTGAGCCTGTCCCGTGCAGGAAGAACGTGAGGTCGGAGTGGTCGGGAGACACCCTCACCCTCCCTCTGTTCTCTCGCCTCCTACAGAAAGTTGCAGTGGCGCGGCCTCTCTGCAAAGGTCCCAGTCTCTCCCACACTCGGCCAGTGTCGCCCTGGGCGGGACGGCTGACCCAAGCACCCCTGGCAGCTCAGCGCTGAGTGAGAGGGAGGCCTCTCGGCTCGAAAAGTTCCAGCAGCTGCTTGCCGGCCCCCACACAGACCTCGGTAAGTCTCCTGCAGCTGCTTCTCGCTGCTCACAAGGAGATCCTGTTCTGCAGCGACCCACGCTCCACGGGGCTGCCCTGTCAGAGGCGGGCATGATCACGCTCCCGTGCCAGAGGCCCCGGGGGCTCTGTCCTCATGCTTCCTTTGGACCTGTTTTGTTGATACTTTTCTTATTTTTGAGAAAACGAATTAATTAAATCAAAAGGCAGAGATCTTTCATCTGCTTGTTCTCTCTCTAAATGGCCATAGCAACCAGGTCTGGGTCAGACTGAAGCCAAGAGCCGGGAGCTATGTCTGGGTCTTCCACAGGGGTGATGGGCCCCAGCACTGGGGCCTCTTCCTCTGCTGTCCCAGGCGCAGTCGTAGAACACTGGATCAGAAGCAGAGCAGCTGGGACGTGGACTGGCACCCTTGAGTGTGGGGCTGCTGGTGTTGACGCGGTGGCCTGACTCCCGGTGCGGCACTGCTGGCCTCTTGTTGGTGTACTTCGATTCGGTCTCATGACGTCGTTCCCGTTCCCTCTTAATTTCCAGTTGACTCTTACTTGTGCTCTGGGTGAGCTCCTTGGGACTGGCCAGGCTCTGTGGAGCATTGTGAAGACAGTGGCTCTGAGGCACAGGGCTGGTGACCGGCGCCCTGACCTGCCTTGAGGTGGGCTGGGGTATGGGGATCGGTCCGCCCAGAGGGTGACAAGCAAGGAACAGGAACAGGGACGTGGTTGCCCATGTGATTCATCCTGGGGAGCTGTGGGGAGGCACACAGTCCCCGAGCCAGCCCTGAGCTCCTGGTGGGGCTCTGGGGACTGCACCGACCCTCCAGGCCATCTAAGGGAACTCCCCCCTGAGTCGCTGTCCTGTCCTGTGGCCCATCTTTGAGTGCCACTCTGTACCAGGTGTTTGCTCAGTGCTGGAGCTTTCAGGAGGATCGAGATCCCAAGATCCCGTGGTCCCAAGATCACACAGCTGGTGGGGGCAAAGCGCCAGCCCACCCTTGTGGGTGGTGTCAGTGGAGCTTTGAGACCCAGAGAGCTGGGAGGTGCAATGCTCAGGGTGGCCAGGAGGTGGCGAGTAGGGCACGTGAATGGGCTGCATGCAGGCTGAGCTCAGCTGAGGCCGCTGCAGCTTAGGCAGAGGAGGGTCTGAGGCTGAGGGGTAGGGCAGAGGTAGGCTGCTTGGACCAGAGAGGGCAGCTGGGCCCTCTGTAGCTCAGTCCTGAGCACAGCTGTCATGCTGGGCTGGGCCTCTTCCGAGTTTTATTTGTACATTTGAACCAGCAACAGTGCAAATGTTAGGAGAGCACCATGCACAAAGGTGCGCAGTCCACGGCCCCTCCCCACCCTGCTGGCCCAGGTGTCTCCTGGTGACGGCCGCCCATGGACCACTGCTCCACTATTTCATTTTGGTGTGAGTCCAGCCTTACACAGAAGTGGCAAGGGGTGTCCACTGCCTCTCACCGCTCTTCACACAGGCTCGCCAGCTGTTTGCATTTTGCCCGGGTGCCATTCTGTGTGTGTATGTGTATTTTTTCCAAGCCCACGTGAAAGCCAGCTGGAGATCGCGGATCCCTGCTCCTGAACATCACACGGTGTATTTCCTAAGAGCAAGGTGTACGCTCAGTGTGCACATAGCAGTGTGGAGCAGCGAAGTCGGGTGCTTGTCCTCGACACAGTCCTGTTTGTATGACCCTGTTGCAGCACACAGTCTGCAGTCACACGTGCCGCTTGTCCCAACAGTGCCCTGTGTGTCTTTTTCCCGGTCTAGAATCCAGAGCAAGATCCTGTTCATTCAGCTGTGGTTTCTCCGAGACAGTAACTCGGCCCCGCCCCTTCTCTCTCTCTCTGTGTGAATCTAAAGTTTTGTTTATTTGAGAGAGGTGGGGGGACATCTGCTGGTTCATTCCCTAAGTGCCTGCAATGGTTGGGGCTGGGCCAAAGTCAGAAACTCAGTCCAGTTGGTCTCCCATGTGGGTGATGGGAACCCAACCCCTCAGCAGTCGTTTGCTGCCTCCCAGGGCCTGCATTGAGAGGAAGAAGCCACAGTCAGAGGTTGAGTGAGGACTCGGACACAGAACGAGGCCTGCTGAGTGCGGCCTGCCCCCACCGTGCTCTTGAAGAGCGCAGGCCAGCGATTTGGCTGACTGTCCCTTGGCTTGTTGGTTGTCTTCTCATGATGAGATCCAGGGAATCGCTTTTGGCAGGAGCATTACCCCTAGATGTGTTCTTCTCATCACAGCAGGTGGCTGCGAGGCGGCTGGTGTTGGTGCAGGCGCTGCCGAGGCTCGGTGTGATCACCTGGTGTGGTGGCGCTCCCGGCTCCTTCCCAGAAGAGCCACTTTTCCCCTTGGCCATCAAGTGATCTGGAGGGAGGTGACTTGAGGTCTGTGTCTATGCAGTGCATTTTCTTCTTCCTCATGGTGGTGACCTTCTGCATGTGGGTTTTGGGGTTTAGCTCTGTACTTGCCCACAGTCTTCGGGTGCTCCGCTGTGCTGCGGATGCTCCAAGTCATTTCCCCGGCCCTCCTGATGGGCGTGGCGGTTAGTTCTCATCTTCGATTCTTCCAGGCAAACTGAGAGCTTTCCTTCACGCAGCCGAGCCCCGTGCTGCAGGGTGACGTTCACGGAGGTGTGGGCCAGGGAGAGGGCACGAAGAGGGTGGCGCCTGTGATTTTGGCCTGGGAACTCCATGACAGGAAGTCCCATCTGCTGAGATGGGAAGTCACGGTGCTTTGTGCTTAAAGGAGCCTCATCTCGCGGGCTGAGTATGAGTCTCAGCCACCTCCCTTTCTGGCAGGCCACCACACCTTCTCTGCAGAATCTGACACTTCCAGGCGGTGCAGGGAGGCCGACTCTAGGTGCCTGGGCGGAGAGCTGGCTGTGCCGCTCACTCGCCGCGTGGCTGTGCTGCTGGTGAGCATCCTGCCCCTCAGTGTCCGTGTGTATCAGACAGGTGTATACATACATGTATATACATGTAGATCATTGCATCCCAGTGCTGCAGGGTGAAATCACGTGCAGGGCCAAGGAGAGGGGCCGGTGCTGTGGCGTAGCCGGTAAAGGAGCTCCCTCCAGTGCGGGCATCCCATATGGGCGCTGATTTGAGTCCCGCCTGCTCCACTTCCAGTCCAGCTCCCTGCTTATGCTTCTGGGAGAGCAGCAGCAAATGGCCCAAGTCCTTGGGCCCCTTCACCTACGTGGGAGACCCAGAAGAAGCTCCTGTTTCCTGGCTTTGAATCGGTCCAGCTCTGGCTTTTGTGGCCATTTGGGGAGTGAAACAGTGGATATAAGATCTCTCTCTCTCTTTATCTCAGTCTCTGTAACTGCCTTGCAAATAAATAATCTTCAAAACAAAACAAAAAAATGCCAAGTGGAGTGCCCAGCACATAATGGACCGTCTGGACTTAATCGTTAGTATTGTTAGTTAGTTAATCATTAGTATTGTTTTGTTCACATTTGCCCCTTCATCCCCCAGCTTGACAGAGTGGTTGCTTTATGACTGTTGAGGTCAGGGCAGCTTGCAGGTATTTTCTGGGTTGTGTCCAGTGGTTTTTCAGCAGTAGGCGGGTGTCAGGATGAAACCTGACTTGCCCCATGCAGATCCTGCTGGGGTCTGGCTCTGAGCACCACCTCCCGCTGGGGTCTGGCTCTGAGCACCACCTCCCGCTGGGGTCTGGCTCTGAGCACCACCTCCCGCTGGGGTCTGGCTCTGAGCACCACCTAGGGTCTTCCTGTGTCTCTGGTGAGTAGAGCAACTTCTGGAAATTGAGATTATGCTTAAAAACACATCTTTCCCTGTGGTGCAGTGGGTTAAGCCGCCATTTGTGATCCCCACTTGGCCTCTGGTACCGAAGCACCAGTTTGAATTCCCACGACTCTGCTTCCAGTCCACGCCCTTGCAGTGGATGATGGCCTAAGGACTTGGGTCCCTGCTGTCCGTGTGGGAGACCCATGTGGCGCTCTGGCTCCTGGTTTGCTGCACTGGCTCTTGCGGCCATTTGGGGAGGGAACCAGCGGATAGAAGATTCCTTTCTTATCTCTTAATCTCTGTTTCTGACTATCTCTTCCTGTTTCTCTGATGGTCTGCTTTTTAAATAAGCAAGTCAACAAATCTTTTTTAAAAAATACAGCTTTGCAAGTGTAGAAAATATGTGTGTACATGTAAAAGCCAAATGCTTTGATGGATTTTTGGGATTATGTTTTTCCTCCTTTTCTTCAGAGTTCTATTTAAATATCAAATCTAAAACCAAAACACTAAAGCCAGAGCCTTCAAAGGTAAACAGTTACTGGATTTGTATTTAGTGGTAAGAGAAAACACGGTAGTTTGCCTGTTTTTATAAGATGTTTAAGATGCCTCCGAAGACAGTGGGCTATCTTATCTTCACAGCTTGTACAGATAGAGATGGGGAACATGTGAGCAGTTGGAGAGGCAGGTCAGCCCCGAGAGGCTCCTGCCTGCCGAGTTTCGACCTGTCCGGCGGATGGTGGGGTTCTGGGCTTAGCTTATTTTCTTTCTTTCTTTCTTTCTTTTTTTTTTTTTTGACAGGCAGAGTGGACAGTTAGACAGAGAGAAAGGTCTTCTTTGCCGTTGGTTCACCCTCCAATGGCTGCCGCGGCTGGCGCGCTGCGGCTGGCGCACCGTGCTCATCCAATGGCAGGAGCCAGGTGCTAGGTGCTTTTTCCTGGTCTCCCATGTGGTGCAGGGCCCAAGCACTTGGGCCATCCTCCACTGCACTCCCGGGCCACAGCAGAGGGCTGGCCTGGAAGAGGGGCAACCGGGACAGAATCCGGCGCCCCGACCGGGACTAGAACCCGGTGTGCCGGCGCCGCAAGGCGGAGGATTAGCCTGTTGGGCCAAGGTGCCGGCTTTCTGGGCTTAGCCTATGCTCTCTGAGCTGGGGGTGAGAGTAGCAGACAGAACTCACCAGCTCATCTGCTTTTAGTGTCGACGCAGCATTTGCTCACACGAAGGCTGAAGCCTGAGGAACTGGCACTTGCGGGTGTTGGTCCGTGTCACGTGTGTGGCTGCTGAGTGGCGTGTGTTCGGCCCGCGGGGCGGCCGCATGGAGCTCCGCCCCAGCACTCCTAGGCATGAAGGCGAGGAGCACAGGCACTAGCCTGCCCCTCGAGGAGGGGCCAGGGGCTGTCTCACATTCTGGTCCCGGGGTGAGTCCTGTAGCGAGAACTGGGAGGGCGCACATTCCGAGTCTGCGGTAGACCCTGGTCTCCGCGGCGCTGTGAGGGAGGAGGAGCAGGGCTGTCCCCGGCAGTCCTGGCGCCCTGGCTCGCTGCGACCTGCGGCTCCCCGTGCTGGGGAGGGACTTTGGGTGAAGTCACCCCTTCGGCCAGTATTTGTTGAGCACCTGCTGAGGTTGCAGGCAGCTGGAGCAAAAGAGCCAGACCCCCATGGGCCTGCCCTGCAGGAGGTGGGACACAGGAGGCAGGCAGACGCGCAGGGTCTGTCTCAGTACCCTGTAGCGTGACAAGGTGGAAGAGCACGTGGACACGAAGCTGGAACGAGGGACAAAGGCTGGACGAAGGCCAGGCGCTGCCTGAGAGCCGGTGTTCAGGGTGAGAGCTACGTGAAGGCTGGCGTGGGAAGATGAGGGCCGCATTCTGGGGGAGGGGCCAGTGCAAAGCCCTGTGGGTGTAGAGCTTTGTGTGCTAAAGGAGTGGAAGGCAACTCCTGAGGCTCTGGCTGGTGGGGGAGGGAGGAAGGGAGAGCCCAGGAAGACCGGAAGGGAGCAGTTTCCCCGGTCTGTGGAGGCTGGGAGGGGCGTCTTGGGGATCTCGGTGAGCGGAGCGTGCAGCCTCTGGAGGTTCTGAAGCAGGAGTGGCTGCTGAGGGCTCCGTGCAGCTGTCGCCTGTGGCCTTGGACAGCCAAGTGGGCACGGATGCCGCGGCAGGGCAGAGATGAGGGCAGATGGGGCTGGGGAGGGCTGGGGCAGGGCAGTCAGTTCATAGCCATAGGATGGGCCGGACGGGTCTGGGGGCTCACTGGATGTGAAACCGGGTGAATGGAGAAGGACAGAGCCACGACTGCATGGAGTGTGCTCCAGGGGCTGCAAGGAACGGGAACAGCTGTTGGGTGCAGAAGCCGCAGTGCACCCAAGAATTTGTCTCTTCACGGGGAGCCGAGGTCTTGTCCTCAGGAGACAGCCAGGGGAGCCTCTTGTCCACTGCCTGCTTGCTGGCCTTCTGTGGCCCCTGCTCTGGGTTGTGTCGGTAATCTGCCCCCGAAAAGCCTGCCGCCCGTGACTGGCACCCTGTGCTGTCAGGTCATGGGCACAGTGCCCTTCACGGCCCAGTTTGTCTCAGCTCTTGTGGCTTGAGGAAAAATACTTGATGTGAAACAAAGGAGCCGTGAAGAGAGGGCTGATGAGTTAATGAGACTGCCCGCGTGTCCGGGATTGCTCACCAGCAATGACCCGGGGCCGTGACGGCGTCAAGGGCAGGGCCGAGCTGCTGGCTGGCGTTGCACAGGGGCTGGCACGCTCTGCATTTTCAGAATGGATGAGCAGGACCGGTACGCAAACATGGCAGAGTTGTGTTGGGACCTTTGCTCGTGGCCCTTGGGTATTATTTTCCTGAATGTTCATAGGCCTTGCCACACCTTGCACGGGAAGGCTTTTTTGCCAGTTTTCTGGCAGCGTACGAGGAGGTGTGGTGGGGTGCGGGACCGAGGCTGCGGTGGCGTCCCTGTCCCCCAGCTTCACCTGTGACAGGCAACGCGACCTCACCTGCTGGTGGCAGTCTGCTGGGCTGGACCCTCTTGCTGTCACCCAGTTCTCTGCCTCTCCCCAGGCCTGGTTCTCTCCTGAGCATTGCTTTTCGTCATCCAGGTAGACCGCGGGTAAAGCACATTTCTTCCAGAATGTAGACGGGGACACTTGCCCATTCCTTTAAAACTAAAACTTCCCTTATTTTTTAAATTTGAGAGGCAGAGAGATTGTGAGCACGCCTCCCTTGGGTTCACTCTTCTGACGCCTGCAGCTGCCCTCTGTGGCCTGGTCCCCTCCCCTGGGTTCACGCCTGCAGCTGCCCCCTCGGCCTGGTCTCCTGCGTGGGTGGCAGGAGCCCGATCACTGGAGCCATCACCGTTGCTTCCCAGGGTTTGGAGTCGGCAGCAGAGCCGGCTACCACACGCAGGCACTGCAGCGTGGGACACAGGCATCCTCAGTGCTGGACCAACACCTGGATCGTTTTTATTCACTAGAGGGGTTGGGGAGAGAGTGAGAGCGTGAGCCACACCGTCCACTCCCTGGTCCACTCCTCAGAGGCCTCGCAGCCAGAACTGCGCCACCCTGAGGCTGGGAGGTAGGACTTTCATCAGGGCGGTGGGAACCCAAGTGCTGATCCATCACCGATGCCTCCCAGGGTGAGCACTAGTAGGAAGCTGGAATTAGAAAAGGGGCAGGCCCTCAAACCCGGGCTCTTTGGTATGGGATGTGGCTGTCCCGAGCGGTGGCTTCACTGCTCTGCCAAACGCCCTCCGCTCCCTCCTCCCCCAGTTTGTCTATTTTTGTCAGCAGTTTCCAGGCTAAGGCAGTTCCAGGTTTAAAGGCAATTGCCTGGATTTGATTCACGAGCTCCTGGCGTCTGCTCGGTCCTGCTCTGCAGTCCCTGCACAGCAGTAGCCTCCCTCCGCTCAGGGGCGGCTCCCCCCGCCAGCGCCTCCACAGACCCAGCTCCTGGTGGCTTCATGGGCTAGGCGCCTCCCCCCAGCCCTGGTCTGAGACACCACCGCCTTGTCTGGGCCCCTCTGCACCCCTGGTGCCCAGAGCTGTCTACGTAGCAGTCAGTGATCTTCTCAGAGCCATGTCACTCAGGGAGCAGCCACATGCCTGATGATGGCCCCTGTCCCCCCCCTCGTTTCTTCCTGGGAAGGGTGGCATGGCTGTGCCCCTGGGCCTCTGCACTTGCTGCCCTGTGACTCCCTCCAGGTCCCTGCTCACATGCCGCCTCTGCTTGAGGCTCTGCTGGCTGTGCCTGGAGACAGCAGTACCCTGCCCACCCCCGCGTGCCCTCATTCAGCTTTGCTTTCTCCAGAGCACCCCTCACACCTGCCTGTCCCCACCCCTCGGCCGTTGTCCCTGCCAGGCCCTGCTCTGGCCTTAGCACTTGCGCAGTGAGTGCCAGCGGAGGGTTCATCTCTTGATGTTGCTGACCATTGAGTTAGACATTTGTCTCCTTCTTTTGGGGTGTCCATAGTCCTGTTTCTCTTGTTTTATTTCGTTTGTTTAAGAAGTCTTACTGAGGGGGAATGGCCTTGTGGCCACACCGGCATCCAGTGTGGGCGCCACTTTGAGTCCCAGGTGCTCCACTTCTGGTCCTGCTCCTTGCTAATGGCCTGGGAAAGCAGCAGAAGATGGCCCACGTGCTTGGGAGACCTGAGTGAAGCTCCTGGCTCTTGGCTTCGGCCTGACACAGCTCTGACTACTGTGGTGATCTGGGAAGTGGCCAGCCGATGCCCTGACTGTTGTGATCTGGGAAGTGACCAGCCAATGCCCTGACTATTGTGATCTGGGAAGTGACCAGCCAGTGCCCTGACTACTGTGGTGATCTGGGAAGTGGCCAGCCGATGCCCTGACTACTGTGGTGATCTGGGAAGTGGACCAGCCGATGGAAGCCCTCTCTCTCTGTAATTTTGACTTTCAAATCAGTCAGTCAGTTAATCAATAAATCTTTTAAAAAAATGAAGTCTTACTTGGTAACTGACGATTGCTAATACCCACGGGGCAGCTTGACAGCAGTGAAGCCACACTTCCTGTAGCAGGTAGGGCTTTCAAACCTTGTGGCTTGCCCAGCTCCTCCCACGTGTGCCCTCGCTCCAGAGCCCAGTGGGGCCCTGCCAGGCATCTGCCTGAGTGTTCCTCACTTAGGGGAGGGGCTGTGCCCCATGTCTCACTGACGGGACTGTCACAGAAGGTTAGGGCAGTGGGAAGGCGGAACCAGCACAGTGAAGTGGCCCTGCGTGTGCACGCTGTGCGGACCACGGCGAGTGCCTCCTGTGACCTCTCGTTCATGCCTCTTGATCAGCTCTCTCGGAGCCCTCGGGCTGCCCAGCATCGGCTCTCCAGGGTCTCTTGGGCTTGGGAGCAAGTGTGGGAACCTCAGATACACACACTGGCTGTGGACTTGTGTTCTTGCATTGCTGGGTCTCCTGGGCTTGGAAGCAGAGTGTGGGAACCTCAGATACACACACTGGCTGTGGACTTGTGTTCTTGCATTGCTGGGTCTCTTGGGCTTGGGAGCAAGTGTGGGAACCTCAGATACACACACTGGCTGTGGACTTGCGTTCTTGCATTGCTGGGTCTCTCTCTCTTTTTTTTTTTTTTTCTTTTTGTGACATTTTCATTGCTGAATGTGGTATTTGAACTACATAGAGTATCATTCGACTTAAAATAACCAAATTGGATATGATTTGGTGAAAGTCAAGTGTTTTATTTAATATCTACAGTAAAGTAAATCTTCACTTTAATAGGAAACCTTTCAAGTTTTGTTCAGATAACTTGTTTCTGTTGAGTGATGATTTTTACTGTGTAATCTTAAAAGCAAATGTTAAAAACATATTGAGAAGTCTGTTCTGCAGTTTTAAAGGCACAGCCTTAAAAATCAGTCCACTCTTTACTCTCATGATTTCTTTTGTGCATTAGGGTGCTGAAGAATTAATTGAGCAGTCATGACACTGTCGCCTTTATTTTCCCTTTGAGGGGCAAGAGAAGGCCCCTGGGGTGGAGTGGGTGAGAATCACTGTGGGTCCGTGGCTCCTTCTCTCTGCCTCTGGTATAGCACTTGAGTTTGTATCCGTTTGTTCACTCCTGGCCTTGGGCCCCTTGTCCGTGCATCCTGGAGGCTGGTGGCTCATACTCACTGGTAGAACAGGCTGAGCCCCAGTCCCTGTCGCTCTCTCCTGCACCGTGTTCTCAGCCATGGTCAGGGTGCCCAGTGCTGGCGTGTCAGCTAGGGTTTGTGTTTGCGGCAGGGGGTGGAAACCAGAGTCAGCAGGCTCTTAAACAGGCAGGGCTTATTTTCCCTCGATAAGCTGTCTGGAGAGGGGGAGTTGTGGCCACTTCTGCTGGCTCAGTGATGTCATCGATGAGCTCAGCTCCAGGTCAGTTGGCCCCTTACTCATGGCCACAAGGTGGCGGTGAGCATCTCGTGGTGACTCAGAGGACGCTCTCGATGGCATCTGTCTGCATAGAAGAGCAGAGTTTTGACCAGAGCTGGCTCATGTGGCCACTCATAGCTGCAAGGGAGGCTCACGTGGATGGGTTGACTCTGAAGACGAGGTTCTAGACACAGGAGAAGAGGGAGAGGATGGCTGTCAGGCAGCAGCTGTTTCCCACTCTGGCGGACTTCGTGTGCGTCTGTCTCCTCCCAGCCTTCTTGTTGGGGTCAGGGAGTGTCTGTCTTATGTGGTAGCATCACCCTGTGGGCTGCTGCCTAGGACTGTTCCAGACGTGAAGTACAGACCAGAAAACGTTGCCATTGCATTGAGCTGTGCACAGGATTTTGGGTGTAGCAGGAATGAGTGAACCTTTGTGGTCAGGCCTGGGACACTGCAGTGAGTGCTGTCCATCTTGATTTCTTCCCAGTGGAGTTGAGATTCAAGGCTGCACACCATTGCAGTCATTTGTTAGTCTTGCAACTGTCGTTTTGTTTGAAGATGGTTTAGGTTTCTTGGAACCGATTATTAGAAAACAAAGAATATAATATTAAGATTTTAGAATTTTGACAAGTAAGTGTGTGTGTGTGTGTGTGTGTGTGTGTATAAGAGGTAAATTTTATACAGTTTCAAAATAGATTTTATCTTAAATTCAATGTGATACCTGTTAAGTTTGTAGAGGAGTGATTTCTAAATTACAGAAGCCATTGATTTGCGATGACTGGATTAGTGATGTTTGTAGTAATGACAGCCTGCCCCTGCGGGCCCAACCAGAGAGCTCAGAGTTACAGATCCTCAGACCGCTGGCCTCGGGCCTGCTGCTGCCGGCAGCTCCCTGCCACCCCAGCGCTGCTCCTGGAGCCCTTTTCCTGACCTCCCGTGATCCTCCTGACCCCTGTAGGGTGATGCCTCTCCCTGCCGCTCCTCCCGGAGGTCCCCACAGTGCAGCCTGGCCTGGCCTCCCTTCTCTGACAGTACCAGGGAGGGAGGCAGGAGGAGGCAGCAGGGCCCAGAGAGAGCCGGAAGCCCAGAGGCTGTCTGCTGTTGTCTTCCTGTGGTCCTCATCTCACACTCTGCCCGTCAGGGGCCTTTTCCCCAGACAGTTGTGCTGGATGACGCGCCTTTCCCATGTGCACACTTCCCATGTGGCCCTGCCTTTTGTTCTCTCCGGTTCTGTCCGGTGGTTTGCTGGCTCCAGGAGGCTCAGAGATGACTGCCAGGCAGGAAGGGAAGTGGAGTGTGCTGAAGTGGAAAGCAGCAAAGTGGGGATAGGGAGGTCCCTGGGCTGCCCCCTTGGGTATGGATGCTCCGGGCCGAGGGCCCGAGGGACTCACTTCTTTCCCAGGAAGGCAGTGCAGCAGTCAGGTGCCCATGGGTGGGGTGGGGGGCAGAGCTGTGAGGCCCGACGCAGTGCACGGCCTGGCCCCTCTCCTGACCTGCCCCGCTGGTTTGGGGTGGGGGACACTGCTGGGCCTCTCTCCTGACCTGCCCCGCTGGTTTGGGGTGGGGGGCAGAGCTGTGAGGCTCCTCTCCTGCCCTGCTGGTTGGGTCCTGCTTGCTGGAAAAGCAGGTGCAGACTCAGGAGCCGTGAGGCCGGGGGGGGGGGGGGGAAGCAGGCAGGTTTTGAACTAACAGCGGCAGATGTGGGAGGATGCTCTGGAGCAGGTGGAGGAACAGGGCAGTCCCAGCTACTGCCCAGCCTCTGCGCAGATGAAATGGGGCCTGTTCTGGACTGTGCGACAGAAAGCAGTGGGTGGGGGCTGCAGCCATGTGCTCAGCTCCACTTGCATTTATAGAAAATGTCGCTTTCTTTTTCTAAGATGTTTGTTTTCATCTGCTTGGAAGGCAGAGTGTGAGAAAGAGAAGGACATGGAGAGAGAGTCTCCCTCTAGTGCCACAAGGCCCACCCTGAGGTTTCACCTGTCATGGGGTGAAGGGTGTGCCTGATGCCCTGTAACGGGGCCCCTCATCGTGCTGCTGCCTGGTCCCTGGCCACTGCCCTGGACGCCTGTCCCACAGGGCGCTTGTTGGTGGCCATGGAGCACTTGCTGAGGACTTGTGCTGAGCACAGCTCTGCAGCCAGTGCTGCCTCCCTTGGAGCAGTTTCTGGGGCTCTGTGGGTTTTATGTTGAGAAGATTAAAAGGGAGGAGTCTGGTCTTGCGCTCGTGTGATAAAGCTGCTTTGCCTGATGTCGCGTCAGCAAGGACAGTGACTGATGTTTAAAGCCCTTCCCAGAAGTGATTTCCTTGGCGTTGATCTCGTGTGGCAAGAAGGGTGGCAGGAGCGTGAGGAGACGGGCTGGGAAATGGAAGAAGAGCCGCCCGAGGCCAGAGGCCCCGGTGCCGCGATGCTCTGATGCAGCTAGGTCCTCCCCGCTGCCCGCTGCCTGGCGCCTCCGCTGGACACGAAGCGTTCCGTGTGAGGAATTAAATCCGAGATCATTGGAGTAGGGATGCAGAGGAGGAAACGAGAAGCGCTCTGTTGACTGTCCTTGGCATCAAGCCGGAAGCCAGGCTTTAAGTCAGGTGCCAAGAATGAAGAGAAGAGTGGGCTCTGTGTGGGGAGGTGAGGCGCGCCAGCTTTCTCTGGCGTGCGTGGTGTGCGCTGCAGCGTTGCTCGCTGAGCTGTTGGCTGTGATTGTTAGCCAGCGCCTGAGCTCCTCATATAAACCGTGGAGGCTTTCTGGTGAAATCTAGACTCTGCTCAAATTGGTCCTTAAGGGAAAGCGTTCTAGTTTGCTTACAAACAGGAGGCTGTGTTTCTTAGGCTGCGGTGGTCTAATGAGATGGACCTGTGTATCAGTCTGCTCAGGCTGCAGCAGCAAATGCCGGTCTGGGTGCACGCTCACCAGGGGTTTATTTCTCTCAGCTCTGGTGGCTAAACGTGCAGGATGGAGGCGCTGGCCGGTTCGGTGTCCTGTAGAAGCCACGCTGCTGCTGTGTCCTCACCTGACCTTCCCTCTCCGTGTTTGTAGGAGGAGGGGGCAGCGTGGGGAAGAGCTGGAGCTCTGCTGTGTCCTCTCCTGGCCAGCAATACTTAGCTCCTCGTTGGCCCTGTCTCCAAGCCCTGGGGGCCACAGCTTCAACCCGGGACTTCTGGGGGACACATTTCAGCCCTTAGCAGTTAGGGTATTGAGAGACAGGTAGATAGGTTTAAGTATTTGGTTCATTCACCAAATGGCCGCAGGAGTCTGAGCCAGGCCGGGCTGAAGTCAGGAACCCAGAAGTCATTCTGGGTCTCCCACATGGATATCAGGGACCCAGGTGCTTGGGTCATGTTCCACTGCCTTCACAGGTGTGTACAGGGAGCTGGGTTGGCAGAGGAGCAGCCGGGACTGGAACCCTCACTCCAGTGTGGGAGCTGGATGGGCAGTGGAGAGTAGAGCGGCCGGGACTGGAACTGTCACTCCAGTGTGGGAGCTGGATGGGCAATGGAGAGTAGAGCGGCCGGGACTGGAACCGTCACTCCAGTGTGGGAGCTGGATGGGCAATGGAGAGTAGAGCGGCCGGGACTGGAACCGTCACTCCAGTGTGGGAGCTGGATGGGCAGTGGAGAGTGGAGCAGCGGGACTGGAACCGTCACTCCAGTGTGGGAGCTGGATGGGCAATGGAGAGTAGAGCGGCCGGGACTGGAACCGTCACTCCAGTGTGGGAGCTGGATTGGCAGTGGAGAGTAGAGCGGCCGGGACTGGAACCGTCACTCCAGTGTGGGAGCTGGATTGGCAGAGGAGCGGCTGGGACTGGAACCGTCACTCCAGTGTGGGAGCTGGATTGGCAGAGGAGCGGCTGGGACTGGAACCGTCACTCCAGTGTGGGATGCTGGATTGGCAGTGGAGAGTGGAGCAGCGGGTCTGGAACCGTCACTCCAGTGTGGGATGCTGGATTGGCAGTGGAGAGTGGAGCAGCGGGTCTGGAACCGTCACTCCAGTGTGGGAGCTGGTGTTTCAAGCAGCACCTTAGCTGCTGTTGCTAACGTTGTCCCCTGAGGCATCTTTTTTAACCCGAGGTATAACCTGGGTGTCTGTTTAGGTACTAGAGTTAGGAGTAACCATGTTATGGAACAGTGAGAAGCCATTTCTGCCACCTGACACTAGGCACTCAGGGCACAGGGTAGTATGGGAATGAGAGGGTAGACTTGGGGTGGGGTCACATGGTGTCCTGGCCCTGCTTTGTCTTGTACTAGAGAAGTGACCAGGGCAGTTTTCTCCCTCCCTCCTTCGTTTCCTCATCTGTAGCCTGGGGGTGATGACACTTGCCTGCGTATGTGTGCGGTGGGTGGCACGTGGCCAGCACACAGGGGCACCGATTTTTCCTGTGGAGACCACGGGACCAGCATGCACACGTACAAGCCTTGCTCGTATTGCTGCCGTCTTCATGACCATCAGTTTTAATAGCGGCATAATGTTTTGAAAATGATCTTAAGATTGTTATTAAAATTGTATATCTGCCTAAGTCAACATTTAATTTAAATGCTTAATCAAAACCTAGACATAGTAGTATTCACAATATGTAACCTGGGCTGTGCTCACAGAAATGTTCATTGGAGTTCTGGAGGAGGGGGTAGAATATTCCAGGGCTTAACTGAGCTTGGCCTTTAGGTACTGGTGATTTTTACTTTGATTATTTTTTAATCCCTAGTTTTTTTTTTCTAATTAACATAGATGCATTGTAACACATAGTGAACAACTTGAATAGCCCCCAAGGATTAATGACAAATAAGGCTCCCTTCATCCTTAGTCTGGCGGCAGCTGCACTGTTTCTTGTCTCCTTTCAGAGCTGTTCTGCCCGTGTTCAAGTACATACGTGTCAGTGTGTGTGGGTGTATTCTCGCCCCACCTCATTCTCATTCTTCATACGTAAATGGGGGCATGTTAGAGTTCTGTGTGCTTGTTCTTACTGCATGTATATGTTGTGTATGTATATATGTGAGTCTCAGAACAGGTGATATTTATATGCACTTTCGTCTTTTTTTTTTTTTAAGATTTATTTTATTTATTTGAAAGAGTCACAGAGGAGAGGCAGAGAGAGAGAGAGGTCTTCCATCTGCTGGTTCACTCCCAGATGGCCGCAACAGTCAGAGCTGTGCCGATCAGGAGCCAGGCGGCTTCCTCCGGATCTCCCACGTGGGTACATAGGCCCCAGGACTTGGGCAATCCTCTGCTGCTATCCCAGGCCATAGCAGAGAGCTGGATTGGAAGAGGAGCAGCTGGGACTAGAACCGGCATCCATATGTGGATGCTGTGCCGCAGTGCCAGCCACACATTCGTCCTTTTTTTAAGTTGAAATGCCATAAAAATTATAGAATTTTCAAGTAAAGCAGTCTTCTCCCTGATATTGAGGCAGAATTCAAGACAACGTATGGTTAGTAATCCATTTCCAGAGAATAATTCAGTGCACTAAGAACATCGGCAGAACGGTGCACCCACCACCTGGGGTGTTCTTGATGCAGAAGAGCTGGCAGAAGTTCAGTTGTGGGGAGTTTTTCTGGAGGCAAATGAAGACAGGGCTGTTCCTGCAACCTGCTGGGGGCCCCTCTTCAGATAAGGATTTAGTCACCTGTGGGAAAATCTGAGTCCTCACTCTGGCTTTTCGCCCCCATCGGAGTACTGGGGGCAGCAAGGTCCTATCGTGTGCACCCGTGACATCTGGGGTGCAGAGGAGGCTGAGGCTGGCTCGTGAGCACACAGTGTGCGAGGCGGCAGCTGTATGGGGCGCCTGGTGGGTGACTGAGCTCCCCGAGAGCTGGCTCTGCGGGTGTCTGTTTCCGGAGCTGTCCAGGGAGTTGGGCCCGTGAGCCCTCGGAACTGTCCGGGGGAGAGGTGGTCTTCACGTCCTGCAGACGCACCCCTGGTGGAGGCGGCTGACTCTGAAGTGGACCCGTGGCCCTGTGACAGAGACTGGGTGCTGGCCACTCTGCCAGGGGGAGGGCACTTGTTCTTGTGCTGTCCGGGGCTGTCCAGGATTTGTGAGACACCACCAATACCTCCGTCCGGTTTTAAAGAAACTTGGGTGTGCCCTGGGGCAGCTCAGGCTGGTGAAGCCGGCCTCCCCCCAGCGTGTGTGAGCACGCCCCAGCCCTGACAGCTGCTTCCTGGTGGTGCTTCGTGTCTGCAATGCTTCCCCACACCACAACTTGGGACCTTTTGGAATTGAATGCATTTTTTGGAACTAAAAGGTCATTTTTGCCTTTCCTTTTGTTGTCGTTGCCGTGGTGTGCTGGTTGTGAGGAGAGGCAGTGTACCAAACTGAAGGCTGGTGCAGAGTCGGCCCTCCGTGGCACAGCCGGCCCAGTCAGTGCCGTGGTTTTCGGTTTGAAGAACGACCTGGTTTGCCTTTCGTTTGTGCCTTCCACCTTTTGTCCTTGACTTTGTCCAGGTTAAGACACTCACGTAAGACCTGGCCTATCAGGTGTTCCCAGAAGGGTGAGTGAAGTCACGTGTGTGGAACTTGCTGCGTGGTGTGCTGGGCACACCTGGGCCACTCACTCACCTCTGCGTCACCTTATTCTCCCACCTGTGCACCCTGTAGCAACCCTGTAGCACACCCTCCCATGATCCCAAGGGTCAGGAGACTCATCCGAATTTGCCTCCATGGGGGTGGTGCTCGGCTGCCGGTGTCCTAAGCCGTGGCAGGACCTGCAGTCATTGGCATTGGCTTTGGGCGTGGGGAAGCACAGCTGGCATGGAGAGGGGTCAGTACAGCCACCTTCTGGGGTCTGGCACACTGCTTGGTAGCATGCGCCTGGCAGGGGCACCGCGTCAGATATGTGATGAGCTTGTCGGGGCCAGGGTGAGGGCCAGGGTGGGGACTCAGATCTCCCTGGAAAGCTCCCACACCTGTTACTGGGCTGATCAGATCTGCTGTCTGGGAAGGGGTCATG
Source organism: Sylvilagus floridanus (assembly GCA_949820135.1). Lineage (NCBI taxonomy): Eukaryota > Metazoa > Chordata > Mammalia > Lagomorpha > Leporidae > Sylvilagus > Sylvilagus floridanus. The sequence continues at coordinate 2,288,682 of OX463231.1, read as the reverse complement.
AGGAGTCTGTGTGTGGGTGTGCCTGGCAGAGGGGAGCAAGGGACCAGAAGGAAAGGCCCGCCCATCTCCTCATTGATCCACAAGACATGAATGGATGATTGCAGAGTGCCCACCCTGGGTGGGATGGTGCTATGCACTTGAGTGTGCTGTGCGGGCACCTGAGGGCTGGTGGCAGTGGGTGTGCCTTGTCTCGTGGTTGTGATTCCCAGGGCTGGAGCCAGGGCAGAGCTCTCGCAGGTGGGAGAACTATTCTGAGTGGAGTTGCAGGGAGGAGGGAGTGAGCCTGAGAGCAGAGTGGCGGCAGCAGGTACAGCAGTTCCCCGAGTTCTGTGCCAAGCACCTGGTGTACATCTCCTACGGCTCCACGAGACTTGCAGAAGCCCAGGATCTGTCTTGGGGTCACCCAGCCTGGAGAGCCGGCACCTGAAGCAGGTGGGTCAGAGTGACCTGGAGTTGAGTCTCCACAGCGCAGACATGGTGGTCCTGGGGGAACCGCCACAGATGCTTCCTAAGAGGTCTGACCTAGCAGGCCCAGGGGCTTGGTGGTGAAACTGCAGGTGGGAAGGACGGCGGCGACAAGCTCCCGGTCCAGTCTGCCTCTGCCAGCTCGGGCTTCCTGTCATGAGCCTGCCCCTTGCCTGACTTTCCTTGTCAGTGCGTTTAAGGAGTTGTGCAGGTGGTCACAGACGGCTGAAGTCTTTGACGTTTGGACTTGGTTCTGTGGGTAGTGGGAGCCACAGAAGGTGTTTTGGGTAGGGGAGTGGAATGATCAGAACCGTGCTCCGGGAGGTTAATGGGGCTTCTGTTCCTTTGTGATGATCCCGCTTAGGGCTGCAAGTGCCAGTGTGTGGGTGACACTTTGAAATCCAGCAGCCAGTGAATTAGCTGTGCTCTGAGCTGCAGCTGTTTGGAACTCCCTGTGCCATTTCTGGGCCTGGTGCAGCTTTGGCTCCCCTGCCGCTGCCTCCCCCGGCCGCGCTCTCCCTGGCACCAGCCCTTTCTTCTCTGCACACCCTGTGGTCACAGCAGGCTCAAGTATAATGAGGCTGTTTGGAGCTGGCCTGTGGTGGGGAACAGACCGGGAATGTTCATGAATCATAGGCTCACAAGCGGCAAGCGGGAGGCTGGCGTCTGAAACACACAGGTGCTGGCTTGCACGTGTTTGTCACTGTGTGGGATGCTTGGCCTCCTCTGCCACTTCCCTAGATTCCCCGTGGGGCTGGCCCACCCCGCTCAGAACCACCTGCTCCTGGGCCCTTGAGAAAGGGGTCGCCAGGGAATGTGGATGTGAGCCATTGGTAGGTCACCGTGTTGCACTGAAATGAGTTTTTCCAAACAAGATTCACTTACTTCCTTGAAAGGCAGAGTGACAGAGAAAGAGGGAGAAATAGGTAGATAATTTCCATCTGGTGGCTGACTCCTTACATGTCCACAACGTCCCAGGCTGGGCCAGGTCAAAGCCAGGAGCCTGGAACTCCATCTGGAAGGTGGCAGGGGCTCAAGTACTCCAGCCGTCTTCTGCTGCCACCACCTCCCCAGCTGCCCAGTTCCTTTGTAGGAAGCCAGGCGCTAAGTGGAGGAGCCGGGACTCCGACCGTTGCTCCAGTGTGGGATGTGAGCATTGCAAGTGGGTGGCTGAACCCTCTATGCCACAGCGCCCGCCTTTGCAATGACTTTATTGGTGCTTGTTTTATTGTCATACTGGTCAAATTTAGGAGCTACCATTCAATTTACAAGAAAATATTTCTTAATCTCTGTAAATCTAAATTTGCCTGTTTGGGCTGCATCTTAGTATTTATGTCTTCCCGTGGAGTTTTCCCAGATGTTTTACGTTTTGTGCGGCCCTCACCAGCTTGCTGTGTCTTCCTGGCGTGTGTGGTGTCTTCCCCATTATTGATGGACTCTGTGGCGGCCCGCTGTCCGCGTGGTGATTCACAGGCCCGCCCCTGCCCGCCGGCCACCATCCATCTCCCGCCAGCCCCAGAGGTCCTTCTGTGTGAGGCCTCTGGACTTCATTTGCTTGTCTCTTCACTTTAATGACCTTCTAGAGCAGGCCATTAAAGACATCACTGAAGCTCACTCTTCCATTTGTTTGTAGTTATTTCCCCAACAAAGTGCATGTTGAGTCAGTAAGACGTGAGTTTTCTAACATCTGCCAGTTCTTTTCTTTCGCAAGTCTTGAAAAGTTTTCTAGGTTGGGCCTTCTGTGCTTGAGAATTCTGTCCCCGTGAGCTAAACCAGGTGCAGAAGTGTGAGGCTTTGCGGAACCCCACTTAGTGGGTGGACTCAACTTCTGGGGCTGGTGTTCTGGTGCAGTGGGTTAAACTCTGCCTACTGCCCTGGCATCCCATAGCGGAGTGCCAGTTCAAGTCCTAATTCTTTCTGCCAATGTGCCTGGGTCCCTGCCACTCATATGGGAAACCAGGATGAAGTTCCATGCCCCAGGCTTTGGCCTGTCCAAACCTTGGCTGTTATAATCATTTGGAGAGTGAATCAATAGGTGGAAGATCTCTATCTGTGTGTGTGTGTGTGTGTGTGTGTGTCTGTCTGTCTGTCTCTCCCTCTCTCTCTCTCTATCATTCCACCTTTTAAATAAATAAAATAAATCTTAAACTCTTTTGGTCAATAGTAGAGACCTAGTTAGCAGAGTCACTTTTGGTCTATAGTATGCGGGAATTTTTTTTTTGTTTTTTGACAGGCAGAGTTAGACAGTGAGAGGAGAGAGAGAGAGGGGGACAGAGAAAAAGGTCTTCCTTCTGTTGGTTCACCCCAAAAATGGCCGCTACGGCCGGTGTGCTGCACCGATCCGAAGCCAGGATCCCGGTGCTTCCTCCTGGTCTCCCATGGAGTGCAGGGCCCAAACACTTGGGTCATCTTCCACTGCACTCCCAGGCCACAGCAGAGAGCTGGACTGGAAGAGGAGCAACTGGGACAGAACTGGCGCCCCAGCCGGGGCTAGAACCCGGTGTGCTGGCGCCGCAGGCGGAGAATTAGCCTAGTGAACCGCAGCGCTGGCCTATGCAGTATTTAGTTTGGTTATTTTCGTTGAGATTTTAAATCTTCTGTCCTATTTGACTGATATTTCTGGAATGGGAGAAATCTTTTTTTACTTTAACTTTTTATCATCTCTTTTATTTTTCAGGAGTGGGAAATGGAAAGTTTTTATTGATAGTGAAAATTATTTCTCATTTTTTTATCACGTAGTGAGCACCTACTCTGCTGGCTCTGCTGGCACAGGGCGTCCAGCGGCTCTGCTTTCTTTCTTTCTTTCTTTTTTTTTTTTTAAAGATTTATTTATTTATTTGAAAGAGTTATATATAGAGAGGTGAGGCAGAGAGAGAGAGAGAGAGAGAGAGAGAGAGAGAGAGAGAGAGGTTCATTCCCCGATTGGCTGCAACGGCCTGAGCTGCGCGGATCCAAAGCCAGGAGCCAGGAGCTTCTTCCAGGTTTCCCACGGGGGTGCAGGGGCCCAAGGACTTGGGCCATCTTCCACTGCTTTTTTTTTTTTTTTTTGACAGGCAGAGTGGACAGTGAGAGAGAGAGACAGAGAGAAAGGTCTTCCTTTGCCGTTGGTTCACCCTCCAATGGCCGCCACGGCCGGCGCACCGCGCTGATCTGAAGGCAGGAGCCAGGTGTTTCTCCTGGTCTCCCATGGGGTGTAGGGCCCAAGCACTTGGGCCATCGTCCACTGCACTCCCGGGCCACAGCAGAGAGCTGGCCTGGAAGAGGGGCAACCGGACAGAATCTGGAGCCCCGACCAGGACTAGAACCCTGGGTGCCGGTGCCAGAAGGTGGAGGATTAGCCTAGTGAGCCACAGCGCCGGCCACGGCTCTGCTTTCATGGTGAGCGAAGCGTGTTGCCAGTCACTCCTGTGGAGTGGGTGGGGCCAGAGTGTATCAGAGTGGGCAGCTGCGGGGGTGTCGTGTCTGTGCTGGTCCTGTGTCGAGCTGCCATCTTGTTCAGGGACTGGACAGGGCATTTTATGGAGGGGACAGCACTGACAGGCATGCGTTCTAGAAACCCAGTTCCGGGGAAGCAGGTTAGTTTGGATGGGTGCGTCTCTGTGGCAGGAGGCAGCAGATAGGGCCTGGGCCTGGGGCCCATGCTCTCCTGAGCGCAGCCCCCTTCCCAGGGCTGGCGCTGGTTCATGCTGTTCTGCGCCTTTGCCCAGTTCAGGGGCTCTGTCCTTGTCTACCAGGTGCTGGCCTATGGCGGGACACACCCCCTTCCTCCTGTGCAGTATTTAAACTTGTACCTCTTTGCATTTAAAGAGGTACAAGTATTTAAACTTGTACCTCTTAAATATGCTCAAAAATGGGAAACATTCAGTGGTAAAGTTGAGCAAATGCTGAGAGTAATAGGAAGAAAATTAATAATCTACAGTACTGTGTCATGCCTCCTGAGCGCCAGGCGTGGTGGGAAGCGCTCTGTGCGCCCTGTCCGGTTATTCCTCATTGCTCATAGCCCCCTTGTGTGTGGACCTGTTCCCTCTCCTGTCTGACAGCTGGGAGGCCGAGGCTCAGACAGGAGTGGTCCAGGACCTCTCCTCGGCCGCACAGTGAGGGCCCAGCTTGCACTCGTGTGAGGCCGCCAGGCTCTGTCCCCGCCTGCTGCACCTGTTCCCCAGCTTGGCGTCAGGGAGAGACATGGTTGGTGGTTGCTGCGCAGCCCCAGGAGGTGAGAGGGTGTTGGCTTTCACACTGTGTGTGCCTTTGAGATATAGGCAGCCTGTCCGACTGTGAAGGCACGCTTGTTGTAGCTTGCAGGAGTCGTTCAGGTGTCGTTTCTTCCGCTGCGGCTGAAGCCTTCTGAAGCCATCTGCTGTCATCTGTGTGTCTGAGTGGTTCCCAGTTTTGTATTTGTTTTTCGCTTGTGGTGGTTACTGCCCTGTGGGGAGCCTTCCTGCAGCAGGAAGGGACACACTCAGAATTCCAGCACCCTGTGGGGACCGGGTGCAGTCGAGGTGGGGTGCTGGCCACGTGCACTCTGGTGTCTCCGGGTGCAGCCTTGCAGCTCTGCGGTGGGCCTGTGCCCTTTGACAAGAGCTGGGGCACAGTCCTCTTGTCCTCCGTCTGGCGAGCTGATGAGCCCGGGCTCCCGGCAGCCACCCCTCTTGGAACACACGGCCCTGCTTTCTGCCGCGGTTTTTCTTCTCAGCGCTTTCTGGATTCCTCAAAGATTGGCGATCAGTGTTGACAAAACTGCAACCATTTTTTTAAAAAGATGAATTTCCTTATTTGAAAGCCAGAGTAAGAGAGCGAGAGAGGGAGGGAAGGGGGGAGGGAGGGAGGGAGGAGAGAGTGACCTTCCATCCACTGGTTCAGTCCCCTAGTAATTGCAGTAGCCTGGGCTGGGCTAGGCTGAAGCCAGGAGCCCAGAGCTCCACCCAGATCTCCCATGTGGGTGGCTGGGGCCATCTTGCACTGCTTTCGCAGGCCATAGCAGGGAGTTGGATTGGGAGTGACACAGCCAGAGTTTGAACTGGCACCCATGTGGGATGCCAGACTCAGGTGGTGGCTTGACCTGCTGGGCCCCAAACCGTTTCTTATTCTAATTCATTTATTCACGCTTTCATCAGCTCATTAATTCACTCATTTGCTCATTCATTTGTTTAAAAAACATTCCTTAGGCATCCACCTGGCACTGGGCGCTGATGGTACAGAGACGTAGTGCATGTATGGAAGAGATGGAGAGGGACTGCGGGGTTGGACTTTGCGTGGGAGGTGAGAGTCGGAGAGAGGGGGACCCGTGGGTGGGTCTGGCAAGTGCAGAGGAGTGGTTGGGGCTGTGTGGTGTGCATTTGTGCACGCCGTGTTGTGGTTGTGTACAGGGGGTGTGTGCATGCACCCGTGGGAGTGAAGCCTGACCTTGAGCGCTCTGCAGAGCAGGGGAGCAGTGTGGATTCTGCCCTGCAGGTGGTGTCAGTTCCCCGCTTACCTTCTTTGGAAAATGCTCTCTCGCCCTTGGGACCTCGGGGGCCCACCTCCATCTCTGCTCTGCACCCCTGTCTGGGAGCACCCGGGCCCCCCGTGCCCTGCCCACTGTCATGTGCTTCTCTGCGTCTGTGCTTGCCTGTGCTGCGACCTGACCGTCCTGTGGCTCGTGGCTGTGTCCCCTCACCCTCAGTGCTGGCCCCTGTGCTGCCCACACCCCACCTCTGTGCCTCCCGCTTGGGAGGGGTGGAGCTCAGCAGGAGGCCTGCCGGGGCCTGCCTGTGACAGAGTAAGTTCTGCCTTTCTCCGTGCTTGGCCTCTCTTATCTTGGTTAGTCTGTGTTCACGAAGTTCACACTGCTCTGTAGGCTGAGTGAAGGGTGCCTTCCGCGGAGACTGGAGGGGTCTTTGCCGCTGTAGAGCGGCCCAGGAGGTGCACCGTATCCACAGGGCTCGCTTTGCTCAGGGTCTGCTGTGGGGTGGGCAGCTGCTGCTGGCTCCTGTGCCCAGGGAAGGTGGCTGCATGGGGGAGGGACTGTGTGAGTGGAGGAGGAACATGAGCAGAGCTGGCCAGGTGGTCAGGGTAGGTGTGGTTGAGGGGGCAGGGTTCAGCCCTGCCTCACAGGGTGGTGGTGCTCATTCCAGCTTGGAGCTCCTAGCTCAGTCACTGTGGGTGTGTCCGAGAGCCACCTCTCTCCTGCTGAGCTCCCCAGGCAGTGACTGCAGAGTCCCTGGGGCCGGGGTCACTCGGCCTGGTGGGCTGCACTGGGCTTCTGGGAGGTGACAGTAATTTGGAGTTCAGAGCATCCTACTGTCTCCTGTGAAGGAGGCCACCTCGGAGGCAGCAGGAGGCCCAGGGTGAGGGTGGGGGTGGGGGCCGGAACACGAGAACTCAGGGATTCGCCATGGCCTGTGGTGTCGCCAGTCTGATGGAGGCAGAGGTGTGATGGTTACAGGAATAATGCATGTAGACTGTACGAGTTTGAAAAATACAGAAGACTATTGCAAAGAAGTCCTCGCCTGCGTTATCACCACCCGGATTTTAGTCTGTACTTCGTATGGTCAGTGTTTCTGTATGATACCCGCCGTCCTGGGTAGGGCTGGCCCACTCTGGAAGGTTAGGGTCTATGTACGTTTATGGGCTTACGGTCAGCTCGTCAGTGTGCAGACTGCATCCTCAGCGTGGCCTAAGCCCTGGCCTGGCCAGCCGCTGCCCTGTGAAGCTGGCTGGTGCTGAAGGCTGAGCTCACTCGCCGTGGTCATGTGGTCGGGCTGGTGGAGTGGCGCCGGGCACACTGACCGCTTGGTGAATGTTAGCGTTGCTGCTGAGTTTTCCTCTCTGGCCTTGCCCTCTTGCTTCGCCCTGGACTTGCTCTTTCATTCAGTCTGGTCTCAGCACTTGCCATCCCGGAGCACAGCAGAAAGCTGGATTGGAAGAGGAGCAGTCGAGACTAGAACCGGCACCCATATAGGATGCCAGCGCTTCAGGCCAGGGCTTTAACCCGCTGCACCAAAGTGTCGGCCCCTAGGTGAAATTTTTTAAAATGTATTTTACTTTTTAAAAAATATTTATTTATTTGAAAGAGAGAGAGAGAGAGGGAGGGAGGGAGAGAGGGTGAGAGAGAGATCTTCCACATTTTCTGGTTCACTCCTCAAATGGCTGCAACAGCAAGGATTGGGCCAGGCAGCAGCCAGGAGCCTGGAGCCCCATTTGGCGCTCCCACGTGAGTGGCAGAGACCCTAATACTTGCCATTACCACTGCCGTGCCATGGCTGCATTGGCAGGAAGCTGGAATCAAGGGTGGAGCTGGGACGTGAGCTCAGGCACTCCGATATGAGTCACATGCACCCAAAGTGGGGTCTCACTTAGCTACTGCGCCACAGCGCCCACTCTGAGAAAATACCTTCTCAGACCCAAGTGCGTCTGGGCCGTGAGACCCTTGGGTGTTCTGTCCCAGCTAACAGCACAGTGTGGCCTTCCTGTGGTTGGTTGCACTTCTGCAGGCCAGCGTCCCGGCCTAGGGTGTATCACAGTGAACCTCACCACCCCCTCTTTTCCACGTGTGTTTTCCAGATCTCCCACAGATCCCCTGTGCTCACATCTCTAGTCTGTAGTTATTTCTTGGGGTAATTTCTAGATGGCACAATATTGCTGCACAGGTTACATCTGTGGTCAGGCCTCGGCCACCTTTTGTTTTTTGTGTTTAGTGAGCACTCTAGTTTTGCTGCCACGGTTTCCAGCACTGGGTTCCCTGTGGTGCTGCTCGCCTGTCCATGTGGACTTGGAGGAGGGTTTCCACATTAACAGCATTACCCTTCATTGTACTGGAAGGTGGAACGAGGCAGGTGAGGCGTTGGTGAGCACCCTGCAGAGTGAGCACCCAGGTCCGATGGGGTCCTGAGCAGACCTGTGCCCACCCAGATTGACACACCGGTGTTTACCTGTCACAACGATCCCTTGCAGTGTCCTCATGCCCATTCTACAGATGGGAAGCGAGGCCGCTCCTGAATGGCAGTCTGTCCACAGGACCCTCACTTTCCAGCGCAGCACCAGGGAAGGGCAGCCCTGAGCCGTGACCCGCCCGGGGGTCAGCCGCACCCTGCCGTCTCTCCGCGTGCTGCTCTCTCAGAGGTGGAACGGTACCCTTCTTGCTGCCTTTCGGCGTGTCTCACGTTCCCTGAGCACTCGGGTCAGTTCGAGCTGCCTTCTGGCCTTTCCTTTAGTGAGTGGGGCTGGCCCCCACCCCGGCTCTGCGATCCCGGTCTGGCCTTTTGTCCAGTTCTCTCCTCCCCACCGAGGGGTTATTGACACGTACCTTGCAGTGTGGGAAACTTAGGTGAGGAAGGTGCTGTGTTCTCTGGCTCTCAGGAATTGGAAATTGGAGACATGTACCTTTGGCTTGTGAAGTCCGCCCATAATTGTAAAGCATGTATGCTTTGGTTCTTGGCAAATTTAAGTTGTAAGCGAGTTCCTTTTGCAAATGAAGGTGTAGAGCATTAAAGCATCGCTCGTGCCAGGTTAGTGGCCTGGCTCGGCTTCGGGTCGTCTGCTCGCTGTTTCTCTAGTACGCTGGATGCTAAATGTGTCTGTTAGCAAACGCCGCCGCACCCCAGAATGGACGTGTCCTCTCTGAGTGGGAGCCTTGTTCTAGGGCGCCTGCTTGCCTTGCCAGAGGCGTGGGTCTGCGTTCTCTGAGTCTCCCCTGTGGGAGTGCCCAGTGGGCTCGCTGCTGGGGAGCTTCTGCCTTTAGGGTTCACCCAGCAGGTGCCACCACCCCGGGGAGGTCGTCACGTTTCAGGTCAGCTTATAGTGAGTCCTGTTGTTACAGGAGCCTGAGGCTGCTGGTCCCCGACGACCGTGGTCTTCTATAGTCAGCACCAAAAGAAGCTGTGCTGTCACCCAGAGCCTGCTGTAGGCGCAGCATCGTGCTGTGGGTTGTTCTCGGGACTGTCCTTGGGGTCGGCAGAGAGGCTGTGTAAACCAAGTTGTGGGGCTGCACATGTGTGAGCAGGGGGCTGGGCTGCGACCCCACGTTTGCCTTATCCCAGAGTCCACCCAAGGCTGCTGTGTCCAGGGTGGCCCTGGCCCAGGTTCACGCTCAGGTAGTTGTTGAGTGAATAAATGAAAACGTAAATCCAGGTTCAGCTTCCACTGTTTTTTGAGAGACAGATTAGCTCACTGTAAAATCTGTTTTTCTTCCTTTGCCAGAAAGCCGTCAACAGAGACTCTGCTCTGTCGTGTCGTAGAGTTGATTGACATGGCTCTTTGTGCCTGGAAAGCAAATTATGTTAAAATGTTCCTGACGAGCTATTTATAAGTCACACGGTTCAGCTGTGCGATTCGGTTATACTCCGTGTCCTGCGATGGACTTGACGCATGGCTGCCATCCGGCAGGTGAATGGGGGTGCTCCGGGCCCCAGGGACCCCACCTGCTCAGGCCTGGCCTCCACCTTCTGCGGGCTGAGAGCCCCATGTCGATTGCTCACCTGTGCCGAGCTGCCTGCGCCGTGCCCTCAGGGTGCGTGGTGGTGTAACGTGGGGCCACGCTGGCCAGCAGGGCTGTGTGCGTGGGCTCCGGTGCAGATGACTGAACTGCGGGAGAAGCTGGACGGTCTGCTTCCGCCCAGTGGCATTAGCGTTCTCGTTCTTGGTGTCTGGAGCATGAGCGCCTCACTCCCGTGGCCCCCGAATGCTCCCACCACCCAGATCCCCATTAAGAGCTCCTGCATGTCTTGCTCAGGGGTCCCCCTTTTGGACCTGTGTGTCCCAGATTGTATTCCCTGAGCATTAGCCCTTTGGAATCAGAGGCCCGACCGCGGCACCACATGTGTGGTGCCCGCAGGTGAAGAGCTGCGTCCTTTCCAGTAAGCACACGTGTCAGCCTGGCCAGCGGTGCTTCTGGGTCTTGAGAGGGGGTGTCTGCTTCAGGTGGACAGACCTGCGTGGCCTCCCTCTTTTCTGAGAGCCTGGGTGAGTGCCCTGGGGTCCCCAGGAGACAGGTTAGTGTGTACTGGGGAGCAGCGAAGGCCTCATCCAGGGCTGGCTCTCAGAGTGCTCAGAGTGCTAGACCGGACCCTGTGCACACACATGAGAGCACTCTGCATTCTCAGTGCAAGCTGGATGACCTGAAAAGAACAGCAAACTGGTGACCCGCGCCTCTCCCGTGCCGTTGCCCTGCGGACCGTTCCTGGGGCTTTCCCGTGCAGGCTTCCGTGTGCCTTCGCCAAGGCAGGGGTGGGCGTGGGAGGGAGGGTGGCTGGGTGGACGGCTTGCCCATGCTCCTTGGACTGTCCTTGAACATAGCGCAGGCCCTATTTCTGGTCCGTTCTCAAGTTGTATTTTCCTTTTATGTTTGAGAGCATGGATGGAGATGTGGCGTGTTTGTTCTGCAGCTTTGTCCCTGTGGACTGATAACTATATGTGAATGTGGTGCTGCGGGCAGTGGGAGGAAGCCTTGTGTTCTCCAGGAAGAAGGAGAAGGAATGAGTGAGTGAGAAGGTGCAGAGCCTCGAGCTGGCCTGCTGTCCTCTGCTCTGTGTGCTCTGCTTCCAGACGGCCTGCACCACTGTGCAGAGCCCGCGTGTTGTCCCCCTCCTGCCGTTCAGGTTCGGACTCTTCGGACCACTTTGGGCGTCTCCCACCTGACCTTCTGGGGTCGGGCGTTCCTCTTCCTGACCTCTTCCACAGGTGGTCTTAACCACAGCACTGGTGGGCTTTCTTAGCTTCTGCTTCAAGCCTCGGACGGGCCCTTCCTCCACGTTCAGTGTGAAGTTGAGACGACTCAGCCTGGGATGGGAGGCCCAGCCTCTTCCCGTGTTGGCCCTCGCCTGCCTCGCTGTGTGTTGCCCCCTGCACACCTGTTGTGTGCTCGAACCCTGGCTCCAGGAAGACCTGTGTGCACCCCCTTGTGCGCAGTTCCCAGAGTGCTTCCCGTGCCTTATTTCCCAGGTGACACCACCCAGGTGTCGCTTCTGTCCCCCCACCCCCCAAAAAAGCCAGAGGCACTTACAGAGTCAGCAAAGTCCCCAGAGTCTCTGGTTTGCAAGGGCTGCAGGATTAGGAAGGACTGGAGTCTGACCTGAGGGCTCCTGTTCCTGTGCAGTATTGCCCGCCCCGTCCTCGCTCTGCCCGTGCCGTGTTCCTGTGTGGTGTCGCCTGCCCCGTCCTCGCTCTGCCCGTGCCGTGTTCCTGTGTGGTGTCGCCCGCCCCGTCCTCGCTCTGCCCGTGCCGTGTTCCTGTGTGGTGTCGCCCTGTCCTCGCTCTGCCCGTGCCGTGTTCCTGTGTGGTGTCGCCCTGTCCTCTCTCTGCCCGTGCTGTGTTCCTGTGTGGTGTCGCCCTCCCCGTCCTCGCTCTGCCCGTGCCGTGTTCTGTGTGGTGTCGCCCTCCCCGTCCTCGCTCTGCCCGTGCCGTGTTCTGTGTGGTGTCGCCCTGTCCTCGCTCTGCCCGTGCCGTGTTCTGTGTGGTGTCGCCCTGTCCTCGCTCTGCCCGTGCCGTGTTCCTGTGTGGTGTCGCCCGCCCCGTCCTCGCTCTGCCCGTGCCGTGTTCCTGTGTGGTATTGCCCGCCCCGTCCTCGCTCTGCCCGTGCCGTGTTCCTGTGTGGTGTCGCCCGCCCCGTCCTCGCTCTGCCCGTGCCGTGTTCCTGTGTGGTATTGCCTGCCCCGTCCTCGCTCTGCCCGTGCCGTGTTCCTGTGTGGTGTCGCCCGCCCCGTCCTCGCTCTGCCCGTGCCGTGTTCCTGTGTGGTGTCGCCCTGTCCTCGCTCTGCCCGTGCCGTGTTCCTGTGTGGTGTCGCCCGCCCCGTCCTTGCTCTGCCCGTGCTGTGTTCCTGTGTGGTGTCGCCCGCCCCGTCCTCGCTCTGCCCGTGCTGTGTTCCTGTGTGGTATTGCCCGCCCTGTCCTCGCTCTGCCCGTGCCGTGTTCCTGTGTGGTACTGCCCGCCCCGTCCTCCTTGCTCTGCCCGTGCTGTGGCGGCCCCGCCTCACTCCTCTGGAGCTCTGTGTGTTCTCCAAGTCCTAGGTCAAATAGCACCTCCACTTCGAGGCTCTTTGTTTTTTTCCCCCTCTTGTCTGCAGCCTGCCAGAATTAATTGTGCTGTCATCTAGCAAATTGTTTCCTAGTTAATTGTGGTCTGGGCTGTGAGCCCCTGCGGGTAGGGTGCATCTTACTCATCACGTGGTACGCTGGTGATTCTAAACTTAGGGACCTTTAGAATTTTTTCACACCACGTTTCGAAGTCCAGTCTCCCTAAGGGCTTGGTGCGGGGGCTTTGGTGAGGCGTGTCGTGTCTGGTTGTAGCGTCTCTTCCCGTGCTTCTTGACTTTCACGAAGTCATCTCTGTGTCTCACTGCTGCTGTGACACAAAACGCTAGCTGACTTGCTGGCACGGAGAGAATACCTCTACTTAACACTGCTGCAAGTTAATACTGCATCTGGAAGGCCAGAGAGAATCTTACTGCATAATTTATGAAAGACTGAGTCATAAAACAAGCATTTACAATGGCCTGTTTGCCCAAGGTGGGGAATGATAATGCACCCATTCTTCATCCCAATGGGACAGCTGCATTTCTGTGCCTTCGGGAGGTCTTCTGGCTTGCAGTGTCTTTGGTAGGCATGTGAGGTTCTCTCTGGCCTCGGTGCTTGGGGACCGGAGCTTTGAGGTTCTGTGTTAACGTGAAATGATATTCTGTAAACTGAGTGTGTTGGTGTTTCTAAAAGGGAACGTCTTGGGGAGAACCCAGAACAACAGAGTGAGCGCCAGCTCAGTGCTAGGCGTCTGGAAAAGAGCAAGGGGTACAGAGGAAGTGCTGTCAGGCAGCTGGAGCGCCCGTGTGAATGCAGATCCTGGTGAAGAAGCACCCACGTGGAGGTCATGTCTTGGTAGCTGCTGGTGCAGCAGGGCGAGCGGATGTGGAGCTGCATCGGGATTGCCGGTGTCAGGTGCAAGGGCAGGGGCACGTGTGGACACTGGGGTGTGTGGCTGCAGGTGGCCAGGAGAGGCCGGTGCTGCTTCAGGAAGGCCCTGGGGTGCCCGCTCTGAGTCAGCCCTTACGGCTCATCACACGTGACTTCCTGTCTCTACACACTGCTTCCCGCTGACCCACAAAGCTCTTGAAGGCAGGGCCTTGTTCTCAAGGAATGATAGAGGAGTCCCTGCAGCCTCGCCAGCAGCCCTCACCCCCCAGGTACAAACCACAGGCTGCACGTTCCACACAGGTGGGCTGCTGCTCGGTGCCAGGAGTACCTCTGTGTGCTGCCTCACCCCACCCTGGTATCAGAGTGTAGTGTCTGTCTGGGACTGTCCATGGCAGGGAGCGGAAACAAGGGTGCCCCGTAGGTTTGGCTGCTTGCATTCCTTTGGCCAGCTGTGGGCACCCGGCCAAGGCTGTCATCAGTGGGCAGCGCTGGGTAATCCATTTAGAGGAAGTGAGTCCTCAGGAACAGTGATGTGGCTGCCACCCCGGTGTTCGAAGGATGTTCGAACGTGACTTTGATTTTCGATCAGTCATTCTGGCACGAATAGGGCCGGTGTTGTGATTAGATCTGGGGAGTCCAGGCAGGAAGCGCCGGGGCAGGCTCTGTAGTGGGGGTGGCAAAGAAACATCCCCGAGGGAGGTGGGGTCGGCAGGGCCGGCGATGGCTGGTGTGCCGGAGCTCCCATTCAGCGTGAGTCCCTGTTGTGGGTTTTTGTGCCAGGCTAAAGGCCACAGGAGAGGAGCTGCTCTGGCAGGCCCAGCTCTCTCGTGTGGAGGCTGGGGTGGGTGCTGTGCCATTGGAGCTGGGGCGGATGCGGTAATCTGTGGGCCTGTGTGAGGGAGGAGCCCAGCACCAGCCAGGCCCGCGCCGCATCTCCTGGGGAGGCTTCCTGTGTGTCTGGCCAGCCCGGAGCGTGCAGAGAAGATTCTGCCCGCCAGGGTCTTGTTTAATAGTTGAGGGAGGTGGGGCTCCCCCGGTCAGGAGCCTGGCCCAGGATCGTCCAGCGAACGAGGCTGCACCTGCAGTGAGACTCCCAGACCCAGAGTGCAGAGCCCGTGCCTCCCTCCAGGGAGCAGCGGGACCGCTCCCAGAGTCCTTTGGTCAAGATCATATCTGGTGTATAATGAAATTTTGTTTTATGCAGGTTTCCAAGTGAGTTCACACCCATGGGCTGATTGAAAAAGTAATTAGTATTCGTATTAGAGCTAGCCAAACAATGCCTGGTACGGGAGCATCAGCAGAGGAACACAGCGGCAGTATGTTTGCGATCTTTGATTTATAGCCGCCTGTGCCCAACGGGCTCTGGCAGGCGGCTATAAATAAAATTAAAATAAATGGAAACAGTGCACCTATAAATTGTCTGGTGGGAACCTCCAATTGCCTTTTAGAGGAAATCCCCAGTAAAGTGCTGTTTGGCGATCCGTTTGAGAGAGAAGGGTGGTCGATCACATGGCAGAGTCGTGGCGTGCAGGACAGGCTCCAGGGTTTGCGGATTCTGCGTGTGAGTGTGAGCTCGTCCCAGCGAAAGCATTGGTTGGGCGCCAGCTGGGCTTTTGTCTTCCCTTCTCTGTGTCTCTCTAGATGGGACAAAGAGGGTCAGTTGAAAGTGCAGGTTTGGGGGAGGCAGGTCGGGGTTTCTGTCTCTATCTTTTCAGAGTCAGCTTCTGGACTTCCTGTCACGGAGAGTGGCCCAGAGAGAGGCTGGGTTTGGGCGGAGCTGGGGCCTGCGGGGCAGCCTGTGTCCACAGGACGGGTCCAGAGAAAGAGCTGTGAGCCCATGTACAGAAGTCACCTTGTCTTGCTTTGAAATCTTGTCATTGTGTTCCTGTGTTCCCAAAGGTTGTGATGTATGGGAAGGGTAAGTTTCCTTTAAAAAATGTTGTCCCTTTAAACACACGTGTTAATGTCTTACTAGAGTGTCTTCTTATTCTGCTGAAATAAATCAGAAGTGTCTCTTTAATTTCTGGGAATCTAGTGCAGGCAGGTTCCTAGTGTGATTGGAACACAGCTTTCTCAGGGACAGAATTTCACGAGCAAGCACTTTAGTACTGCTTCCTCTTGGTGCCCACCGGGCTCCGTGTTAGTGTTAGGAGGGACAGAGCGGGGAGAGAGGGGAGGTGGCGCCCACCGGGCTCCGTGTTAGTGTTAGGAGGGACAGAGCGGGGAGAGAAGGGGAGGTGGTGCCCACCGGGCTCCGTGTTAGTGTTAGGAGGGACAGAGCGGGGAGAGAAGGGGAGGTGGCGCCCACCGGGCTCCGTGTTAGTGTTAGGAGGGACAGAGCGGGGAGAGAGGGGAGGTGGTGCCCACCGGGCTCCGTGTTAGTGTTAGGAGGGACAGAGCGGGGAGAGAAGGGGAGGTGGCGCCCACCAGCTCCGTGTTAGTGTTAGGAGGGACAGAGCGGGGAGAGAAGGGGAGGTGGTGCCCACTGGGCTCCGTGTTAGTGTTAGGAGGGACAGAGCGGGGAGAGAAGGGGAGGTGGCGCCCACCGGGCTCCGTGTTAGTGTTAGGAGGGACAGAGCAGGGAGAGAAGGGAGGTGGCGCCCACCAGCTCCGTGTTAGTGTTAGGAGGGACAGAGCGGGGAGAGAAGGGGAGGTGGTGCCCACCAGCTCCGTGTTAGTGTTAGGAGGGACGGAGCGGGGAGAGAAGGGGAGGTGGCGCCCACCGGGCTCCGTGTTAGTGTTAGGAGGGACAGAGCGGGGAGAGAGGGGAGGTGGCGCCCACCGGGCTCCGTGTTAGTGTTAGGAGGGACAGAGCGGGGAGAGAGGGGAGGTGGCGCCCACCAGCTCCGTGTTAGTGTTAGGAGGGACGGAGCGGGGAGAGAAGGGGAGGGGCGCCCAGACTGGCTCAGCTGCGTGGGGTTGAACGTGAGTGTGAGTGGCAGCCTGGTGGGAACAAAATCTTATGTTCGCAGACCCTGTCAGACCGGGAAGGGCCCAGGAGGAGGTCGGGTGGAGCTGTCCTCACTGGGACACCGGCCTCAGTAAAGGCTGTGATTTGAAACCGTTGGGTTAGTGAGAAGATGCATTCGAGGAGGCTGCAAACACCTTATTGAAAATGAGTATTATGAGAAAACTGTGTGCAGAGTTTAAAAATGTTTTGCACTAAAATAAACATATTTTAATTCCATTTTCCCATGGACTTTTTTTTTAATTTAAAGAAAAAGATTTATTTATTTGGAAGGCAAGAGGAGAGACAGTGAAGAGGGAGAAGCAGCTTCCATCTGCTGGTTCACTCCTCTCCAGTGGCCACAACAGCGAAGTCTGGGCCAGGCTGATACCAGGAGTCAGGAGTCCCATCTGGGTCCCTGCGTGGGTAGCAGGGCCCAGGTGTTAGGACCACCTTGCGCTGCTTTCCCAGGTTCATGAGTAGGGACCTGGATCGAGAGCCGAGTGGCCAAGACTCAGGCCGCGCTCAGATTCAGGATAGTGGCATTGCAAGTGGAGCATAATCTTCTGGCACACACTGGCTCCATCTGTGCCCCCCGCCCTTGGAGTGCCCTTGTGCGTGTTGTACATCCTGTTTTGTGTCTTGGTTTCACATATGTGATGACTCGGCAGTGTTTAGAATCTCCATTTGGTGTATATAAAAGAACTAACATGCTTTTTAAACTTAGCTGACCACACTCTGGAAGCCTAAGTAGTTTGGACTGAAGGTCGTAGCTCAGGCCCTGTTTTTAAACTTATTTGAATAGTAGGTGGTGGGCTCACAATAGGCAGCCCTGGGATGGCTTGAGGATGGTCATGGCACCTGCAGGGCTACCTTTGACCTCCGGGGCATCTGCCGAGGTCGGCAGCCTGTGAGCATGGGGTGTGCACTCCTTAGATGCGGGCAGCCTCCTCTGGCTTGGTGCCGCAGCACGTTCTTGTGCTGGGCCCTTGTGGCCTTGCCTAGTGTGCCCTGTGCTTCACGTCATGGCTAGGGTGCTAGGCTCACGTCACCAGCTGGAGCAGGCTGTGTGTTTCTCAGGGGAGGAGCACTCTCGCTGGAGTGCCCAGGAGTGGTGTTGAGGGAGAGGGCGACAGCTGAGCAGAGAGTGGTTTCGAGGGGGGAGGAGAGCAAGGGTTGTATTCCAGACGCAGCCGTGGGGCGCCGGCGTGAAGGGGCCCCAGAACAGTGGCCGGCCTGGCTTCTCTGGGTCCTGGGTTCCGAGGGAAGTGGCAGCTGCAGCCGCCTGTGATGTCTGACTGCTGAGCGGACGCTGGCCCTTTCTCTGCACCAAGGAGCCAGGTCTTGACAGCAGGCAGAAATCGGTTTTCATTCTCCCTTGGTCCTTCTGCCATGGGCTTTAACATTTAAAAAATGATTATTTAAGCTACATTTAAACCCTCTATGTCCCTAGCTAGCTCTAGCCCCAGCAAAGGAGCAGGTACAAAGCTTAAATCCTGACTAAGAGGAATGAATACGGACTTCTAGTTTGAACAAAATAGGGGAGAGGCCCAGGAGTGAGAGGAAATATACCAGGATAAAAAGCACAGTGGGCAGAGTGACGTTGTAAGGTAGTGCAATGGGAGTTTCCAGTCCTCATTCCCTCACGGAAACATCTGGAAAAGTATACCTCTGTGATAGTGGAGGAGCTCCATGGAGAGGTCTCCTGCTGGAGCAAAAATCCAAGACTGGACTGATGAAGAGATTAAGAAGAGCAGTTTCACTGAACTCGCATCATCCCGAGGACCCCCCCCCCCCAAGTCAGCGCTCAACTTCTGCCACAGAGGAAGGTGGGAAAATAGTCAACACCCAGCTGATGTCCAAGAGGCTCCTATCTTAGCCCTCAGAGAGTCAGCATGACTGAATAGCCTGGGGAGCAACTAGCAGCAAGGCTTCATGGCACGGGGCCCAGGAACCCAAGGGGGGCTATGGCCTCCTGGACTTCACCAAGGGCCTGCCCACAGACTTCACAGGATGCGTTACCTGTGAACACCCTCAACTATCCCCCGTTTACCCCGGCACTCCAGGAGCTCCTCCTCTCCACGCCACAGCCGGCAGATCACGCGCGTCCCCACAGATGGCATCTGCCCTCTGCAGATTGAACACACGCTGTGAGCTGGTTGACCCTTACCTGGCTGAATTGGGAGGATAAATGCAGACATCCATTGCATAGCCTGGCTTCGTGGGGTGAGCTAAGGCATCCACTCCTAAGATTGACGCTCCCAAGAGGGAGCAGAGGAGTTGATGTGCCCATCAGGAAAGATCTGAGTCCTCAGAAGATCTTTTCTTTCTTTTTAAAAAAAGGTTAATTTATTTGAAAGTCAGAGTTATGGGGGCGGAGGAGAGAGGGAGAGACAGAGAGAAATCTTCCATCCGCTGGTTCAAATCCCAGATGGCTGCAGTGGCCAGAACTGGGGCATTCCAAAGCCAGGAGCCAGGAGCTTCTTCTGGGGCTCCGTCATGGGTGCAGGGGCCCAAAGACTTAAGCCATCCTCTGCTGCTTTTCCAGGTGCATTAGCAGGGAGCTGGATTGAAAGTGGGACAGCCAGGACATGAACCAAGCCTGTAAGGGATGCCAGTGCCACGGGTGGCGGCTTTACCGACTATGCCGCAAGCCAGCCCCAGTCTTTCTCTTCTAGAACAAGTAAGAAAATACTGGGGGAGGTGACTCTGGCTTTACATCAAGGAATATAAGCAACACAATGATCTAATAATGGGTCCTGAAGAAATGGAAAACTGCAAATTTCCTGACAAAGAATTCCAAATGATTGCTTTAAGGAAGCTTAAGGTGAGCTACTAGAGAAAACAGACAACTCAGCTACAACAGAAAACAATCTAGGAACAAAATCATCACTTTAACAAAGAGACCAAATAATTAAAACACAAACTCTGTAGCTGAGTGTAGTGACTGAGCTAAAAAATGTGATAGGAAGCTTCAACAACAGCCTCTATCAGAAAGAAGCAAGAACTAGCAAACCGATTCTTTGTAGTTACCCAGTTGGGAGGAATAAAGAGAATGAGAAAAGAGTTGAAGGGGCCGGCGCTGTGGCGTAGTGGGTAGAGCAGCCGCCTGCAGTGCCAGCATCCATATGGGCATCAGTTCATGTCCCAGCTGCTCCACTTCCGATCCTGCTCTCTGCTATGGCCTGGGCTAGCAGTAGGAAATGGCCCGAGCTCTTGGGCCCCTGCACCCTCATGGGAGACCTGGAAGAAGCTCCTGGCTTCTGGCTTTGGATCGACACAGCTCCGCCCATTGCAGCCCACTGGAGAGTGAACCAGTGGATGGAAGACCTCTCTGTCTGCCTCTCTCTCTCTTTGCCTCTCCTTTCTCTCTGTAACTCTGACTTTTAAGTAAATAAGTAAATAAGTCTTTTAAAAAAAAGAGTTAAAAAGGCCTGATACTTAGGGGACACCATAAGTGAGCCAATTATGCGTTATGTGAGATTCAAGAAGAGAGAGAGAAGGTGAGGCAGCAGACTTGAAGAAATAATCACCGAAAAATCGCCAAGTCTGGGGAGAGAAGTAGACATCTGGACTCAGCGAGCCCAGAGTTCCTCAGGTTGAAAGTGAAGACGTCCGCTCTGAAGACACGTCGTAATGAAACTGTCAGAAGTCAGAGACACAGAGATTCTGCAAACAGTCTGAGAAAAGTGACTGTTTACATACAGAGGAACCTTGTAAGACTGCAAGTGGATTTCTCCACAGAAACCCTGGAGGCTAGTACTGAAAGAAATAAAAATCCCTGCCAACCAAGAATACTACACAAAACAAAGCTGTGCGTCAGAAATGAGCTAAGGTAAAGACATCCCACGCAGGGTGGAGGGGATTCATCCGCACCAGATCTAAGGCAAAAGGAATGCTAAAGGCAGATTTTCAAATTCAGATAGAAGGATGTTGAGTGGTAACGTAAGAACACATGGAAATATAGCACTCATTGGTAAATATATGGTCAAAATATTCTATTGTAATGAAAGTAGTCTAGTATAAAGGTTAAAATATACAAGAATCGAAAACAGCTGTAGGTGCAGTGATTTGGAGGAATGTATCAACTTTCTGTTTTTGTGGTTGAAGCTATCAACTTAAAGTAGACCATTATTACTCTAAGATTTTTTTAAAGATTTTATTTATTTGAAAGGCAGAGTTACAGAGAGAGTGAGAGAGAGACAGAGACAGAGATCTTCCATCTGCTGCTTTACTCCCTACATGGCTGCAACAGCTGGAGCTGGGCCCATCCAAAGCCAGGAGCCAGGAGCTTCTTCCAGGTCTCCCATGCGGATGCAGGGATCCAAGCACTTGGGTCATCTTCTGCTGCTTTCCCAGGACATAACAGAGAGCTGGATCGGAAGAGGAACAGCCGGGACTCAAATCAGTGCCCATATGGGATGCTGGCACCATAGTCGGAGGCTTAGCCCACTATGCCACAGCGCTGGCCCCTCTAAGATGCCTTATGTAGGCCTCGTGATAGCCACAAAGTAAAAGCATATGACGGACACCCAAAGACAAACTGATCAAATCATGCTGCCAGAAGAGAATAATCAAATCACAAAAAACAGTGAGAGGAAGAAAAGAACAAGTGAGCAGTCAAACAGGTAAAAAAGCAATGAACAATATTGTGAGAGCATGTTCTTACCTATCAATAATCACTTTAAATGTTAATGGATTAAATTCTCCATTCAAAAGACTAGGAATGGCTGGCTGGATAGAAAGCCAAGGTCCAACAATATACTATCTATAAGAGATTCATTTTAGCTTTAAGTACACTATAGGCCAAAAAACAAAAGGTTAGAAAAAAGTATTTCATGCAAATGATAACAAAAGGACCACAATGTGATCCCTGGACAAAATAGACTTTATATCAAAAACTGGTGAAGAAACAACGAAGAAGATCGTTATATGATGGTAAAGGAGTCAGCTAAGGGAAAGGTGGCACAGATACATATGTTCCCGGCCAGCGCCGCAGCTCACTAGGCTAATCCTCCACCTGCGGCACCAGCACCCTGGGTTCTAGTGTCGGTTGAGGCGCCAGTTCTGTTCCAGCTGCTCCTCTTCCAGTCCAGCTCTGCTGTGGCCTGGGAAGGCAGTGGAGGATGGCCCAAGTGCTTGGGCCCCTGCACCCATGTGGGAGACATGGAAGAAGCTCCTGGCTCCTGGCTTCCTATCGGGGCAGCTCTGGCTGTTGCGGCCAATTGGGGAGTCACCAGCAGACTGTAGACCTCTCTCTGCCTCTCCTTCTTTCTTTGCGTAACTCAAATAAATAAATAATTTTTTTAAAAAAGACCTTTCTGTTTACAATTGAATCATAAAGAATTAAATACTCAGATGTCAAGTTAACCAAGGAGGTAAAAGGTCCAGTGCTGAGAACTATGAATTTTGATGAAGGAAACAAAAAAGGCACAAGTAAGTGGGGAGACATCTGTGTTCACGGATGGGGAGAGTTGATGCCGTTAACGAGTCCACACTGAAGTAACCTACAGATTCGGTGCACTCCTTATCAAAACTCTGATGGCACTTTGTACAGAAATAGGAAAAGCAGTTCTCAACTTTATATGGAGTAATGCAAGACCCCAACAAGCTAATGTAGTGTTGAGCAACACGAGTGAAGCTGGAAGTAATACTCCTCCTGATTTAGAATATTTTAGGAAGTGGCAGTGGTCCAAACAGAATGATACTGGCATAAAAATAAGCATGTAGACCGATGGATCAGAATAGAGGGCCCAGAAGCCACATGTCAGTTGGCAGAATTTCTGACAGTGTGTGAGAACACACACGAGGGATGGAAGGATCTCTTCAGTGGGTGGTGCAGACAAGGACACTGGATCTACCCGACTCACACCGTATACAGAAGTCAAAGTGGCTCCAAGATGAACATCAGGCTTGGAACTAAAACTACTGGAAGAAGACACGAGGAAAAAGCTCGACATTGATCTGGGCAGTGGTTGTTTTGTTTGTGACCCCGAAAGCATGGGCAGCGATAGCAAAAACAGGCAGATGGATTGCATCAAACTAAAACAAAGCCCAAATCACCTCTGAGCAGCGAAGGAACAGTCCGTTGAGTGAGGAGAAGACTGTAGCCTGTGAGCACATATTTGCATGTGTCTGATAAGGAGTTAATACCTGAACTAGAAAACAAGCTGCAAAAAACAAATAAACCAAAACCTCCCCAGTCCTCCCAAATCTCTGCAGAACCTAACCAAACAAATAACTCAATTAAGTGAGCGAAGGGCTTAACTAGACATTTCCCAGAGACGTACACTTGGCCAACAGTAAATCCACAGGGGAGAAACGTGCGTGGAAACGACCATGAGACACCCTTTCACATGGTTAGGTGACTCTTAGCAAAACGTCAAGGGAAACAGGTGTTAGGGAGTGTGTATGGAAGGGAGAGCCTTGGCACACTGGTGCTGGGCATAGAAATTGACGTAATAGAAGTTGTGCACAGCAGTATGGAGGGCCCTCAGAAGATTAACAGCCCTGCCTCTGGATCTACCCCAAGGAAATGAAGCCAGCACCTATGGAGCCTGCTGCGCGGGAGTGCACACAGGGGCCTGGTGCATTTCCGGGCTCGCCTTTGTTCCCCTTCAGAAGTGAGTTGGGGCAGGGGGTGGGAGCCCCGCGGTCTGCGGTGGACTCCTGGGCTGGTTGGGAATGTGTTGGAGGGGCTGTGTTGGTTCCTCCTCTCCGACAGTTAACGAGAGGTGGGTGTGGAGTGAGGTGGGCTGAGTGGAGTGTGGCACCCTGTCCCCTGCGAGGAGGAAGTGCGTGCTTGCGTCCTGTTGATGGAGACAAATGCGTCTCCGTCAGAGCTGGGCGGCCGTGAGCACATACGTGCCTCTGAGTCACACCCAGCAGCACCGTGCGTTCTCACACCATCTCCAGGGACAGCTGCCTCTGCTTGTTGTATGGGCAGAGCTGTTTGCATGCTGTGTCGAGGCCAGAAAGCATTTGGGACTGCGTCAGGACGCTCCGGCTGGATGTTTGTGGTGTTCAGCCCTGACACCGTGCAGTCTCTGTCTCTTCAGCTGTTGACTACACGAGAGAATAGGGGAGCGTCTGGTGGACCCTGGGGCCTGGGTGCCCTGATCCAAGCACTTGTCTTTTTCTTTCTTTTTTTTCTTTTTAAAATTTATTTGACAGAGTTATAGACAGTAAGAGAGACAGAAAGGTCTTCCTTCCATTGGTTCACTCCCCAGATGGCCACCACGGCCGGTGCTGCCCTGATCTGAAGCCAGGAGCCAGGAGCCTCTTCCTGGTCTCCCGTGCGGGTGCAGGGCCCAAGCACTTGGGCCATCCTCCACTGCCCTCCCAGGCCACAGCAGAGAGCTGGACTGGAAGAGGAGCAACCAGGACTAGAACCCGGTGCCCATATGGGATGCCGGCGCCGCAGGCGGAAGATTAACCAAGTGAGCCATGGCACTGGCCCCCAAGCACTTCTTATCCATTCATTGTAAGTCTTCTCAAGTATCTCCTTCCGTGGGCTCGCCACGCCACAAACCCACACTCAGAGACAGCTGCACGCTGCCTCTGTCTCTTCTCACTCCCCTCTGTGGCAGTGAAATGTATACCCGTAAGGCATCTGGGTAGCTCTCTCCTGCTCTATCCACACCTGCAGGCAACATGCCTCTGTGGTGTGTGTGGTAGCCACAGCATAAAGCTGATGGACAGGCAGGCGGTGGAATGCTGGTTAGGACGACTGCATCCCACTGGGCTCTGTTTGGACTCCAGTCCTGGCTCTGCTCCCAGTGTCAGCTTCCTGGGAGGCCACCGCTGATGGCTCAAGTGTTTAGGTCCTTGCCACCATGTTAAGAGCCTGGATTGAGTTCCTTCGTCCCACGTTGGCTTGGCTGGGCCCCAGCTGTAGCAGGCATTTTGGAGTGGGGGTGAACCAGGAGATGGGAGTTCTGTGACTGACTGTCTCTGTTTCTTTGCCTCTCAAGTAAATTTTTAAAAAACCTAGTTGATGGGCTTGTGCTGAATGACAGCGTGGTAGAGGCAGGTAGGGCAGTCAGTAGTTTCACCTGGAGGTGGGGCGGGGGTGAGGTCTGAAGGAGACTGAATACAAGAATGAGAGAGCTGCGTGGAGTGGCCAGTCCAGGAACACAGCACAGCCAGAATGGAGCAGGCCGAGGCGCGGCTATAGAAGTCCTGGACAGGGCTGTCCTGGGCTGGGTGCCTCTGGTTGGACCCCTGTGGCGTGTGCAGCTGCAGCCTCACCCAGTCATAATGAAGCGTCCACATGCCCCGGGACCGTGGATCGGAGCAGTGTGGCTGGCTCGTGGCCCCTGAGAGCCCTGACTTGGGATGCCACGTCCTGTTCTGTCGCAGCGGGTGTTGCACAGGAGGCCGTGGAGGCGCCTTCCCACAGCCAGCGTCTGTTCCAGGAGTGCTTCAGCCCCAGAAGTCTTCAGGGAGGGAGCCGGGGCCCTGGGCCCATCCGACCACACCGGTCTCCCACGCTCTGCTCTTTGGCTCCTGCATTATCTGCAGGCAGTGGCCTGTGCCAGGAGATGGGCATGTTGGTGAGACGAGGGCTGTCTTTAATTTGTGGATTAGTGGAGAAAAGGCCCCAACAATGGGATACGGAGATTTTTAATTGTTTCAGGATAAATACCCAACTTCTCTCATCTTGGTTGATTAGATCTGTCTTTCTGTTTGCCTCCGATGTAAGGGTGCCTGCACTTAGGCGCACTGCTGTACCTGACGTTATTTCCAGTCTGCTACATGGATTCTGAATAAGCCTTTTGTTCCATTGAGAAGATTAAGGGCAGTATTTGGTTGGGAAAATTTTAATGAAGCACCTAACAGAGCTATTATTCATTTTTGAAACAAGTTGCTGTGGTTACCATAGTAATATTAAACCTTTTATTAAATATGTTTCCTTTCGGTCTTTCGTGAATTATTGTTAAAGGCTGATGGGGGAGCTGCAGACCTGTGAACCTGGTATCAGGAAAGAATTTTCTAGCTCTGCTGAGTTAAATCGTTCAAGGAATTTATGTTATAGGAACATAAAGCTTATAAATCTAGTTTATCATATCTATCATTTAATTGTTCATGCAAGCCCGCTCTTCATGTAGCGATTTACAGTAATCTCGGTGAAATAACAGTTTTGTGTCACAAAATGAATAATGCATGCAGAGAAATTGTAGAGATCCTTAGAATCATTATGCTCAAAATATTAGGGCTCTTATTTGAAAGTGATAGAATGATGATCGTGGCGGTGGCGGGCTGGGGACTTGGAGTCTGGTGCTGTTTGTTGGGGCCCCCGCCCTGAGGAAGGAGCAGCAGCGAGAGGATGGGGCCTTGCTGCAGTTCTGCCGCAGGCGGCCGTCAGGCGAGAGCTGGCAGCAGCCGGGGGCTCTGTGGGAAGCTTGAGGGTGTTGGTTTAGGGGGAACAATCTGTGTTTAGAAGATGAGATGCTTTTAAGACATCATCTGTGTGGGACAAGGAGTGGGTATCTTGCCGTTAGTATTGTTGCCAGGCAGAAACCGCGGAGCCCGCCGTGATGAGCCTGGAGGACGGCGATGTGCCGTGTGCTTCTCCTTCCTCCCCTTCCTGATACCAGCCGGTCTCAGCTGCACACGGCCGTGCTGTGGCGGCGGCGACTGCTTTAAACGATGAGGTTATCGGGCAGTAGCTGCTGTGACTTTTCAATGAGAATGATGCAGTGAGTTGGATTTTTGCTGTTAGCAACGTTTATCCATTCATGTGTGTGTCTGTCGCTGCGCATGGTGACAGCTCGCTTGCCTGAGCTTTAGGTCCTGCTAGATACAGCGCAAGGCATGTTGAGGTTAGAAGAGGCCGTTTGCTGGGCCTGTGGGGCGCCCCGGTGACAGGAGAGGCTTTGCTCCCCCAGAAGCAGACGGAACTTTCTAGAATGGGGGTGTCATCAGTCACTGTCAGAGGGACTGCACCACCGTCACCTCCCCCCATGCTTTAAAAAAAACTGCGTTGTGAAGAATTTCGAACACACACAAAGGTCGCGAGAGCAGTGCGACGGAGCCAGCACCGCGCCTGTGCTCCGGATTCTACTGTTCTCAAGATCTGCCGCGAGCCGCATCTGCCCCTGTCTCCCTATCCCTTTGCTGAGCATTTCACAGCGAGTTCCAGACATCATGTCATCTCGCCCATCCACGCTTCCAAGTGCCGTCCCCTGCTGCTTTCTGAGCACAGTGGGGCCACCGTGGCTCTGGGCTGAGTTCACAGCAGGGCCTGGGAGGCGCCAGTCCTCCCTGGAGTCAGTGCCCCAGATGACCTTTGGCTCACCAGGGCCTGAGCAGAGGACTGTGCAGTGTGGACAACCAGTTGAGTAGCGATCCCTCCCTTGTGTTTGGAGACTTGGTAGGTTTTATGGCTTCAGCTTGATGTTCAGATACTGTGGGTAAGGTTGCTGCCACGGCAGGCCCTGGAGGCAGGAGGGCCTGACCTGGGATGTCCAGGGCACTGGGTTCAGCGGAGGCGCCAGCCGCTCAGTGTGGCCAGCGCAGCTGCTGCTGTCTGTGACACACATCTAGTAAGGCTGGCGAGGTGTGTGTTGTTTGTCGTTTTCCCCGTTTCTGTTTCCTGACACCATTCTGTGTGTGTTGGGGGTTCTCGGTTCTCACCTGCTCCCCCTGCCTCCGGGTGCCTGACCCTTGGCAGTCTGTGCTGCGATGGACTTTCTTCTCCTGGCCTCCTAGAGGGGCCTGACCCTCGGCAGTCTTGTCTTGCCTGCTGGGTTTGCTGATGGCATCCAAGGTACCTGTGGTTTCTTCCCGAGTCAGGACTTTTGAGTCCTTGATTAATAGGTGTGCGTAATAAGCCTGTCCTGGAGCCCACCACCCTCAGTGGTTCTCTGGGTGGGGGGCTCCCCCATTCCAGGGGGGAGGCTGTGTCGGAAACAGAGCGAGTTTTAGCTCCAAATAGGTGCTTGTGTGTCAGACATCTGAAAGGATGTGTGCGGTCAGTCCTGAGCACGCCTAGGGAAGCAGACCACCTTAGTGTAGGGGTGTGTATGGTTTACATCGGAGACCCTGCAGGACCCCAGACAGTTCCCCAGTGTCTCCCTCTCCCCGCTGACGGCCCCATCTGGGAGTGGAGGTAGGAAACCCCTCGGGAGCATGGGTTCCTCCGAGTGACTGGCAAAGTAGCGTTGCCCAGGGAAGCTTTTGTTCGGAGAGCAGCTCTGAAACTTTTCGTTTGCATTCAGCTCTGCCGTGACTCGCCACTCCTCCCCACAGCACAAGTGGAGGGGCTCGCAGCAGAGCTCTGCGGTGCTGGGGGGCACCCGGTCTCCCTCCACCCTCCCAGAAGCTTCCCCGCGGGGGCCGGGAGCCCAGGGAAGGCGGTTTGCAGTGGGTGTCGAGCCAGCTGGAGTTGATTCCAGGCCCGTAAATTGGTCTGTGAGTAACTGCGGTGAGTTTAAAGCAGGCTGGGTGTGAATTGTCAGTGGTGTCTCGCTGAGGCAGCTGCAGCCTGGTGCCGACTTCAGAGCAGGCTGTGGGTCCTGTGAGCTGGGGGGAGACCCGGGCAGCAGGGGCCTTTCTGTCAGCATCTGAGCCAGCAATCCAGTTAGGCTCTTGGTGCAAGTATTTATCGCCTCTTTCTCAGTAACAAGGGCTTTCGGTTGGCATTGCTGAAGCTGTGTGATGATGTTTATGCTGTTCCCGTATATTACTTTTTTATTGCGCACTGTTTCTGTTGCAAATAGTCATAAATACTGTCGCAGTCGACTGCGTTGTGACAGGTGCTCTAAGTAGTCTCACGCACACTTTGGGATGCAGCGCTGAGCAATTTGCATGTTTCCTTCCCCGTTTCTCCCGCTGTGTGTTCTACCCACGCGCGGTGACGGCACCTCATTCCTCCCCTCCCTGTGGTCTGAACCTCTGCAGCGTTTTCTTGTCGGTGGGGGCCTCCCCCGTCCTGTGTGAACCTTTTCAGGATTGCGGGTTTCAGGGCCCGCCCTTGGGTGCTGGCATTGCCGCTCAGCCCTGCATCGTGTCTGGGTGAGGGCCCTGGCACACGATGGCTGTGGAGATCAGAAGCTAGAATCTACGGAATGTTCCAGGCACAGGGCCTGGCTGTGGCTGTTCCAACTGTGGGAAGCAGGTTGCCCCGCTGGCCTGGCCCCGGCTGCTGTAGCAGGTGACTGTCCACGTGGTGGGCCTCCAGATGGCGCACGGCGCTCTGCTGCCCCACTTCTCAGTCCAGTCCGGTGCCAAGGCCCTTTGCTTCCTCCTCTTGCCCTCCGTCAGTCATGGTTCTCGGAGATTCTAGGAGGAACCAGGGATGCTGCCACTATCGTGTGTTGGCTGTCAAACAAGACAGAGGCCCTGCTGTCTTTGCTAGAGAACACCCAGGTCAGCCCACCTGTCGGGTGCATGGTCGACCCCAGTTCAGCCACTGTTTCTGCCCATATGCCAGCCTGTGAGGATTGTTGGGTGAGGCTGGGCAGCCGGAAGATCACCTCTGTTGTCTCTGCCTCTCTGTAGAAGCCACCTGGGGTTGGCTGTGCAACGGTTTTTGGGGTTCACTTTCCTCACAAAGCACTTGCAAAGACAGAAAGAGGTGCTGTGTGCAACTCTGCTGTGCTCTGCCCCCTCGCCTGGGGCCGCAGTTGCTTTCACCGGATCGGTAGCTCTCTGCACACTGTGCTCTGCCCCCTCACCGGGGGCTGCAGTTGCTTTCACCGGATCGGTAGCTCTCTGCTACCTTGGGCTGCTGCACATGCCTTCTTGTCTCCATTACGTTGTGGGTGACCTTGCCTGAGGCCAGGTTGGTGGTGAAGCTGATGCTGCTGGCCTGGCTGAGCTGTGGTCTGCTGGGGCACTTCGGTGGGAGGTCCCCAGCCCGGGAGCAGCCACTGCTCCTGCCTGGTGTGTGTCACACAGGCACCGTGCTGCATGCCTGCTGGCTGTGGGGTGCATGAGGGTGGCAGCCATACTTGCTGCATGCACCCCTGGGGCTTGCAGGCCAGTGGAGACAGACATGCACAGAAGACAGGTATGGGGAGGTGAATGGGGTGGTGTGGAAACTGCGGAGGGCCCCTGCTCGCCAATCCTCCCCGTCTCTGAGGGGCTGAGCAGGCCCCTGAAGTGGGTGCTGTGGGAGCTCTGTGAAGGGTCTTGTCATGGACCTCATGTGTCAGAGCTGATGCTTGTGTGCAGACTGTGCATGTGTGCACGAGAAATTCATACATGCAAATGTGACATGCAGACCTCTTGTGGGAGAGGATAAAGCTGTCCCCAGAGTTTGCTAAATAACTCTTATCCCATTCAGAATGGTACCTCTTGCACCCAATAGGATGATGTCATAAAAAGAGAGCCACTCACAAGTGTTAGTGAGGATGTGGAGAGATTGGAACCCTCACGCCGTGTGCAAAACAGTCAGAGAGCTGCCCTGTGGCCCAGCAGTTGCATTCCCAGGTGTGTGCCCAAGAGAACTGAGGACCTTGTCCACACACAAACATGTACAGGATTGTTCATGGCAGCATTGTTCATGACAGCTAAAAACATGCCAGCAATGTGCCACCAGCATGTGAGTGAGTGGACAGACAACGCCGTTGGCCATGCCATGGGAAAGCACCGGGCCCTGAACAGGGGTGAGGGGGGAGTTTGACATGGCAGTTGAGGGGCCTGCGTTCCATGTGGGAGTGCCTGGTGGATTCCTGGCTCCGTTCCCAACTCCAGATTCCTGCTAAAGCCTACCATGGTCCCCACAACCCACGTGGGAAGCCCAGGTAGAGCTCTTCGCTTTGGCCTGGCCCAGCCCCACCCTTGGGGGCACTTGGAGAGTGACCAGTAGATGGGGAGCCTCCCTTTGTCTGCCAGTCTGCTGGTCTGTGTTTTTCTGCCTTTCAAACAAATAAAATAAATTCAAAAAATTAAAACAAGATTTAGTTATTTGAAAGGTAGAATCAGAGAGAAAGAGGTAAAGAAAGAAAGAGGGGCTAACACTGTGGCATAGTGGGGAAAGCTGCTGCCTGGAGTGCTGGCATCCCTTGTGGGTGCCAGTTCGAGTCCCGGCTGTTCCTCTTCCGATCCAGCTCTCTGCTGTGGCCTGGGAAAGCAGTAGAGGATGGCCCAGGTCCTTGGGCTCCTGCAGCTATGTGGGAGACCTTGAGGAAGCTCCTGGCTCCTGGCAGTGCAGCTCCGGCCATTGTGGCTATTTGGGGAGTGAACGGCGGATGGAAGACCTCTCTCTCTCGCCTCTGTCTCTCTGTAACTCTGCCTTTCAATCAATCAATCAATAAATAAATAAATAAATTTTCAAATAAATAAATAAAATCTTTTTCAAATAAATAAAATAAATCTTTTCAAATAAATAAATCTTTTTTCTTTTCTTTTCTTTCTTTTTAAAGAGAGAAACAGAAAGAGAGAGCCTCTGTCTGGTGGTTCACTCCCCAAATGGCAGGAATAGCCAGGGCTGGGCCAGGCCGAAGTCAGGAGCCGGGAGCTCCCTCCAGGTCCCCATGTGAGTGGCAGGGGACCAAGGACCTGGGCCATCCTTTGCTGCTTTCCTAGGCCATAGCAGGGAGTTAGATTGAAGTGGAACAGCTGGGATATGAACCAGCCACCCATATGGGATGCTGGCATTGCAGGCCACAGTCTAATCTGCTATGTTATATATAACAGATTTAAAAAATAAATATAAATATATTTATAAATATATTATATATTATATAAATATATACTTTATAAATGTATTATAAATAACAGATTTTAAAAAGGAATGAAAGACTGATGTGGTACTGGTTGGGTGAGCCTTGAAAACACGCCAAATGAAACAGACAGGTCCCACAAGACTAATACTGGGTGATCCCTGTTCAGAAGAAACGCCCACAAGAGGCAGATCCGTGGAGATAGTGGATTAGTGTTGCTGAGGGCGGAGTGCCAGGAGGATGGGCGTGGCTGCTGACAGGTGTTTGGTTTTCATTGGGGGTGGCAGTGAGGATGTTCTGGGATCAGCTGGTGGTGATTGCTGGAGAGTCCGTGACTGTCCCGGTCAGCTGCAGTGCACACTGTGTGCTTCATGGGATGTGCACTGTGTAACAGAGCGGAAATGGAGTGTGCACCCTGTTGGCTTTGGCTGGGGACACGTCGAAGCATGAAGCAGGCTTTGCCCTCAGGAGCTTCTGGCCTGGGGGGGCCAGGAGTGGAGTCGGCCATGGCCTGTGCCCGCCCAGCGAGGAGTGTTTACACTGAGTGCCTCCCCAGCCTCAGGGCTCACCCAGTGGGGTTCTCTGCCTACCTCTCATGGTCCGGGTGAGCGCTGTTCAGGAGCTCTGCCCAAGGGCCTGCTGCTGTGGCCGGGCCTTGGAGTCCAGAGAGCACCGTCCCGGGACGTTGGAGCTCAGTGTTTCTGGTTTTGCCTCGGCACCCTTGGCGGGTGAGGCGCAGGGAGTCTCGTGGGCTCTCGTAGCCTGTGTGCCCCTCTGAGCAAGGGCCATGCTTGGAATCCGGGACGGGCTGCAGCCAGGAGGAACTGGAAATGCAGCTGCAGAGGCTCTTTGCGGACTGGTTGGAGAGGGAGGGGCCGCAGGGAGGGAGGGAGATGTCAGCGTGGAGCAGCACTGGGTGAGCCCTCCCTTGGGTGCACTTCTCCCCCCCTGCCTCGGCTGTGGAGCTGATGGGAGTGGGCAGTTCTCAGAGGCCGTGGCAGGAGCCCGTGCAGGCTTCTCAGAGTCCCTTGCTGGGTGGTCTGTTTGGCGCTGGCTGGAGAAAGGTGTCTTCTGCTTGGGCAGCTGGGCATCGGGGGCGTCTGACGGCCCCGTGGTGGGGCTCAGGGGCTCAGGCCGCCGTAACTCTGACGGTGGACAGGAGTCAGCCATGTTGCCTGTGTGTGCTGTGCCTGCTCAGTGGTTTCGGGGCTGGTGTCTGTGAGTGCTTGCTGGCCCGTTCTGCTCAGGGTGACGAGGGAAATACAGGGAAGAGGGTGAAGCTCTGGAGCTCTGTCCCATCGGTGGCCCTGGCTTCCCAGGAGCGCAGAGGACTCGGCCTCCCCCGGATGGCAGGTGGTGGCCGCTGCACCTGGCTCCTGTCCTTGGTTGGGCCTCTTCCAGGGACACGATTCAGACGCTGTGCCCTGGTGCCTGGTTCTCTGACGCCCGGCAGAAGTCCTGAGCTGTCTGAGTGTCCTTTGCGGGGCTGGGATCCTTACTGCTGTTAATCCGAGTCTCAGTCCTGTGAGGGCCTTGTTTTCTCAGGTGTGAACGAATCTGCACGCGCCCCTCACGGGGTTAATAAAGCCCATGCTGGACAGAGGGTTTTGATCTCCTTGGGCCTGGCCTCCCCCACCCAGCCACCTGGCTTCTTTCTTGGGGCACTTGAACAATCTCAGCCTCTCCTAGTGCTCCCGTTAACTCCTGCCTCTGTTGCCCAGTCGGCTCCTCCGTTCAAGCTTGTTCCATCCCGGCTCTGTAAGACCGGCTCTGCTGTCCTGGCCTCATCCAGGGCCCTGCGGGGAGAACAGAGCTGCAGTTATTTCTCTGTCCTCCCAACCTCAGCTCACTGTGTCTCACCTGCCTTCCGGAAGCTCCTAGGACCTGCGCACACTGTGTCTCTCACCTGCCCTTCCGGGAGCTCTAGGACCTGCGCACACTGTGTCTCTCACCTGCCCTTCCGGGAGCTCCTAGGACCTGCGCACACTGCGTCTCTCACCTGCCCTTCCGGGAGCTCCTAGGACCTGCGCACACTGCGTCTCTCACCTGCCCTTCCCGGGAGCTCCTAGGACCTGCGCACACTGCGTCTCTACCTGCCCTTCTGGGAGCTCCTAGGACCTGCGCACACTGCGTCTCTCACCTGCCCTCCCGGGAGCTCTAGGACCTGCGCACACTGCGTCTCTCACCTGCCCTTCCGGGAGCTCTAGGACCTGCGCACACTGCGTCTCTCACCTGCCCTTCCGGGAGCTCCTAGGACCTGCGCACACTGCGTCTCTCACCTGCCCTCCCGGGAGCTCCTAGGACCTGCGCACACTGTGTCTCTCACCTGCCCTCCCGGGAGCTCTAGGACCTGCGCACACTGTGTCTCTCACCTGCCCTTCCCGGAGCTTCTAGGACCTGCGCACACTGTGTCTCTCACCTGCCCTTCCGGGAGCTCTAGGACCTGCGCACACTGTGTCTCTCACCTGCCCTTCCCGGGAGCTCTAGGACCTGCGCACACTGTGTCTCTCACCTGCCCTCCCGGGAGCTCTAGGACCTGTGCACACTGCGTCTCTCACCTGCCCTCCCGGGAGCTCCTAGGACCTGCGCACACTGTGTCTCTCACCTGCCCTCCCGGGAGCTCTAGGACCTGCGCACACTGTGTCTCTCACCTGCCCTCCCGGGAGCTCCTAGGACCTGCGCACACTGTGTCTCTCACCTGCCCTCCCGGGAGCTCCTAGGACCTGTGCACACTGTGTCTCTCACCTGCCCTTCCGGGAGCTTCTAGGACCTGCGCACACTGCGTCTCTCACCTGCCCTCCCGGGAGCTCCTAGGACCTGCGCACACTGCGTCTCTCACCTGCCCTCCCGGGAGCTTCTAGGACCTGCGCACACTGTGTCTCTCACCTGCCCTTCCGGGAGCTTCTAGGACCTGCGCACACTGTGTCTCTCACCTGCCCTCCCGGGAGCTTCTAGGACCTGCGCACACTGTGTCTCTCACCTGCCCTTCCGGGAGCTTCTAGGACCTGCGCACACTGTGTCTCTCACCTGCCCTTCCGGGAGCTTCTAGGACCTGTGCACACTGTGTCTCTCACCTGCCCTCCCGGGAGCTCCTAGGACCTGCGCACACTGCGTCTCTCACCTGCCTCCCGGGAGCTCCTAGGACCTGCGCACACTGCGTCTCTCACCTACCTCCCGGGAGCTCCTAGGACCTGCGCACACTGCGTCTCTCACCTACCTCCCGGGAGCTCCTAGGACCTGCGCACACTGTGTCTCTCACCTGCCCTTCCGGGAGCTCTAGGACCTGCGCACACTGTGTCTCTCACCTGCCCTTCCCGGGAGCTCTAGGACCTGCGCACACTGTGTCTCTCACCTGCCCTTCCGGGAGCTCTAGAACCTGCGCACACTGTGTCTCTCACCTGCCCTCCCGGAGCTTCTAGGACCTGCGCACACTGTGTCTCTCACCTGCCCTTCTGGGAGCTCCTAGGACCTGTGCACACTGCGTCTCTCACCTGCCCTTCCGGGAGCTCCTAGGACCTGCGCACACTGTGTCTCTCACCTGCCCTTCCGGGAGCTTCTAGGACCTGCGCACACTGCGTCTCTCACCTGCCCTTCTGGGAGCTCCTAGGACCTGTGCACACTGCGTCTCTCACCTGCCCTTCCGGGAGCTCCTAGGACCTGCGCACACTGTGTCTCTCACCTGCCCTTCCGGGAGCTCCTAGGACCTGCGCACACTGTGTCTCTCACCTGCCCTTCCGGGAGCTTCTAGGACCTGCGCACACTGTGTCTCTCACCTGCCCTCCCGGGAGCTCCTAGGACCTGCGCACACTGCGTCTCTCACCTGCCCTTCCGGGAGCTCCTAGGACCTGCACACACTGTGTCTCTCACCTGCCTCCCGGGAGCTCTAGGACCTGCGCACACTGCGTCTCTCACCTGCCCTTCCGGGAGCTCTAGGACCTGCGCACACTGTGTCTCTCACCTGCCTCCCGGGAGCTCCTAGGACCTGCGCACACTGCGTCTCTCACCTGCCTCCCGGGAGCTCCTAGGACCTGCGCACACTGTGTCTCTCACCTGCCTCCCGGGAGCTCCTAGGACCTGCGCACACTGTGTCTCTCACCTGCCCTCCCGGGAGCTTCTAGGACCTGCGCACACTGCGTCTCTCACCTGCCTCCCGGGAGCTCTAGGACCTGCGCACACTGCGTCTCTCACCTGCCTCCCGGGAGCTCTAGGACCTGCGCACACTGCGTCTCTCACCTGCCCTTCCGGGAGCTCTAGGACCTGCGCACACTGTGTCTCTC
The DNA here is from genome assembly GCA_949820135.1 of Sylvilagus floridanus. NCBI lineage: Eukaryota > Metazoa > Chordata > Mammalia > Lagomorpha > Leporidae > Sylvilagus > Sylvilagus floridanus. Next base: position 2,253,442 of record OX463231.1, on the reverse strand, counting down.
ACCTGCCCTCCCGGGAGCTCTAGGACCTGCGCACACTGTGTCTCTCACCTGCCTTCCGGGAGCTCTAGGACCTGCGCACACTGTGTCTCTCACCTGCCCTCCCGGGAGCTCCTAGGACCTGTGCACACTGCGTCTCTCACCTGCCCTTCCGGGAGCTCCTAGGACCTGCGCACACTGCGTCTCTCACCTGCCCTCCCGGGAGCTCTAGGACCTGCGCACACTGCGTCTCTCACCTGCCCTTCCGGGAGCTCCTAGGACCTGCGCACACTGTGTCTCTCACCTGCCTCCCGGGAGCTCCTAGGACCTGCGCACACTGCGTCTCTCACCTGCCCTCCCGGGAGCTCTAGGACCTGCGCACACTGCGTCTCTCACCTGCCCTTCCGGGAGCTCCTAGGACCTGCGCACACTGTGTCTCTCATCTGCCTCCCGGGAGCTCCTAGGACCTGCGCACACTGTGTCTCTCACCTGCCCTTCCGGGAGCTTCTAGGACCTGCGCACATTGTGTCTCTCACCTGCCCTCCCGGGAGCTTCTAGGACCTGCGCTCACTGCCTAGTGGGGGGGGTCTTCCATTTTCCCTGTGCAGAGCCTGCTGCCAGTCCCACTGAGATCCCTTCTGTTCTGTGAAGCCTGCCACCTGTCCCCCAGCTCCTGCCGCAGGTGGGACAGTCCTTGAGCCTGGCCAGCATGAGCCCCCTCCTGCTCTTGTTGGGGACACGTTCCTTCACAGCCCTTCCTTGCAGTGGGGAGCACCTGCAGGGCTGCGTCACACCAAGAGTGCATGGGTAGCTGTCTAGGAAGAGCCGGAGGGGCCCGAGGATGGCCTGGTCCCTCCTCAGCATCCTTCCCGCTGTCATGCGCGGTCTTTAGATCTTTCCTGCTGTGTCGGCCTGCCCAGTCCAGCCCTGCTCACTTTTTATCCACCCCCCTCCCCAAAGAAACCTTTCATTTAAAGAACACAGACTTAATGCATTTCATAAGTACAACTTTAGGAATATATTGATTCTTCCCACCATGCCTCTTCCCTCTCCCGTTCTCAGTCCCATTCTCCACTAGGATCCGTTTTCGATTAACTTTATACACAGAAGACCAGCTCTACACTAAGAGTTCAACAATTTGGACAGAAAAAAAGCCCACAAAAACAAGAATCAAAGCAAAACTAAAGAAACCCTGTTCCTCAACAGTCGCCACTCGCATTTCTAACCTGCTGTGGGGCGGGAATGATACGGCATCTCCAGGGTCCGAGCAGGGTCTCAGTACGGTTGCGAGCAGGGGAGAGAGTGCTCCCGCTCACGTGGAGGGATGGGCACAGGACGCTCTCCCGCTCCTTTACACTAGGGGCTGTGCCCTGGCTCTGTGCCTGGCCTTGCAGCGACCTCTCAGGCCTTCCCTGTCGTGGGCCCTAGAGGATCAACACGCCACATGTCAAGTGGGGGCTTTAGGCTTCGCTTCGTGGGCAGCTGCTTCGAGGGCTGGTTTAACACTCAGACCTGGCTGCTCCTCTTCCAGTCCAGCTCTCTGCTGTGGCCTGGGAAGGCAGTGGAGGATGGCCCAAGTCCTTGGGCCCCTGCACCCTCATGGGAGACCAGGAGAAGCACCTGGCTTCTGGCTTCGGATCTGCACAGCTCCGGCCGTTGCGGCCAGTTGGGGAGGGAACCAGTGGATGGAAGACCTCTCTCTCTCTCTCTCTCTCTGCCTCTCCTCTCTCTGTGTAACTCTGACTTTCAAATAAATAAAATGAATCTAAAAAAAAGACTGTTCTTTTTTTTTTATTTATTTATTTGACAGTGAGAGAGAGAGACAGAGAGAAAGGTCTTCCTTCCGTTGGTTCACCCCCCAAACGGCTGCCACTGCTGGTGCACTGCGCCAATCTGAAGCCAGGAGCCAGGTGCTTCTCCTGGTCTCCCATGTGGGTGCAGGGCCCAAGCACGTGGGCCATCCTCCCTGTCTTCCTGGGCCGCAGCCGAGAGCTGGACTGGAAGAGGAGCAGCTGGGACCAGAACCCAGCGCCCATATGAGATGCCGGCGCCACAGGCAGAGGATTAACCTAGTGCGCCACGGCGCCGGCCCCGAGACTCAGTGTTCTGTAAGCGCCGTGCCCTGAAATTGACCCCTGATTTGTCGGAGGGCGGTGAAGACGTCACATCTGCGCTGTTGTGCTCGGGAGCGCAGTGGGAGCCGGGAGGTGACTGGAGTCCATTTCCTGTTTTCTAGATGAAGGAATCAGACCTCGAGCAGTCGATGTGTCGGCAGCTACTCCCTGGGCCCTGCAGGGTCTGCTCTGAGGGGCTGGTGCTCCGGCACGGGCCTTTGTGGGGGGCAGGCTGCTCGCGCCCTGCTGAGGGCTGGCTTTTCCCAGCCGTCCTGTTGGCCCTCACAGGCCCTTTGCACCAGGGGGCGCTTCTGCAAGTTGGTTTTGCCAGGATTTCTGTGCCGTCCTGCTTTGATGTCCTCCCCCCCAACCGTGCCCAACCTCTCCCGCCGCCCGTTGGCTGAAGTGCGTCTCTCGGGTTGGTTGCCTTCTCAGTATGCTCCCTTGGTCGGGGCCCTCCTGTGTTCCCGCCTCCTGAGCACATTCTCTATCCCGCATCTTCGGGAGACCCCCGCAGACTTTGCTGGGGATGAGAGCTTCCCTCCAGGGTGACAGTGCTGGCACGGCCCGCTCCCTGGGCTGCCAGGGCCCCCACACACTGCTTCTCGGGCCGCTCCGGCTCTCTCGTCTTCCACTGAAGCAGTGCTGCTTGGTCTCTCTTTTTTTTTTTTTTTTTTTTAAAGATTTATTTATTTAATTGAAAGTTACAGAGAGGGAGAGAGAGGGAGAGAGAGAGAGAGAGAGAGGGGAGAGGGAGAGAGAGAGAGATCTTCCTTCTGCGTTCATTCCTGAAATGGCTGTGATGGCTGGAGCTGGGTCGATCTGAAGCCAGGAGCCAGGAGTTTCTTCTGGGTCTCCTGTGTGGGTGCAGGGGCCCAAGGACTGGGGCCGTCTTCTGCTGCTTTCCCAGGCCAAAGAGGAAAGCTGGATTGGAAGTGGGGCAGCCAGGATTTGAACTGGCGGCCACATGGGATGGCGGCACTGCAGGCAGTGGCTTTGCCCGCTGAGCCACAGTGCCGGCCTTCTTGATCTCCTATGTGTATCACAGATGCACTCATCTCCCATTCCCAGGGTGAAGCTGGGGTCATCGTCAACGGCACACTCTTTGTCTCCTAACCTAGTTATTGCTAAAACTCGTCTTTCAGAAATGTCCCTCATTCCTTCATTCTTCTCTCTCTGTCCCAGCTACTGCCCGTGTTTCCCTCATCCCCTGTGATGCGTCCCGTGTCTGAGCAGGAGACAGTCACCTGAAACATGGCTCTCGCTTCCACTCTGCCATTCCCCATCGCTTCCAGGACAGAGATCACACACCTGGTATTTCATGCTCTTCATAATCAGATGCCTAATTACTTGTTCATCCTTCTGTTCTGTCCAGATGTGGGAACCTGCCGGTTCTGGACTGCTCACTGTGACTCTGCCTAAACCCCTGAATGCTGACTGTTTCAGTAGATGCTGAGACTAAGGAATTGGATCCCACAATGGAGAGCAGTGCAGTAACCATCACAGTAGAAGTTACACCTCACGATAGCAAATGTTTTCCTCGCCTGGAATGTGTGCTTCCACCCATGTGGTATCGTCTCAGGGCCACCAGGAAGCCTTCTGGTCCCTGTGCCTCCCAGAGGACCTCGGCTGTGCCCTGTGCACTGACTGGTCCCAGGCCTGGGCCACTGGGCCACACTGGCTTTCTACCCCTGTTGTCTTGGCGTGAGTGTCGATGTGTGCTTCGAGAGACGCGACACACAGGCACCTCCTGTAGGTGACACAGGTCTGACTAGCAGCCAGCTGTGGCAGTGGCTCCCGGCTGACCTGGAGCCCTTAGTTCTTGCCCTCTTGCTGGGCAGCACACCAGACATTGTCCAGCCTTGTCTGTGCAGCGATAGACTGGAGGTGGGGGTGGGGGTGGGGGTGTGCAAAAACAGTCTCTGAGTGTGGAACAGAGCTCAAGCCATGTAAGTGGACGTGTCCAGAAGTGTCCTCCCACAGAGGTCAGGGAGTGGTGGCTTCAGTGGGGCTGGGAGTGGCACGGGCCAGCCAGGCCAAGGCAGAGTCTGTGGAGTCACTTGGTCAGCAGTGCACTGCCGCCTAGAGAACCAGGCACTCGGTCTTCTGGACCGAGGCCCTCTGCTGGCGCCAGGTCCAGCCCCATGCAGCAGAACACGCCTGCCTGGGCTATGGGTTGGGCCAGCAGGAGGGCTTGTGGACAGTTCTTGTCTGCCCAGGGTTCTTTCTCTTGTGCCCTTTCCTTCTGTGCACAGAATGTGAAGTTGCAGGCAGGGGCTTGTGAGGTGATGTGGCTTTGCCTCTGTGATTACGCTGCATACCTATCTGAAATTGATTGAGCTTATCAGAGACAAGCCTGTCTCCAGCCTTTCGTGTGTCCTGCTTCCTGTCTGGCGGGCTTCTCAGGCTGTGTGACGTCGACGAGAGTGCTTGCTGGCCTTGCAGCCACAGGACGGACGTGGGCAGGGGGAGTCCTTCAGAGTGCCGGGGAGCAGCGCCTATCCTTTGCACGCCGCAGGAGTGGGCGGCTAGGAGGAGCAGGTATGTGCGAGACACCAAGCTGTTGTGATTGCGCCAGGCTCCTCACCACACCGCGGATGTGGGGAGCTGCTGCCTCAGGGGCCCGAGTGAGCGCCTGGTTAACATGTACACTTGGGGCCTCAGGACTACTGCACTTGCTCAAGCCAGTCTTGTTACTGATTCTGCTTGTTAAGAAATGGAGTAACGTGCTTCCAGGGAGGGTGGTGGGTGAGACCTTGTGTGTGTGCATGTGTGCGTGCGTGCATATATGCGTACCTTAATCCTGGCATTATAGGAGACCCAGGGTGTCTTCAGTGGTTCTTACTGGAAAGCCAAAACAAAAGCAAACTTCAAGCTTCTAATTTGTTGAAAGGATTTAAATTTTTAACATGAAATAGCAGTAGCCTTACCTTTAATTAAATGCCACGCAACATTGGCTGTGGGATCAATGGTATTGAAGGAGGGAGCAGTGTAATTAGACCTTGTGAAGTGACTAACAAACGATTAGGGCTCTCTGCAGGGTGGGGGAGGAGGGCTGGTTAGGGGGGTGCAGACTAGATGCACTTGGCTTTTCTTTGCTTTGAAAGTTGCTTTGAAAGACCTAAAGTTTTCCTGTAGACATTTTTGGATCTATTTCTTGGTTTCTTTTAGTAACCTTTATTTTTGTTCCAGGGAGACACAGATTGGAAATAAAGGTTTTATTACTTACAGGTCCTGGTCAGACAGGTGCATAGCATACCTGGAGGCCACACACACAGGCCAGGGAACCCATGGGAGGAGAGTGAGCTGAGGTGCATCAGATTGTAAGAATTTTCCATGGCAACAATGGGCACAGCTTGAATCAGTTCCGTATTAAACACTGACACCGTATATTTTTGTATATAGAAATAATGCTGTGATGGCCGTCTTTCTGCGTGAATATTTGTTTGCATGTTGGGTAATTCCCTTGGTTCAGATTTCCAGAAATGAAATTACTGGCCCAGAGAAAGTGAACATCATTTATTTATTTATTTAAAAGGCAGAGTTACAGAAAGGCAGAGGCAGAGAGAAGAAGAGAGAGAGAGAGACACACACACACACACACAGAGAGAGAGAGAGAGAGACACACACACACACACAGAGAGAGAGAGAGAGAGAGAGAGAGAGAGAGAGGGGTCGGTCTTCCATCTGCGGGCTCACTTCCCAGATGTCTGCAATGGCTAGAGCCGGGCTGACCCGAAGCTTGGGTGGGAGCTGGAGGGGTCTTTCTCTGGAAATCTAGGAACAGCATTGCCTTTGACCCCGTTTCCTGCATAATGAAGGCTGCGGTGTTTCCTGAGTTCTTGGGAATGCTCAGGGCCCCATTGGCACCACTGGGTCGTGGCATGGGCCTGACTGGCCTCCTGAAGACCTCACTCTCTGGAAACAGAGCAGTAGTCTGCTTGCATCCAGCCTGTCCGCGTAGAAGGCCGTTGCTCGGCCGCTTGGCGCCGTCTCAGGAACCCTCTGGATTCCGATCTTTGCTTCCCCTGTGCAGAACTGTGCAGCGTCCTCAGAGCTGGTCCATCGTCATCGAGCTCCCCACCACGCACAGCCCCCTCTCCCACACCTGCCTTTTTGAGAAGGTGGTTGGGTTATCAATATCCGTCAACAGTTCCTTACTCAGGGCTGTTTTCTAAATGTGGTTGTCGGGATAGAGAGCACCAATTACAGCATTCGATTCTGCTCGCCAGCATGTTTGCAGAGCAGTGCGACCACCAGCCGGGGTGTTAGAGCAGTCCCTCGTCCCCATGGCAGTCTGCCCCGTCCCCACTGTCCGTGAGTCTGTCTAGTCTGGACGTTTCATAAAAACAGGAGCTTGCGACCTGTGCTTGTGGAGACTTGGCTGTCCCCTGGCAGGTGCTCTCACGGTTCATCTGTGTTGCAGCGCGATTGTTCTTTTGTTGGCCGAATAAGATTCCACAGTAGGGAGATGCTGCGTTTGTCTACCCGGCGGCCTCTCTGCATTTTGGCCACCGTGGGTGCTTCTGCGAATGTTCGTGTACAAGTTTTTGTGCACACGTATCTAGGAGTGGAACTGCTGGCTGAAACGGTCACTGTGTGTGTGACGGGCGAGTCTCTGCCACAGCTACAGTAGTCTGCTCCCTCAGTGCAGGAGGGTTCTGGCCTTCCCACAGTGTCGAATCCCAGCCTTCTTTCCGTGCGGGGGCGTCTCCTGGTGGGGGAGTTTCTGATGGCTCATGATTCTGAGCGTCTTGGACTTGCTTACTGGCATCTGTTTATCTTTGCAGGTATGCCTGCTCCAACCCTTTGCCTGCCTCTGATTAGTTTATTGTTATTATTAATTTTTGCTATCCGGGATTCTTGGCAGGACCATCCTCTTCCTCTTGCTGGTTGCATCGTGGGCCAGGCTGCAGGAGGAGACAGCAGGGAGGCCGGCTGTGGGTGGGCAGGTGCTGTTGCCTGTAGCACCTGTCCCCCTTTGTCCTGCTGCGTTCTGTGTGTGTCTGAGGTAGAGCTGAGCTGGGCCCGAGCGGCATGTTACAGCCTGTGCTGAGGGCAAACACGTAAGATTTTCCAGGTACTTTCTCCTCACCGTGACTGCAAGAGAGCTGGATGGAGAGGGCCACGGGGCAGCTGCCACAGAGGACGTACTTCTATGGGCTCTCTTGAGCTCCCCAGGCGGAAGGGCTGAGGGGAGGCGGGACACCCACCACGGAGCAGGCCAGAAGTCATCTCCCGGTGTTGCTAACACAGCAGCTTTTATGTAAACGGGATTTACGTCCCTCACTATCAGTGCACTGGGCATGTTCATTGAGGTCAGCTATTAACAAGAAATGGTTGTGATGCGTGTAATCGTTACCACCAGCAAAATCAAGCAGAACACGCAGTACATGATAAGATCGCCCCAGACACGTGTGGGGTCACCAGCGTGCTTTCTGACCTGAGCACACGCAGAGCTGTGTTCTGCCTGGTTTCTGTGAGTAGAGTTCCTGGAGGTTTGTTTCAGTGTCCTGTGGGAGAGGAGTCCTGTTTGCTAGGCGGGTGTCCTGGACACTGCGTCACAGGCGTGCTTCCAGAGCTGTTGCTGGCTCTCTGCCACCCCAGCCCACACATTGTGCCGCAGTGTGGCACAGCCTCCTGGAGGAGAGGAACGACTCTCAGGTCTCTCTTTTTCAAAAACTTTGTTGTAATTTATGTGTTATCTTTCTGGAAGGCTTAGAGATCCAGAGACCTTCCATTCGTGGATTCATTCCTCAGATGCCTGGAGCAGGACAAAGCCAGGAGCCAGGAGCTCGGTCCAGGTCTCTCCTGGGAGTGGCAGAGACTGACCTCTTGAGCAGCACCTGCCGCCCCCCAGGGTGTGCATTAGCAGGAAGCTGGATCAGAAGCAGAGCTGGGATTTGAACTCAGGTGCTCTGATGTGGGGTGTGGGTGTCACATGGGGCCTCCTGACTGTTCAGCCAAATGCCCGCGTCTTGCTTCTCTTTCTGTGGTAGTACTGGGCATGCCTTAGGTGCCCGTAACCATGTTTGTGGACTGAATGCAGCATGGATCCCCCTGCAGGAGCCCAGAGTGTGGCTGATGCCATAGCAGAGAGCACTCTCCAAGGTAGCGTGGAGGAGCGGGAAGGCTCCTGGGAGGAAGTGATGTTAGTAAGACTAAGGCTTTCCTAGGCCGAGAAAAGGGGGAGGAGCCTTCGGTTCATCGGTTGTGCATCTGAGATGTCTTCTGCCCAAGGCGGTGCTGGTGCCACAGTGAGGCGCACAGGTCCCAGCGGAGGGGGGAGTGATGCTCTGCCAGCAGTGAGCTCGGAGCCCCGCTCCCTTTGGCCCTGTTTCTCTGGGGCTGCTGTGTCCACTACCCGGAGGGTAGGACTGGAGGCCTCCAGCGTTTAACTTGTTCGTTCTGTGTGTTTTCTTGCCATTGTGCTATTCTAATTGTGATTTAATTACAGCCCCGTAATGGGCTCCAAAAACTGTGTTGGCAACCCAGCAGGCTCGCCGCCGCAGGACGGGCGCCTATTCCTCCCCGGGCGCCTCCCTGGGCCTGCACCCCTCTGCCCAGGCTGCCCTCCCTCAGGGCTGCCCCGGCCTGGGCGCCGCGATTCCCTGCTGCGCTGTGGCTCAGGTGCCTCTCTGTGCTGCATTAGTCAGTATGGCGACATCTCACCTTCCAGGCCAGGGCCCCTCCCTGCCTCCTTCACTCAGGCACCACCCAAACGCCCCTTCCCCTGCCTCCAAATGCACATTCTTCCCATTCGTTACCCAGAAACTGCCTGAAGGACAAAGACCTTTAGCTGAAAGGGAAAGTTAAGGCTAGAGAAGTGGTCTTGAAAACTTCATTATGTTAATTATGGCAGTTTAGGGCCATCAAGCTTAGAATCTAGTACCTGTTCCGAAAAGCTGCCAGGTAATTGAACATCCCTGTCTCTCATCTCATCTTGTGCGCAGCAAGAGGCAGCTCTCAGAGCTGGAAGAGAGCCCAGAGCTACTGCCCCATCCTTGGATGCTGAATGTGGAGTGCACGGGCCAGCGGTTGCCTCGGGCTGTGCCACCCTTTGGCTGTGCTGGGTCTGGCCGCCATGAGCCTCATGGCTGAAAGGGTCACTGAGCTTTGCTGTCTCCCCAAGAGTCTCTCAGCAAGTGTGGCAGCACCTGTCTGAACACAGGTGTTCCTCCTTACAGAAACCACACTGGGGCGCGAGGCCGCGAGCATCTGCCCCCCCGGTCCAGTTTCTCCCCGAGTGTTGTCCAGTGATGGGAAGTATTTGTTGTCCACGTCTCTGAGCTTCTGTGTGCATAGCTTCCTCCAACCCTCAGTTGGAGGGTCCTGGACACAGAGCTGACGTGACCGTTTTGGGACAGTTCTTTTTCTGTGAGCCTAGAGATAGCATTGTGCATCCACTGTCCCCACTTTGCTGCAAGGTATCCGGTGTGTAACGAATCTTCCAGGCAGACGAATCAATTAATTCACAGGCTTTTATTGGGATTCTGCTCCCGGGCGAGGATCCCGGGTCCCAACAGAGCGGGGGCCGGGGAAGTCATGTGTCAGAGATTGGGAGGGCTCCTTTTATAGATTCAGGGCATGGGGGTTAAAGGTTGAGGCAGGTCTGATCCTCATTGGTTGACCTTTAGGCACCTGCAGGGACCTTGACAAGGACTTTTCTTCCCCGGAAGTATAGTTAGGGACTCTCCATTCCTGGAAGTACAGGCCTTCCCTCCTTGCGGATCCCAAAGCTACCATTTACCTCTCGGCAACGTGAGCATCTGTGTGTAACTTGTTCATCCCAGGCGCTAACCTTTGGGATGCAGCAGGGAGACTCTGCTGCATGGCGGGGAGCACTGTCCCCTTCCAACTGGGGAGGGGTCCTCCTGTGTGCGTGGCCCTCACACAGCACTTCCTGGGGTTCTCTGCCACCATTGACGAGTCTCCCCTTGGCAGGGAGACCTCTTCTCTCTGCCCTCTCCGCTCTGCTGTCTTGGGTTTCTGCTGACAGTTTTCTCTGCAGCCATCTTTATGGGCCCTTGTCCTTGTTGATGACATTTTTCCTTCACTGTCCTCTTGCTGCGGGTCAGGGCGGGGAGTGGAGTGGAGCTGGGACTCTTTTTCACATGGCTTCACGATGCTGCTCTAGTGTGGCCATGGCAGCTGTTGTGATGGCCTCCTGTGCACTGAAGAGGCCACCCCTCCGCCAGTGCCCAGCTGTGTCTCCTGCTCTTAGCAGCGTGGAGCGGACTGCACAGGTTAACGTTGCTCCTTCTGAGGCCCGGATGAGGCCTTTGAGGGATGGAAAAGACTAGCTTTTCCAAAAGCTGGTCTGTGGTAGCATGTGTCAGCGTGAGCAGTGTGGACAGAGTGTGTGCAGGGTGCAGTTACAGTTGTGAGTGAGGTCAGCATGGGTGTGGTGGAGAGAACGTGTGGTGCAGTGGGGGGAGAAGGTGTGGTGCAGTGGGGAGAGAACGTGTGGTGCAGTGGGGAGAGAAGGTGTGGTGCAGTGGGGGGACAAGGTGTGGTGCAGTGGGGGGAGAAGGTGTGGTGCAGTGGGGAGAGAAGGTGCGGTGCAGTGGGGGAGAACGTGTGGTGCAGTGGGGGGAGAAGGTGTGGTGCAGTGGGGGGAGAAGGTGTGGTGCAGTGGGGAGAGAAGGTGTGGTGCAGTGGGGAGAGAAGGTGTGGTGCAGTGGGGGGACAAGGTGCGGTGCAGTGGGGGGAGAACGTGTGGTGCAGTGGGGGAGAAAGTGTGGTTACACATGAGTGTAAGGAGGGTTTCAGGGGCTGTGCCCCTCAGGTGGTGCACACAGCAGCAGGGCTCTGAGTGCTGGGGAGGGGAGCTGATCTGTGAGTCTCTGCCTCTTTCTTCGACACGGAAATTGCTTATTTTGCAGAGTGTACTTGGGCTGGTCGCACTCAGCTTTAATCTAGATTGTGGAGCTGGGCCGTTCTGTGCATGCATTTCTTGTTTTTGTTCTGTGTCCTTTTGGAGTTTATTGCCATGAAAGAAAAAAATCGTAATTAAAACCAGTTAAAAAGAGATGAGTATTACGAAAAAAATTATGGTTTGATTTTTCTGTTATTCTTGGCTCCTCAGACAAAGGTGCTTCTAATTATGAGTTCTTTGTGTGCACGGAATCGTGACAGATTTCTGGTTGAATCTCGACTGTGATATTTTACATCCAATTAGAACAGATGAATCCCAGTGCTGTAGGGCTGGGCTCAGAGTGTGCTGGATAATGGTGTCTGTCAGCATCAGAATCGCGCTCTCGCGTGTGCGTGTCACTGTTTGCAGATGCTTCCGTGTGTTGTCTCTCTGTGGAAATCGTGTGACCTAGCCAGGCAGCCGCTTCTGTTGGCGTCGTGTGCCGGTGGAGTGGCTCCAGCGCAGGGGAGAGAGAGGTGCTGGCCCGCAGCCCTGCTGAACCCAGGTGCACTTGCTGCCCTCCCGGGTGCCTGTGTTCCTTGGGTTGCTTGTTGAGACTAAAGCTTCGCCGGGCAGGTGGGCGTGGAAATGTGATCTTGGGGGTGTTTTCATAAAACCACTTCACAGCTTTAGTTTTTGGAATCCTGTGTTTAATTGTTGAATCCTCTGTTGTGGGGGAAGAAATGGTAGTTGTTTCTCATTTGTTTTCTGCTTATCTCAGCTTTTCTTATATTTTAATTCCATGACGTTTAGTTGTTTTACCGTCTGATCTCGGAAATGCAGAGAGAGGAAGCAGAAAGGAGAGGCGTCTCTGTCTGTTTTGTGCTGCTGTGACTGAAAACCACAGATGGCGGAGTTTGTCGAGGGCTGGAGCTGGGCCTGGGTGAGGGACTTCTTGCCGCGTCCTCCCATGGTGTGGCAGCGTCTCCTGACCTACCACCTCCGCAAGGCCCCCGCCTGCCAACGCGGTTGCCCTGGGGAGTCAATTTCCAACACCTGGAATTTTGAAGAGGCCTGAAAAGTTGAAACTGTAGCAAAGCCAAGGGGACCCTGAACACCAAGGCTTGGGTGGTTGAAGCAGAGAGTGCACAATGCATGCCCCCCCCCCCCCCCCGATTGGTTTATGTAAGGGTCTATGGAGTCTGTGCAGAGTGTGCATAGGAAAACATTGTGCATGGATTTCAGGATTTTTTTGTATCAAAATAAACTTAACTTTTTTGAAAAATTTTATTTATGCATTTTTATCTATTGAAAGGCATAGACACAGAGAAAGAGACTTTATTTTTTAAAGATTTTGCTTATTTTACTTGAGAATTAGAGTTATAGACAGAGAGAGAGACAAAGAGAAAGGTCCTCCCTCTGTTGGTTCACCCCCCAAATGGCAGCAATGGCCGGCACTGCACCGAATCAAAGCCAGGAGCCAGGCGCCTCTTCCTGGTCTTCCATACAAGTGCAGGGGCCCAAGGACCTGGGCCACCCTCCACTGCTTTCCCAGGCCATAGCAGAGAGCTGGGTCACAAGTGGAGCAGCCAGGACTAGAACTGGCACCCACATGCGGTGCCAGCACCTCAGCTGGAGGATTAACCCACTGCGCCATGGCACTGGCTCCAAGAAAGAGACTTGAGTTCTGCTGGTTCACTTGGCAGCAGCCAAGGTGGACCAGGCCATTGCCAGGAGCCCGGACTCCATCTGAGTCTTCCACAAGGGTGGCAGGGTCCAAGCAGTTAGACACCTGTGCTCCCTGTGCTGCAGGGAGCTGGAGCGGAGGTGGAGCAACCAGGACTCACACAGCTGCTCAGGTGGGATGCTGGCATCGCAGGGGGCAGCTTACCCTGCTGCATCTCAGTGCCGGCTCTCACACTCATCTTCTAGTTTCATTTTTCTGCAGACTTTTTGAGGACTCCTATGGTTTTATCAGAAGAAATAGACTTCAAGGTAGAGTTCTGTTAGAGACAGAGAGGGATTTTTCCTGGTGACAAAAGGAGCAGTCCCTGTCGTGGATGGATGAGTTCTGAGTGTGCGTGGACAGATTGGTGTGTGAAGATCAGTAGAAACAGACAAACTGGCACATTTACAGCTGTAGACAGATTGCAGCCGCATCCCCACGTAAAAGAGAACAGGTGAATTACAAAGTCAGCGAAGAAACGGAAGATTTCAGAACACAGCCGACCACCTGGTTCTCCCTGAGGTAGAGATCACCCTGGGGTACAGATCACCGCACCTGGTCGGCCAACCAGATCACCCTGGGGTACAGATGACCGCACCTGCTGACTGGACACGCGCGTTCTTCCCAAGGATGTAGGGCACTGCTGCCTAGAGGAAGAGGGTTTGAGCCCAAACCAGTCCTAGTGCATGTGAAAGGATTCTTCTGATACAGCACTTCAGTTTATAAAGCACCAACAGTACAAGGACCAGGAAGCCCCAGGTACTGGGAGCTGTGTGGATGCACTTCTGGGTGACCCGTGGGTCCCAGAATTCCCGTGAAACAGCAGGAAGTGTTCTGAGCTGGATGATAATGGCCGTGTGCATCCACCTTTGATGTAACTCTGTAAAGACAGTATTTGGAAGAAGATTTGGGCCTTTAAATGCCTGTATTAGGAGATGAGTAAGGGGTTCCAATCCATGAGCAAAGCTCCTACCTTAATGCACCAGGAAAGGAACTAAGGCCGAGTGAAAGAAGGGAGGGTGACAGTCGTGAACTGGGAAATGGGTCAATGACCAGAATCATTCAGACCTGAACTTTGTTTCTAAGAATCATTTTATTGGAGAGGCAGAGGAGGGACAGAGGGTGCAAGAGAGCCCATTTGCTGCTTCACTCCCAGGATGCTCGCAACAGCTGGGCTGGGGCCCGAGCCAGGAGCCGAAAGCCCAGTCCAGGTCTCACGTGTGAGCGGCAAAAGCCCAGCTGCTCAAAACATCGTCGCTGCCTCCCAGATTCCGCATTGGCGGAGCTGGAGCCAGAAGCCGGGCATCTAACGCGGAGTTGGAGCCAGAAGCCGGGCGTCTAACTCGGGCTCTCTGATGTGGGCAGGGCATCCCAACCCGCCTCTCAGCCATGGGGTGGACACCTGCCCCTACAATTCGCCTTTTCTTGAAAAGACCCATGCAAAACCTTTAGACTGATCAACAGAAAGAGTAAATGAAAAGCACAAGTCACCAATACCAGAAGTGAAGGAGAGGCTGTCTACGGATTGTGAAAGCGTGGTTACGGATGATGAGGGGACGGAGCAGCTTTGTGCCAGTAAGCTCTAGAACTTGGAGAACATGCAGTGGGCGTGTTCTGTGGAAGACACATGTTAATAAAACTGGCAGAAGCAGCAGCAGAAGCATTAATATTCCCGAATTAACTAAAAAATTCAGTTTGTGTTAAGACCTGTGTACAGTGAAGGCATGAGGGCCGAGTGGCTTTGTTGGTGAACTCTTGTACACTTAACGAGGAAATAACACGGTCCAGGAACTCTTCCAGAAAGGAGAGGAGGAAACACTTCTCAGCTAATTGTTTTCCAGGTAACAAAATTCTGATACCAAAGCTTTATAGAGACATCGTAAGAACAGGAAACCAGAAACCATTGTCCCTTCCCTGATGAATGTACATATACAATTTCAAATTTATTTTGCATCAGAATAACCTTTTAATTTTACCCCCCCCCCCGACCTTTTGAATTGCCCTTGCTCTTTAGTAGTGTGTTAGCAAATTGATTTTTGCATCAACCAGTGAAGGATTAACTGCCAAAGGGATTGTGTCCCAGTGTACGCAGCTGTAAAAGCCGGACCAATCTGTAGAACACCGTTTGGAGACGTGGGGCGAGCAGCGGTGCAGAACTGTGACCCTGAGAGGAGACGACCGAGGTGACCTGTGCAGGGTCAGCTTGCAATGAAGGGGAACCTGCGTGAACCCGGCAGCCTTGAGGCGAGGGATTTGGAAGGGAGCTGGGGGCGGCTAAGGGAGAGGGTGTGGAGCAGGGTGCTGGGATGTCAGACGTGTACGCAGAGCCCCCGATGTCTGCAGAGGCCCCACCAAGTGCCTGGCTGAACCCTGCTCTGCTCAGGCGTGGGGTGCGCGTCCACGAGCGGGCACGTCACCAGAAAATGGCAAGTCGGGCAACTCCAGAGCTGTGGGAACGGAGGCCACAGAGACAGCACCTGCTGGAGCCAAGCGGACGCCTGCCTGTGAACCTGGAGGGAGGAGACCCGTTCCGCGTTCCTGTCCCTCAGCACCTCCACAGAAGAGGCCAAGACCGCGTCGGCTGGCAAAGAGAAGCATTTACGTGACCAGGGCCATTATCACAGAGGCGATACACTGCGAGCAGGACACCTGTCATTCAGTAAAAATGGAGACTCATACAGTGCAGCGGGAGAATGTGCTCACAGCCAGAAGAAAAGACCCACGGCTCATCGCACTAGATAGCGAATGCCGACAGGCACCGGAAACCTACTCAGCACTACGCCGTGCCTCATCTCAACTGAAGTCACGGTGACACGCATGGAGCACTTACCGGAATGGCTACAGGCACAGGCGGACAGTTCTAGATTGCCAGCAGGGGTGGAGCCTGCGGGAGTCACACACATTGCTGAGGAGGAGTGTGACGTGGTGTGGTCGCTTGAAGGACCTGTGACGGTTTCTCCTGACGGGGAATGGGGCTCTGGCCCGTGGCCCGACAGGTGCCTCCTTCAGACTCACCGAGGAGGAAAGACTCCCGCACGCCCACAGACCAGACAGCAGGAAGGCCGCGGCAGCTTTCAGCGTGAGCCTGTGACAGACCCAGGTGTCTCTGCGCGGGGCTGCGAGCAGAGCGTGGTCTGCTCCTGGCCTAGAGGGCTCTTCTTGCAGGGCGTGCTGCTGGCCCTTGCAGCACGCCTGGCTGCCACAGCGTGAGCTAAAGAAGCACGCACAAGAGCGGGTCCGGTGCACACTGCTTACGTGGTCGGCAAGAACAGGCCAAACCAGCCCCTGTGACGGACATCGGAGGGCGGTCAACGCTGAGCCTTCCGAGAAAAGGGGCACGGGTGTGTCTGACAGCTCGTTTGGGGAATACGAGTACTGGCGTTGAATGTAAATTATACCTATATTGTGTATAAATTATACTTCCATTAAAAATTCCCTCCCCCAGTCTCTGAAAGGACACAGAAGGAATCGAGTGTTCCCTGTGCAGCCCTCCCCTTCCCGCAGGGCCAGGCTCCGTCTCAGAGCAGGTGGAAAGCAGAGCCTGGGCCCCGGCCCTCAAGGGCCCCACATTCTCCTATGACAGGGCCCTGCAGGCTCCACAGAAGAGCCAAGCGAGCTAGCCTGCAGTTGTCAGGAGGTTGAGGGGTATGAACTTGGTGTGCAGCGGCAGACCTGGCTGCCTTGTGGTGGTGTGCCGGGGAAGGGAAGGCTCCGCCCTCCTCGGACAGCGTCTACACACACGCTATGTTGTCCGTGTGCGCACAGAGAGATGCCCACAGTTTTCTGTGTGCTGTTGCCTTCCAGGGTGTGGACGTGAGAGGGTCACCTTACTAACAGGTGTTTTGGCTGCCTCTTGTTTTCTGTTAGTGTGACATTGCTCAGATGAGCGTCCTGGTGCATGGTCCTTGCAGACTCTTCAAATAGCCCGGAAGTGAAGCTGCTGCTGCAAGTCCTGTGCTGTATTTATTCATTTGTTAGTCTTCTTAAGCTCTTTCTTTTTTTAAATTTTTTTTTTTTTATTTGAAAGGCAGAGAGGCTGAGACCGAGAGAGAGATATCTTCCATCGGCTGGTTCACTCCCCCAAATAGCAGCAATGGCTGGGACTGGGCCAGGCAGGAGCCAGGAGCTTCTTCTGGGTCTTCCACAGGGGTGCCTGGACCCAAGGACTTGAGCATCCTTCACTGCTTTCCCAGGTGCGTTAGCAGGGAGCAGGATCAGAAGTGGAGCGGCCGGGACCTGAACAGATGCCCACATGGGATGCTGGCCCTGCATACGGCGGCTTTACCCACTGTCCCACAGTGCTGCCCACCAAGGTTCTGTGCTTTAAAAGCAGTGATAGCATGACATACGTTTGCCAAACGTGGGCCAGTGTCTTTGTGCCCCAGATCTCATCAATGTTAGGCATTATCATTCATTCAGAATTTTATCCAGCTAAATTTTGACAGATTTCCTTGTTTTAATTTGTAGTTCTTTGGTGAGGTTGCATGTCTTCCCATATGTTTATTGATCATTTCCTGTTCCTTTTCTAAGAATTTTCCATTTTTCCACAAAATATTGACTTTTCTTTAAGAGTTATTTGTTTAAAGTGGAGAGAGAGAGAGAGAGAGAGAGAGAGAGAGAGAGAGAGAGATTTGATTGATTGAAGGTCTGTCTGCTGGTTCGCTCCCCAGAGAGCTACAGCAGCTGGGTCTTGGCCAGGCTGAAAGGAGCCATGAGCACCGTCTGGCTTTCGCATGTTGGGGGCAGGGACCAAGTACTTGGGCCATCATCTGCTGCCTTCGCAGGTGTCAAACAGTGAGCAGGATGCCCACGTCCTGAGTGGCCGTTGAACCTGCTGCACCCCAGCCTCTGCCCCCCACGTCTTTCTGCGTTTGTTCTTTCTTTATCAGTGATGTTAACAGTTTTATACTTAACGCTGCTTGTACTTTCCAAGTCTGTCATTTGGTGTTTCAACATCACAGGGCCTTTCACTGTGGAGTCATTTCCAGACTTTTCTACAGCTAATCTGTTCATCTTTTCATTTATCGTCTCTGAGCTCCGGGTCTTGCTTAGGGAGGCCCTTTCCCCAGCTGAATGTAGTGAACTATTTCATACTTCCTCCTGCTGTCTTTCAGTCCTTACACGTAGTTACCCCACCCTTTAGATCTGTAATCGTCTGGAACTTGTCTGGTAAGATCTCTCATTTCCTTTTCAAAATTAGAATCGGTGTGAGTGTTGTGTGGACTGGGTTGTCGCCCAGCTCCTGCAGGGAGTGCTGTGTTTATCACAGGACTTGGGCTTGTATCACTCTCTCTCAGAACCCGCCTGTTGATCCCTGCAGCTCTGCTGCAGGCCTTCCCTCTGTGATGCACATGCTTTGTGCTCCTCTTTGTGGGAAGTTTTGACATCACAGTGCCTGCTGTGAGTCCCCTTGCTTTTAGCTCCTGCGTTCTCTTTGCTCATTGCTGCTCTCTCACCGTCACATCAGTTACTAACTGGACGCCGTGTGATCATTCTGGGCCCCTCTGCCTGTTGGTCACACGGCTGGGGCTTTGCAGGTGCTGTTCCCGGGCTGCAGCATGCGTCTCCTGGCTTCCCTCGTCTCACGTCTCACCTCTGTCGTCACTTCCTCGGGAACACCTCCCTGGCCTTCCTAAGTAGGTGTTCCCAGCGCCGTTTCATGGCCTCATCCTCTGAGCACTTTGGGGCCTGTGTCCTTGCGATGGGAGGGGCTCCTAGGCCTGGGGCTGGTGTCACCCACGGACTCGCCTTGTGTTCCCCTGTATTCACGTGTGTCCTTCCTGGGTGGCATGTTCCTGTCCTGTCTGTGCCATCTTTTCCCTCCTGGGCCGGCTCTGGGCTCTGCCCCCTCCTGCTGGGCGTCCCGCTGCCGCTGCTTGGGTGCTGGGTGGTTGCTGCAGTCCTCAGCTTCGCATCCGACCTGGACCTGACCGCTTTCAGAGGCAGAAAGAGCTAGGGGTCTTCTCAGCGGCCTCAGGGCCTGTGGCTCAGCTGGGGTCCGGCCCTGTGTTGACACCAGTCCTGGTGAGGGGTCACCCGCCGCTGGAGTGCCGTGGGGGTCGTTCCCACCCCCACCCCCTACTGCCCTGTTGACGCCCTGTTCCCAGGCCCTCTGCAGTTCTGCTAGGAAGGTGGTAGGGGAATGGGCGCGGCTGAAGAGCAGCCCAGGTGTCAGCCAGAGCTGGCCGCGTGGTGTGGCCTTTCCGGGTCGGCCCAGCTCCGCACAGCCGTGGAGCTGCAGGGTCTCCTGACACTGAGCCGTCCTGCCACTCCTGGGTGGTGCATGTGCTCTTGGCTTCAGGGCGCTGCTGTGCCTTCACCTGCCGAGATGGTGTTTGGGTTCTTTTTGTCTGTATCATAAGGGAAGCTGTGTTGCTGAGTCTTTCAGAATGGAGTTCGGATGGTGGAGGGCTCCTGGTATGTAGATGACGCAGTTCCGGCAGCATCCTGGTCAGTCCACTTAATCTCTGAGATGGATTCCACTTACACAGTGGTGATCCCAGCCTGCTTTCACGTAAGCTGTTTGGAGGATCAAATCATACACATGAAAGCGCTCTGTAAACCCTGAAGTCTCAGCGAGGTTTGAACTGGTCTCACGCTGTGTCTTCAAGGTGTTTGAATTTTTGTGTTTCTGGTGGTGAGGGGACAGCTTCACAGACACTGAGCAGCTGAGTTCCTCTCAGATTTCCTCACACACCATAATCTGAAAGGCAGACTCGAGCAGGGGGAGAGGCAGTGGGCAATGAGTGGTAAACATTGCGTTATTGGTGTTGAGATATTAGGTTTCTGCTTTTCATAACATCCTCGGGGAGCTGGCGATTGCTGTACAGTGCAGGTTATTGCTGGCACACGGTCCAATTACTCTGTACTTCCTTTGCTTAGACTTTAGTAATTGGAGAAAGATTAGATGTCAGGACTCTGCATTTTGTTGATTATATTACTGAAGTCTCCTCTTTAATCATTTCTTTTATTCCTGGTATTAATCATTAGCTCCGAGCTGTTAGGAGAAGAACCTCACGGTGAATTCTCTAATGTAGAGCAAAGGAGCGATGACTCGCGCTTCAGTGGGGCAGACAAGTGTTGATGCCCTTGTGGGCAGAAATGGGCGTGCACAGACATCCAGGAGATGCAGGTCAGAGAGCATCAGGCCCGTTACCTCCCCCAGCCCGAGTGCGGCCCTGGCTTCCCTGCAGGCCCCCTGTGCCTCTCCCTCCCCCACGCCGTGACTCTTGCCAGGTGTGCAGTCTGTGGACGCGTCATGGGCTTGCATTCGTCTGCCTGGAAGCACGCATTGTCCTTGCTGTGTACAATATGGCTGCTTCTTTAGTTAAGGATGTGCAAAGACAAACTTAGCTCCATGAAACAGCTCCTTTCAAATCCAGTCCTGAGAACACCACTTCATGAAGGCACTTTTAAACAGCAAATGTTGAGTGTGAGACAGGGAGGAGGGGAGGAAAGAAGGGCGGAGGGAGGTGTGGGGAAGAAGGAAGACGGATGAAGGCGGTGCATTTGGGGATGCGATGCTGGGTGGGGGAGGTGCAGGGCCTGGGGTTGGTGTCCTCTGGGCCCCGCTGCTGGGTGAGGAGGGGAGGTGGCCCTGAGACGCACACGTGTCCTCTGCTGGCCCTCGGCATTAGCAGGTGCCACTTAGCTGCCTGCCTCCTGTGTTGAGAACAGCCTTCCGCTGAGTTTGTTGTCATCTTGGTTTCTTCCGGTTTTGTTTGTGGGTGCACTGCAGTGGGAACACTGGGGCACTGTGTTCCAGCACTGGGGAGTTTGCTGGCCTGTTGTAAACCCTGTTTGTCCTCCCCCCTCTTTTCTGTCAACAGAGGAATTACGGAAGTTGAGCTGGTCCGGAATCCCGAAGCAAGTTCGCCCAATTACCTGGAAGCTTCTCTCCGTAAGTCTGCACCCTCTGTGTCCCACAGTGGGGCCACCTCCCATAGTCCAAATGTTGTCCTTGCTTTGTGACACAGACCCTTATTAACCAAGATGACATTTCTGATTTCTTGGCTTCATTTCAAGCTTGGTTTGACACAGCTGGCAGAAAATGTGGATAAGCAATAATGTATGACAGTTGTATTCTTTTTCTCTAAGTTTAGTATTTATTTCTTTATATTCATGTACTTGAAAGACAAAACTACAAAGAGAGAGTCCCCCAGTGCCCATAACAAGCAGGACTGGACCAGGCTGGAGAAAGACGCCAGGACCCTCCATCTGGGTCTCCCATGTAGGTGGCAGGAGCCCAGGCCTATGAGCTGTCGCCTGCCGCCTCCCAGGTGCAGGGACCTGGATTGGAATCCCAGCAGTGGGGCTAGGGCTGGAGCTGGTGCTTTGTTATGGGATGTGATGTCCCAAGTAGTGCCACAGCTCCTATCCCTGAGGTTATCATTAAAAACAAACAAACTCCCTGTAATGTGTTCCAGCCCATGAGAGAGAGGGTTTTAGCACGGGGTAGCAGCAGGGGAATGCATTTCCGCTGTGCTGAAAGTAGGCGTGGAGCTGTGACTGCCGCGTCTTTAAAGCGTCAGTAGTGACATCATCAGTTCTGGGAGGGAGGTGCAGCCTGGTCGCTGTTCTCCCGCTAACCCGCTTTTCTGGAAGCTCTTGGGGAACGTTGTTGTAGGTGGTGGTGGTTGCTCTAGCCTGGGTCGGTGCTGGGCGTGCGCCTGGCTCTGTGGTAGATCCCAGAGTGGTTTTCAAGTCGCCTTCTTCTCTTTCTCCTTTTTACTGTTTTGGAGCTAAGTCAATAGGGAACTCTAAGTGTCCATTCTAAATTGGGGCTGACATTCAGTATTTAAAAAACGCTCTCTTGCTAATGAGCCTAATAAATTTGCAGCTTACTGCCTCGTAATCCTAAATGCAGATGCAGCTCTGAACAGGGAATATTTATTGATTAAATATTCTCTTGCAATTAGAATTAGACCTGCTGTGGTTGCTTATATTCTTGCTTTGTGTTTCTTGTTTAAGCGCATATCTGTCCAGTTTTGCAGACATTGTCTAACAGGGGGCCTGGGCTTTTCAGGTTGATTTGTCGGAATTTTCCGTGAACCCACCCTGAGGATCCTTTATGGTGGTCTCATCCGTGAGGGCACCCGTGTCTGGGTGGGGTGGCTCGTGTGAGTTACTTTGTTGCCGTTCTTTGTGTTAGTTTTCAGTCTGCAGGAGGTAGTGATGCCCCAGTCTGTGCTGCACAGTGACAGATGCAGAAATCCGCACCCTGGGCTTCCTTGGACGAGCAGCGAGCAGCGAGCAGCGGCAGGGGTACCGTGACGGGAGAGCCAGTGGACATGGGGAGGCTCTTGCCAGCGTGTGAGCTGGTGGCGTGGTCCCTGGGGTGGCAGTGCTGAGGGAGAACCCGTGAAGAGGTGCGTCCCGGTGGAAGGGACGAGGCTGTTCCTGTGGAGAGGGTGTGTGGTGTTGGAGTGAGCCCGCCCCAGACAGCGAGACAGCGAGACAGCGAGACAGCGAGACAGCGAGACAGCGAGACAGCGAGACAGCGAGACAGCGAGACAGCGAGACAGCGAGGCTCTGGTCTGTGTGCTCTCTGCTGTGTTGTGATGTAGCCAGAAGCCCAGCAGGTGGGGCTGCCTGACCCGGACTTCCAGCCTCTGAAACTGAGCCCAGGAAACCTCTTTGCTAATGGTCCACTCTCAGGTGTTCTGTTATGGTCTCAGGGAGTGGACCGAAGCGGTCCTGGACCCCTGATGCCGGCAGTGCCGGTGAGAAAGTGCAGGCCTGCTGAGGCCACCTGATCATTTCAGCGTCAGTTCAGACGGTGGCCTCTGCTTGGGAGATGGAGGTACGTTAGATGCTGGCCCACCGGGAGGAGGCCTGGGAGACGGAGGTACGTTAGATGCTGGCCCACTGGGAGGAGGCCTGGGAGACGGAGGTACGTTAGATGCTGGCCCACCGGGAGGAGGCCTGGGAGACGGAGGTACGTTAGATGCTGGCCCACCGGGAGGAGGCCTGGGAGACGGAGGTACGTTAGATGCTGGCCCACCGGGAGGAGGCCTGGGAGACGGAGGTACGTTAGATGCTGGCCCACCGGGAGGAGGCCTGGGAGACGGAGGTACGTTAGATGCTGGCCCACTGGGAGGAGGCCTGGGACGCTCCCAGTGTCTGTGGTTTGTCCTGGACGCGGTGCTGACGTCTGTTGAGGGCACTTATTTTTAACTGATGAGCGGGAGCGCTAGCGAAGCACTCCCGCCGTGGTCTAGAACCTGCCATCGGACCCGGTCCAGTCAGGCTTTCGCTTCTGAAGTCCATGAAAAGTGGGCGGAAGCCTTTTAAAAATTAGTGCTGTAGAGAATCATATCTTCAGCTCCATTTTTAATAATTATTTCAGGAACGTGGAACAAAAACTAATTAAACATTGAACATTTACGCTAGTGAGCACAGTGGTTGAGAAGGATAAGCGAGATCCCAGTGTCATCTCAGCTCTTAGTCTATGGAGGTGGCTTTGCATATGAACACAGTGGGAGGGACTTTTGTGTCACTGGGACAATTTAGATAGAAGTATATGCATGCATTGTTTTACATTTATGATTAGTGTTTTTATAGCATGCTAATACAGCAATTAAGTTTTCTGTAGCTGTGTCATTTAAAATTCATTGCATACTTGAATATATTTCATTTGCATAATTTCCAGTCTTGCTTAATTATCGAAAGGCCTCAACTTGCGTGTGTGTGTGTTTTCCTTTAGGAACGGGACTGTCAGGAGTGTGTGTGGGGCTTTTCTTGCCTGTGTTCCGATTATGACATATTGCTTTTTAGAATTTGTGTTTCAGTAAGATGAGTTAAAGTTTGGGTGACAGGAAGTGTGGCTTAGAGCTGCTCCTTCACACCCCCGGGGGGCTCTGGCATCACGTGTGGTGGTGCCAGGCTGCCCACGCCTCTCCTTGCTGCTCCCAGCACCTGGCATTACGGGCCAGCCCACTGGGCTGGCACACAGGCCTTCCCCTCCCGGCTGCTGGACACAGCTGTGTGCCGCCATCTGCCAGGCCCTGCCTTTCTCAGCACTGCACTCTCTGGACAGGCCTCCCTCAGAATGTTACCGGAGAGTCGCAGGGTTCTTGTCTTCGCGCAAGAAAGAATTCAGGCATGAGACAGAGAGTAGTGGGAGGTGAAATAGCAAGGTTTATTAGGGAAGGGACATCCATAAGGACAGATGGGCACCTCTCCAGATAGAGCCTAAGAGAGTGCCCAGTCGCTTGTACTTGGGGTGGGGAAGGAGCGAGGTTACATAGTTGAGTGGAGAGAGTACACCTGGGTAGGCCAGGCGGGCGGCTCAGCAGAGAGGCAGAGGGCTGAGCGTGCAGTCCGGTTGAGGCCAGTCTGGATGAGGCTGGGTGGGGGTTAAGGAGATGGGTCTCTGTCTTCACACATTTCCTCCTGAAACAAAGGATTTTATGGCTGTAAATATTAAGAAGCTCCTATCTGAGTTTTCCCTTGAAGGTGTCAGACAGGAGGAGGCCTACCTGGCACCATCCTGGGTTCAGAGGAAGGGTGAGCAGGACCCCCTAGAGAATGGGGATCCGAGCAGGGTGTTTGAAATGCAGATACTGGGCTGCATCTGGGAGATTGTGGAAGATTTGTCAGGCAGAAGGGGTGGGGACCCCACCTGGCAGGTTATCGGGTAGAAGGGGGCAGGGCAGGATGCGAAGGCCGGGCTGCCCCTGAAACACTGTCAGGATGACTTTGAGATGCAGATGCATATGCTGGACATAGACGTCTTCTCTTTAGGCCTTTATGTCACACACACGCTCACCTGACTTCCGACCTAAGAACACTGCTTCAGAGCTCTCAGGGTGCAGCTCCTGGATTAGAGAGCCCCTTCTCTCTCGCCGTTTCTGAGTTTGAGTTGGATGGTGCCAGGAAGGGCCAGGTGGTTTATACAGAGCGGCACTGGAATCCCTGGAGTGCCTTGGTGGCAGTGGGAACGCTGGTCCGTGGTGCCTGGGAGCCGTGTGAGGCCTGGGCTCTCAGGTGCAGGGCCGGGGCTGAGGCTGCTGTGTGCTGTGATTTGGGGCTAGTCTGTGAGTCGGAGGGGCGATGGCCAGAGGGCAGGGTAGCACACTGTCCTGTGGGGAGCTGTCGCTCCCCTTGGGTGACAGTTTTATGACAAGGAAAAAGAAGTCATCCTAGGTAACTGTGATTTCCCAGGAAACAACCTAGTCTTGAAACAGCCTGAGATGGGACAGGTCTGCCGAGGCGTGTGGTTCCCAGATGGGTCTCCACCGGCTGGCAGAAAGGCCTGGGTGTCGGGCCGCCCATCAGCACGTGCCTGTTGCTTGTGGACAAAGAGGACTGTGGGCTCGGCTGGGCAATGAGCGCGTGGCCCACTCTGTGCAAGCGTAGGGCTGTTAGTGTTTCAGCACTGTGGCTGTGTGCAACATGTGGTCCCTGGGAAGCAGAGGCCAGGAGGGAGCAGCAGCCCACCTTCCCTGAGCAGTCAGGACTCAGTGCTGACCTGGGTGGACACTGGGGGCGTGCCCCTCTCCACTGCAGGTTGCCTGAGAGCGTCTCGGGCCTCGGCTCTGTTGGGCGGGGGAGGACCTTGGGCACCTGGTGTGACGAGGCTGCGGGGGTGCTGGTTGCTGCCCCTCCTGGCAGGGTTTGTTGGGAATAGTGCAAGAACCCTGCAGAAGTCCAGGATCCCTCCCACTAACAGTCACGTGTGGGAGCTTTACATCGGGAAGTAGCCAGACACTGTTAGCTGAGGACACGCTAGGAGCCTGCACAGCTGGGAATGAGCTGGGCAGAAGCAGGGGAGAGGTTAAATGGACATGCGTATGCTGCAGGCCGTGCGGCCTTCAGGGTTGAAGTGGCAGAGCCAGCGCTGGCCGGCCGCCCTGCAAGGTCTCAATGAATTTCACCCTGCGGGCCCTGCGCTCTTTTTTGCCGCCAGTCTGCTGTTGTCGTGACGCAGAACCGACCATCTGCAGTCTGGAGACAGAGGCCGGCCTGGGTCCCAGCAGCATGGATGGAAAGGTGGGTGGTGGGCCGCAGTGCCGGCCCCTTAGCTGTTGTAGGACGATCGTTAACGCTGATGCAACGGTCGGTAATGTAGTCCTGATTTGGCATTGTGATTTATTTATTTGAGACCACGCGTGCATGAGCGAGGGACTCCAAATGTGAGAGGGCTCGCACCCACTAGCGCACTCCCAGGTGCTCACAATGCAGGGCGGGGTGGGGCCGAAGTCTGAAGCTGGGATCGCAGTCCAGGCCTCCCGAGTGGTGGCAGGAGCCCAGCCGCTGCAGTTAGCAGCTAGGACTGGGACTCAGACCAGGTGCTTTGATGTGGGGCGTGGACACTCCTACTCCTATGACTGTGGAGTGTTGGCCCAAGGAAATTTTTCTGGAAAGGACTAATTGTAAGGATTAATAAATTGGACTGCATTAAAGTTAGGAACTTCTCTTCATCAAAAGACATCACCAACAGTGTGCAGAGGGATGCTGCAGGCAGGAAGAGGGGGTGACTTCCGAGGGCGGACTGTGGCACAGGTGCCTGGGAGTCAGTCGCGGGGGGATACCGCCGGAGAGGGGCCCACCCCTGTGCGTAGGCAGCATGGGTGCAGACACGTAGCTCCCTCAGTCAGCCCTCTGGGAAATGCAAGTCAGAGCTGCGTTCTAACTGATACCATTGCAGACCCGTCAGGGCCGCTAGCAAGAGGAACAGCACCGTACCAGTGTTGGCAGAGGTGCAGAACTGTGGGATTCTCACTTCTGAACATCCCTCAGCAGAGCCTTTCACAGATACACATACCTGATGCCTGCACGCCCAGGTATGTCCTTCACAAAGGTGCTTGTCGTAGACCTCAAGCCTAGGTACAGGAATGTTTCAAACAGAAACTAGAAACAACTCAAGTGCTTGTTCCTAGTGGAGTGGGTCTCTCACGTGGGGGTATTATGCGGGAGTGACAATGAGGCACTGTTTCCTGTTGTAGCTGGAAGTAGTTTCTCAGACCGCGTTGAGTCAGAGCAGCCCAACAGAAGAAGAGGTCGGGGGGCTGCTTGTGTCATGGACCAAGGCCTGGCCTGCGTCCCTTCCCTGTGTCCTGCCACGCCGGATTTCAGAGCCCCAGGCCCGTTTCAGATGGGAGCTCTGTTCCGTCTTCGTGGAGACTGACTTAGCCATACCCTGTGTGTTTTCTGTTTGTTCTCCTCCAGGGTTACCTTCCTGCCAATGTAGACCGAAGACCAGCCACTCTGCAGAGAAAGCAGGAAGAGTATTTTGCTTTCGTTGAACACTACTATGACTCCAGGAACGATGAAGTCCACCAGGACACCTTCAGACAGGTGGGCTCCTGTGCTTCCTCACGGCCACAGAAGTGCTTTTATGGGAGATCTTTGTAGGAAGAGATCCTTTGTCTAGCATGTCCTTGATTGGTTCATTGATTTTTATTTTCTCATGAATAAATTTGAAAACAAAGAATTGCAGGTTTCCTCCAGTGTGATACCTTGCTTGTCTCTCGCTCCTTCTGCGAAGGTATGAAGGGATTTTTGGTTGGTACACAGTGGACACCTGAGATCCCTTCTGCTGTGCCTGGCAGTTTGTCCCAGGATGACGGTGGGCGTTCTGTGCAGGCTGGGGCTGCGCCCTGGGTTCCGCAGTGCAGTCAGGGCTGAGCTGTATGTAGACGAAGGGGGTTGAATCAGCTTACTTTAGTGGGGTGGGGCACAAGCCAGTCCATGGCAGAAGGTGTGGGCAATTCATCATTTTTCTATTTAGTTTAAGACAAAACGGGTGTAATTATGGTTTCTTGAGCAGTCAGTTGACAGATGATGTGCATAATGGGAAAAATACTTAAAATTGATTTGCAATTCACAATGCATCCAGAATTTGCTGTTAGAAAGCTCTTTGAGGACTTTATAATTCTCATTCTTTGTGTAATATGGGAAAGTTCAAAATGATGGTTGTTAATTGGTGTTGTCTCATCCATCTGAAGTCAGCTTCCGCCTTCCCCGAGGCCTGCCAGATTGATTGTTTGCCTTCGCAGACCCTGCCTCTGGAGGAAGGAGCTCCGCTGAGTCTTCCTCCCCAGATGCAGGGTGCCCAGAGCTCTCTGTCAGTGTGGTGCAAGCAGGGGCAGGCCGCCCTCTGGTTCACAGTCAGAGGCTCTGCCGTCAGCTGGGGTCTTGGAAGGCGTCTCTGTCTGAGATGGGACGCTGCGGAGGCTCTGGGGGACGGAGACTGGCTGAGGGGCCAGGCCGAGGGAGGACTGGGCCTGCACTGCTGTGGCTCCTTCTGGGCAGAGCCCCCCCCCCCCCCCTGCTGTGCTGCCCATGCTGTGCTGGAGCCGGCCCTCTTGTCTCACGCCTGGATGGCGCCCGGCCACCTGGGCTGCCCGTCCCTCGGGAACCCAGCTTGAGGTGCAGGTTGTATTTGGGTTTGGTTAGGGAAATGTTAACTTACCTGGGTTATTTTTTCACTTCACTCGTTTTAGGAAATGGATAAATCTGGTGTTGTTCTGAACATGTTTTTGAAGTATTTTTATTCATGAAGAAGTCTTGCAAAGGATGACAGTCGTATCTATCTGCAAGATTTACCAAGCTGTGTTCTGTTACGAATTTCTTGAGGGAAAGTTAATTATAAACAGGTTGCATACATCTTTATTTAGTTACTGTGCTAGGTAATGAAAAGATTCCATATTATTGTGAATTCCCAAAATATTCCCACATTAATATAAATGAGAAGCGCATGTTGTGTTAATAGAAATGAGAAGCGCATGCTGGGGGGGGGGGGATTTTTCTCCGTGCCCAGTTGCTTCTAGGAGCCGTGCCCCCTCTGCTTTTCTGCCGTTGCCATTTGGGCGGAGCTGGGCCCAATGTGCTGCTTGGGGAGCCTGGTTTCTCTTAGGGCTGGCCCGTGCGCTGCCTTTGGCCATCCCCCTACTCTGTAGGGGGGCGGCAGGAGGGTGGCGACCTGTGCACGCTGCCTCCGTCCCGTGTCCTTCCCATCTGGCCTTGCAGCTCACTCTTTGGCTGCAGATGTTCTGTCAGAACTCCCGCAGTTGCTCAGGGTTACAGATGCATCTGGTGTGTCTTTCCCACTCTCAGTCAGTTCTGCAGGCCCTTGTGACCCTTCGCCTGCCTGCCCAGTGCTGTGGGTGATTGGGAGACACCCAGGGCCCAGGCCTGTGAGGTACCCCCCTGCAATGCTGGGTCCCCTGCTCCTGACGATGGAACAGTGGGGTGTTGATGTCTGCCTTGCAAACCCTGCAGAGGCTCACCATGCTCAGGCTGGGGTGATGTGTGCCTACATGCGTGTAACACGTGGGAGCTCATGCTGAAGGTGGCCCTGCAGGACGCCGCGGGCATAGACCTGGTGACCCGCATCCCTGCCCAGGCCTGCACTTGTGCACGTGGGTGGACTGCGGTGTCGTCCTCCCCTTCCTTGTCAGCTGCACTATGGCCCGCAGTCTCCTGTGATGCCCGATACGGACGCCCGCTTGTCTCAGCTCCGTCCACTCCCCTGGGGCCCATAATCTCACGTGATTGCCACAGGAACTTTGAGGGGTGCGGAGCAGGCATGCTGTAGAGGAAGCAGCTGGGCCCCGGATCTTAGTGACTCACCAAGACCACAGCGCTGACAGGTGGCAGCATGAGAAGGCGGCCACATTTCCTCTGTGGATCTGTGCAAGGAGATGGTTGAGTTCCTCTCAGTGTTAAAATACGTACATCTTCCAGTTCCCTGCTCATGCGCCTGGAAAAGCAGCTAAGGGTGGCCCAGGTCCTATGGCCCCTGCCACTCATGTGGAGTTCCAGGCTTGGGCTTTGGCCTGGCCCAGCTCTGGCCATTGCGGCCATCTGGGGAGTGAACCAGCAGATGGAATTTATCTTCCTCCCAACTCCGCACCGTCTGTCTTTCTGCCTCCCCTTCAAATCAAGTAACGTTAAAAAAAAAAAAAAAACCAGAGTGCTCATCTAACTGCAGCCTGTGTGGTCTGTTGCCTGGTCAGCAGGGGTGGTGGCAGTGCTGGTGGGTACGGGCTGTGAGGAGCCAGCCTCGGATGCCAGCTCCTCCACGGTGCTGGGAACTGTCGTGACTCACGCCAGGCAGTGGCCGAGCAGGATGTCAGCTCCTCCACGGTGCTGGGAACTGTCGTGACTCACACCAGGCAGTGGCCGAGCAGGACTCGCCAGCACCAGCAGAGACTTTCAGGTGCTTCTTTTGAAAAGTGTCCGAGACCCCCCAGGACCCGGTGGCACAGAGAACATGTGGCCTGTGTTCCGGGAAGAAGCTGTCACAGCTGAAAACTTGTACACCATCGATGCACTTGAATTGCTCTCTGTGTCAGAGGCTGAAAATCGATGTCTGTTAATTGCTATGGATTTTGTTGCTAAATAGTGGAGGGCCTGCTCTGTTGCTAATCGTGCAGCCGCCACTGCGTGGTTGGGAACTGGCAAGCTACCCTGTCATCCTCGGGCTCATGGGCTCGGTCAGGCAGCGCCTGCAGGGGCAGCTCCTCCAGGAGCGGGCTAATGCCACTGGTGTTGCTGTTCTAATCCCGGAGCTTGTGCTGTTGTCATCTTTTAACGTGAGTGTGTCTTTCTCCTGCACCTCCAGATCCACATCGACATCCCTCGCATGAGCCCCGAGGCGTTAATACTGCAGCCCAAGGTGACGGAGGTAAGAGCCTGGATCACAGAAGTTCCTGCCTGTGTCCTTCTCGCTGTCCTGGGACACGGGCTTCCCCCGGAAGCAGCTGTGGGGCTGGCAGTGTCTGCAGAGTTCGGCCCAGTCGGTCCACTCAACAACAGGGGTCTCCTAGGGGTTGTGAAAATGGTTTTGTTGTGTAATGCTCATACATACAAACAAACCCGTATAATGCGTAAGTGTGTTAGAACACACACTCGGACCTGCTGCCCCATTCAGTATCTAGAACCCTGCCCATGCTGACTCAGCACGCGCACAGATAGGGACCTGGCAGCTGGTGCGGATGCTGCTTCTCTGTCCTGGCAGCCCCTCCCCGGAGCACGGCTGACCCCTCACTGCGCTCTTACGTGTAACGTTCTTCATAAATAACACGTCAGTGGGTGTGGCCTCTCTGGCAGCTGTACCCTTCTCTGTGTAGTCTAGTCTCTACAGGTGTGCTTTTTATGCTCTATTTTTAAAATAAGATATATTTTTTGTTTATTTGAAAGGCAGAGTTACAGAGAGAGAGAGAGAGAGAGAGAGAGAGAGAGAGAGAGAGAGAAATCTTCCCTCCACTGGTTCCTTCCCCAAATGGCTGCAACTGCTGGGGTTGTGCCAGGCTGAAGCCAGGAGCCAGGAGCTTCTTCCAGGTCTTCCACGTGGGTGCAGGGGCCCAAGCACTTGGGCCATCTTCTACTGCTTTCCTAGGTGCATTTTAGCAGGGAGCTGGATTGGAAGTAGAGTAGACACATCTCCAATTGGTACCCATGTAGGGTGCCCGTGTTACAGGAGGTGGCTCAACCCTCTGCGCCACAGTGTGGGCCCCTATGTTATTTTCAAAGATTCATATAATCTGTTATGTCTCGTAGTTTAATAGTCCATTTTAGAAATATCTGACACTTAGCATTTTACATTTTTTTAAAGGTTTATTTATTTATTTGAAAGGCAGTATGACGGAGAGAGAGAGATATTTTCCATCTGCTGGTTCATTTCCCAAAAGCTCACAACAGCCTGGGCTGAGCCAGGTCAACACCGGAAGCCAGGATCTTCACTTGGGTCTCTCACAGGGTGGTAGGAACCCAGGCTCCTGGGCCGTCATCCTCTGCCTTTTCAGCCCAGGAAGCTGGATGGAGGTGGGAAGCAGCTGAGACTGAAACCCGGGGCTCCCGGCAGGTGCTCGGCCGGCCACCCTGCAGCGCTCACCTTTGTAGCCTGGAGCCCTCGTGTGTATTTCTGCGAGCATTTTCTTTAATTAACCAGGTTGAGCGTCTGGTCACATGCTTAAGAAATGTTCTTATCCCTCTTTCTGGGAATTACTTGTTCCTATCTTTTGCCCATTTTCCTTTTGGGTTGTTGATCTGATTTTTTTAAATCAGTTGATGATCCTTACACGTCGGGGATCCTAGTTCTTTGTCCGTTTGTGGGAGGCAGATATCTCCCCACTCCGTGGCGTGTTCCTCACCTTCTGTGACCGTGGATGGTGAGAAGTGCTTGGTCTTTGTGAGACTGGACCTGTCGGTCTTGTCGTTTCTGTGCCTCACCTGAGATGTCTTCCCTACACGTTCATCACGAAGGCTTTCTGCCTGTTTCCTCTGGAAGTTGTGCTCTTCCCGCTGCTGCGTTCTGTTCCTGTCACTGGTCGTCGTGGGATGTGAGGCCGGGTCTGGCTTTCCCAGGTGAGGACCAGTCTGTGCCGGTGTGGCTTATGGACTCCAGCTTGACCTTTTTTTTTTTTTTTTACAGATTCATTTTATTTATTTGAAAGAGTTACAGAGATAGAGCCAGAGCCAGAGAGAGAGAGAGAGAGAGAGAGAGAGAGAGTCTTCCATCTGCTGGCTCACTTCCCAAATGACTGCAATGGCCAGAGCTGTGCTGATCCAAAGACAGGAGCCAAGAGCTTCTTCCAGGTCTCCCACATGGGTGCAGGGGCCCAAGGACTTGGGCCATCTTCCACTGCTTTCCCAGGCCACAGCAGGGAGCTGGATCGGAAGAGGAGCAGCCGGGACTCGAGCTGGCGCCCACGTGGATGCCGGTGCTGCCGGTGGAGGCTTTAGCGCTCCTGTTTTCTGTCTTGATGACTCCAGCAGATGCACTTGTAAGCCTGACGTGTCTTGTCTGTTTAGTAACCTGTTTAAAGAAGTTGCGGCTGTGTCAAGGGAGCCCCGGGCTTTGGCAGAGGTCGTTCTGAGACGTTCCTCTTGGATGTCCCTTTCAGTGGTTGTGCTTGCTCTATCTGGACAATAGGAAAGAATGCATTTATGACCTCCTTTATGCTTAATCTTTTGATGGAAAATGGTCTGTCACCCAGGTTTTGGCTCCTTTGTATTGATTTTTTTCACCACTACTTTTGCCACATTCCTGGTAGGGCTGACCGAATGGGTCAGCTACCACTAGGCGTCAGTGGCTCTCTTGTCTGTGACCGCCTTGACCTTGCTTCTGTTGGTCTGGGGTCCCTGCCCCGATAGGCAGGCTCCCCCAGCTTCCTGCAAGGCAGCGATGTGTCCCCAGGCCTTCTCTGCAGCTGGTGGCCTCTGGGGGGAGGCAGGGCTCACATGTGCATCACGCAAATCACATGTTGAGTGGGGTGTTTTAAGGAGACTCTGGAGGGGCCAGTATTGTGGCGTAGCAGGTAAAGCCGCCTGGGGCGCTGGCATCCCACATGGGTGTTGGTTCACATCCCGGCTGCTGCACTTCTGATCCGTCTTCCTGCTAAAGGCCTGGGAAAAGCTGCGGAGGGTGGCCCAAGGATGGCGTGGACCCTTGCCACTTACATGGGAGGCTGGGCTGAAGCTCCTGGCTACTGACTTTGGCCCGACTCAGCCCTGGCCATTGCAGACATTGAGGAGTGACCAGTGGATGGAAGAGCTCTCTGTCTGTCCCTCTCTCAGTCTCAAGCTCTTTCAAATAAATAGATAAATCTAAGATGTTGGTATGTGGTGGCCAGTAGGCACAGTCAGGTTTTGATTTCTGGCATTGCAGAGGGCAGGCTTTGGTGTGAGCACGGCTGCAAGTGACAGCAAGTCCCCGGCAGAGCCGTAAGAGTTCCCATTGTCAGCAAGTCTGCTGCTCTGTGCGTGGCTCCAGTCTCTCGCTCCTCCTGACTGCTGTGCGATGCCCACCACCTTTGCCTTCTGGCAGTGGGGAATTCCAGTGGGAGGGGGCTGCAGAAGGGCCAGCGCCTCCCTTTACAGGTGTGGGGAGGAAGCTGCTCACGAGGCTTCTGCTGGTAACCGTCAGGCTGTCTCTCGGCTTGCACCCTCCTGGCTCCCCTTCGTGGTGTGGCTGTCCCTCGGCGTGCACCCTCCTGGCTCCCCTTCGTGGTGTGGCTGTCCCTCGGCTTGCACCCTCCTGGCTCCCCTTCGTGGTGTGGCTGTCCCTCAGCTGCACAGGAACCTGGAAGACACAGTGCCGGGTTAGCTATCAGGAGCTGCACAGGAAGGAGGAGGTGTGCCGCTGGCTTTCCCCGGTGTGTCCACACGTTCATGGATTCGTTTCGCAGGTGGTGGCCAGATCTGCAGTGGCGCGTTTCACTCCCTTTTCCTTTTCATCCTCGTCAGATTCAGAGGTCTAATTTATGTACAACTAATTTCCCCTATTTTAAGCAGACAATTAGATGTGTTTTGACAGATGTGTGTGGGGAAGTAACAGCCACCTGAATCACAAAGGAAGCCACTTCCGTGGCCGCCAGCCTCTCTCCCCCCTGTTCCTGCAGCTTCCTGGAGCTTCATGAGTGGAGCCGCCCACAGCCACTCTGGTCTGACGCTTTTTCTTGCTCCGTGCTTCCGGCTCCGGGTGTGCAGGAGTCAGTGCTCCTTGCCTTCTGCTCTGAGGAGTGTCCCGTGAGTGCTGCCCGGGGGGCTTTGCTCACCAGTGGATGGACCCCGGGCTCTGCTCTTAGTCTTCTCCACTGCAAAGTGGATTTGCTGTAACCGTCCTGTGCACGTCTAGTGAGGGCGTGGACTGGCGCCCATATAGGATGCTGGTGCTGCAGATGGTGGCTTTACCTGTTAGACCACGGTGCCGGCCTCTGGCTGTAGCCTTGGTGTGGGGTTGAGCAGACGCACTGATCCTGATGGGAGGAGCAGGGGCTGACCAGGGACCTGAGGCTAAGTTCAAGTGTTTTTAGTGTTTTCAGGCTCCTCTCCTTCTGCCTGGAGGGCCTCCTGGTGCCGCTCTGCTTTGTAGGCCCTCCTGACCTTGCCAGACCCCTGTGTCCTGCAGGGCTGGCCCAGGGTCCCTGTGTTTTCTACCCCTGGCATCATGAGTCAGGTTGAAGAGCCTGTGTGCTGTGTGGCTCAGGCCTCCTGAGGGCTCCGAGTCTTCGGGAGGAGCTCAGCCCGTGAGGGCTGTCCCAGCTGCTTTCCTTGGGTGCCTCCCCGACACCCCGGTGCCGCCTGATGGGCTCAGTCACACCGTCCTCCCTCTGGTGGGCACCCGTCGGGGCCTGGGGGGCCCTACAGCCTGGGGCCGCGGGCTAGGACTGTGTCTGTGTTTTGTCGCTTCTTGGGCTCTTCATTCGGTGTCATCAAGTAATGGCGGTGCATTCAAGAGGGCCTAGGAAGTAATGTTCATTACGTAATCGAGTCATTGAACTCCTTTGGTTGTACTTTGGGGACCTGATCCTGAGATGTTTCCTTCTCCTCCAAAGACAGCTTTGTTTCTACCAGGACAGACATGTGTGTCCAGTTTAAAGGAACAGAGTCAGGGGTTTGTGTGGGGCCACAGTGAGTTAGAGTGCCACATGCAGCGCTGGGATCCCATGTGGGCACCGGTTTGAGTCCCAGCTACCCCACTTCCCATCCAGCTCCCTGCTGGTGCTCCTGAGAAAACAGCAGCAGACGGCCCAAGTGCTTGGGCCCCTGCACTCACATGGGAGACCCGGATGGAGCTCCAGGCTGCTATGCTTGCCTGGCCCACTCCTGACTGTTTGGCCATCTGGGCAGTGACCCAGTGAGTAGAAGATCAGTCTCAGTCTCTCAGTCTCTTCTTCCTTCCCCCCATCTCCCTGTCTCTAACTCTGCCTTTCAAATAAATAAGTCAGAAAGAAACTAAAAACTAACTGGGTCCCCCTGTGAGACTTGAGAAAGAGAGCAATGCTGGTGCCTGAGATCCTGTCTTTGTTCCCGTCTTTCCCTGCACGGCATGGTTTGATCACGTGTGGGTGACCACGCGTGTGCTTCCCGCCTCTCCTCTCAGTTGTGCTGGACTGGCGTGCCGCTCCTCTGCCTGCGTGCGTGTGGCAGTGCCGGCGGCCTCAGTTCCTGCTGCAGAAGGCGCCGGTGCAGCTCCTGCTGATCACCGAAGCAGTCTCCTGTCCACAGGCGTGTGGCTTTGTTTGCTACTTCACTTCTCAGGGTGCTGCTGTGAGAATTCTGGTGTGTTTCTACGGGACTTGAGCCCAGGAGTGGGCTGTGGGATGTGCAGTAGTGTACTGGACAGAGCCTGCCTGAGGTCCCGTGGGAGTCGGCTGTGGGATGTGCAATACGCACACTGGACAGGGCCTGCCCGAGGTCCCGTGGGAGTGGGCTGTGGGATGTGCAGTAGTTCACTGGACAGAGCCTGCCTGAGGTCCCGTGGGAGTCGGCTGTGGGATGTGTAATACGCACACTGGACAGGGCCTGCCTGAGGTCCCGTGGGAGTGGGCTGTGGGATGTGCAGTACACACACTGGACAGGGCCTGCCTGAGGTCCCGTGGGAGTCGGCTGTGGGATGTGCAATACGCACACTGGACAGGGCCTGCCTGAGGTCCCGTGGGAGTGGGCTGTGGGATGTGCAGTACACACACTGGACAGGGCCTGCCTGAGGTCCCGTGGGAGTAGGCTGTGGGATGTGCAGTAGTGCACTGGACAGGGCCTGCCTGAGGTCCCGTGGGAGTGGGCTGTGGGATGTGCAGTACACACACTGGTCAGGGCCTGCCTGAGGTCCCGTGGGAGTGGGCTGTGGGATGTGCAGTACACACACTGGTCAGGGCCTGCCTGAGGTCCCATGGGAGTGTTCTGTGGGATGTGCAATACGCACACTGGTCAGGGCCTGCCCGAGGTCCCGTGGGAGTAGGCTGTGGGATGTGCAGTACACACACTGGACAAGGCCTGCCCGAGGTCCCGTGGGAGTGGGCTGTGGGATGTGCAGTACACACACTGGACAGGGCCTGCCTGAGGTCCCGTGGGAGTGGGCTGTGGGATGTGCAGTACACACACTGGACAGGGCCTGCCTGAGGTCCCGTGGGAGTGGGCTGTGGGATGTGCAGTACACACACTGGACAGGGCCTGCCTGAGGTCCCGTGGGAGTGGGCTGTGGGATGTGCAGTAGTGCACTGGACAGGGCCTGCCTGAGGTCCCATGGGAGTGGGCTGTGGGATGTGCAGGACCACACAGAGGGTAGGGCCTGCCTGAGGTCCCGTGGGAGTGGGCTGTGAGATGGTGCAGTACACACAGTGGGCAGGGCCTGCCTGAGGTCCCGTGGGAGTGGGCTGTGGGATGTGCAGGAACACCTAGTGGGCAGGGCCTGCCTGAGGTCCTGTGGGAGTAGGCTGTGAGATGGTGCAGTATACACAGTGGGCAGGGCCTGCCTGAGGTCCTGTGGGAGTAGGCTGTGGGGTGGTACACTAATGCGCACTGGGCAGGCCTGTAGGTGAGCGCTTCCGGTGCTCCTCACCGGTTCTTGATGGTTAGACTGAGAACTCTGCTGCGTTGGCTGGTGGGTGGGAGTTACGTCTCTCTGTGCTTCATTTTTCTTAAATTAGTGATGAAGTAAAGCAGTTTTTCATAGTTTTCATGGCCATTTATTTTCCTGTCTCAATTTCTGTTGTGTCTTTCTTTTTTTTCTTTTTCTTTCTTTCTTTCTTTCTTTCTTTTTTTTTTTTTTTTGTTTCTTTGGTTGGTTGGTTTGTCCTATTGATTTGTTGGAGTTTCTGATATATTCTGGATGCTAACTCTTGGATATATATGGATATAATCTTTGAGTTAGTAGTCTGGTTTTCTACTCTCATAGTGGAAATCCTTCATTTTAATCTTTTTTAAAAATATTTTATTTATTTATTTCACAGGTAGAGTTACAGACAATGAGAGGGAGAGACAGAGAGAGGTCTTCCATCCTCTGGTTCACTCCCCAAGTGCCTTCAACGGGTGGAGCTGAGCTGATCCAGGAGGTTCTTCCAGGTCTCTCACATGGGTGCAGGGGCTCAAGCACTCTGGCCATCTTCTACTGCTTTCCCAGGCCATAGCAGAGAGCTGAAATGGAAGAGAAGCAGCCAGGACTAGAACCAGCACGTACATGGGATGCTGGCGCCGTAGGCAGACGATTAACCTAGTGCACCCCCTTCACTGTAATCTTTAAACTTAAGTTAAAGAGGCAGGAAGGGATGGGGAGAGAAAGCGTGCTCCTATTTGCTAGTTCACTCTTCAAATGCCTGCACCACCAGGGACAGGCAGGAGCTGGGACTACAATACAGTCTGTCATGTGGTCGGCAGGAACCCGGTTGCTTGAGCCGTTGCTGTGGCCTCCGGGGATCTGCACTGCATTAGGCTGGGGTCAGGAACTGGAGCTGGGCTAGAAAACCTGCACTCTGAAGTGGGACGTGAGCACCTTTAGCCACTGCGCTGAACACCGAAACCGGGAAGTTTTCACCTTTAGCCTAGCTGGTTCTGTGATCTTTTCCTTGGTAGTAAGGGCTTTTTGAGTCTGTGATGTGGTTTCGAAGGTGACCTCTCTTGTTTCCCCTGAGTTTTTAAAAGTGTTGTCTATACGTTTGGGACCATAATCCGTGGAGTCTGAGGTGGTGGGCCGGCTTCTTTAATGTTCTCAGGTGCATAGCTGTTCCCTCTGCGCACTCAGCAGCTGGTTCCTGTTGACGTCTCTCGGGTTTTTGCACACATCTGGGCTCCGAGCCGTTCCCCTGGTCCTTCTCGGTCCCTGTGCTGCCGCCTCGTTGCCTTGATTGTCAGAGCCTTGGTTCTTACTGTTTCCTGGTGA
Organism: Sylvilagus floridanus; assembly: GCA_949820135.1. NCBI lineage: Eukaryota > Metazoa > Chordata > Mammalia > Lagomorpha > Leporidae > Sylvilagus > Sylvilagus floridanus. Next base: position 2,215,157 of record OX463231.1, on the reverse strand, counting down.
TTCCTGACTTTTGTTTTTGGGTGTAAGTTTAGTATCTTAGAAAGATTTATCTTTATTTGAAAAGCAGAGTGGCAGAGAGAGTAGAGACAGAGACAGAGTCAGAGATCTTCCATCCACTGGGTCACTCTCCAAATGGTCAAAAAGACCAGGGCTGGGTCAGACCGAAGGCAGGAGGCTGGAACTCCATCCGGGTCTCCCACGTGGGTGCAGGGTTCCAAGCACTTGGGCCATCAACTGCTGCTGTCCCTGGTGCCTTCGCGGGGAGCTGGATTAACGTGGGAGGGTTAGGAGTCACACCTGCGCTTTTGTATGGGATGCCACTGTCACAGGCAGCTGGCCCCTGCGAGGAAACCCCAGTAAACTCGTTTTGTTTTGTGAGATATCAGAAACTGGGTTGAATCTGTTGCTGAGTTTAGAGACAAATAGTGTTTTGTGTTAACGTTTATTTAGTTCTTCTACCCTTTGTTTTTAAGCAATGCTTTTCCCTTATATGTACAATTTGTTAAAATTATTCAGATATATTTTTAATACATACTATCTTTCAAATGTTTAATTTCATTGTCTTATTATTTACTGTCATTATGTAGAAATGCAGCTCATTTTCCTAAATTGATCTTATACCTGCAAACTTTGTAATGTCTTTCATCAGTTCTAGTAATTCTGTAGATTTACATGAGAATTGGAAGAAGTCCCTCACGTCACTTGTGAATAATGCCAGTTTTTGTTTCTATTCTTTTTTTTTTTTTTTTTTTTTTTTTTTTTTTTTTTTGACAGGCAGAGTGGACAGTGAGAGAGAGACAGACAGAAAGGTCTTCCTTTTGCCGTTGGTTCACCCTCCAATGGCCGCCGCAGTCGGCGCGCTGCGGCCAGCGCACCGCGCTCCTCCCATGGCAGGAGCCAGGAGCCAGGTGCTTTCCCTGGTCTCCCATGGGGTGCAGGGCCCAAGCACCTGGGCCATCCTCCACTGCACTCCCGGGCCACAGCAGAGAGCTGGCCTGGAAGAGGGGCAACCGGGACAGAATCCGGCGCCCCGACCGGGACTAGAACCCGGTGTGCCGGCGCCGCAAGGCGGAGGATTAGCCTGTTGAGCCACGGCGCCGGCCTTTGTTTCTATTCTGTAAACAGTTTTTTCCTTTTTGTTTTATTTTGCTGGCCTAAGGCTTCTACTCTAACACTGAATGCAGGAGTGGGTGTTTCACGTGGTGGTTAAGGCACCCTGGTCCCGCTTCCCAGTGCCTGGTTCAGCTCCGGGCCTTAGCTCCTGAGGGGAGCGTGTTGCCAGGGCAGATCCAGGGAGGCAGCAGTGATGACTCCAAGAAGCGGGTCCTGCCACCCCGGTGCCTGACCTGGGCTGAGGTCTTTGCTCTTGGCCTGGCCAGCTCCAGCTATCATGGGCATGTGGGGCGTGATCCAGCAGGCGGAGCTCTGTCTGTCTGCCTCTAAATATATGAGAGAGTATTGAATGTAAGTGGGGAAACAGGCATCCAGGTCGCATTCCTTATTTAAAAAACAAATCTTTTAACATTGCACCAGACTTAACAAAACTGTTCTTTGTCATGATAGGGAAGGTGCTTCGCCCTTAGTGGTTGTTGAGGGTTATCAAAGTCCTGTTTCCTTTAAACCACCTGCTGAGGTAATGCGGTTTTGCCGCTTTATTATTGTGATGAACTTTAGTATATTTCCTGCTGTTGAGATAAGTGTACCTTCCTGAACACTCTTCGTTGTAACACAGTGGGGATTAGGCATGTTGGCATTTGCTGCACTGCAGTGTTGGCCGTGGAAGGCAGGGTCCTCTGCCTCTCAGGGTCTCTCGCCATTCGCTGGTTCTTTGTGACACTCTGGTAGGTCATCACGTCAGCTGTGCTGAGTGTCTGTTTCGGCAGTAGTGATGCCATGATGTTTTGTTTGAAATAGTGTTTCCTTCTGGTTTGTAGTCATAAACACTTCTGCGAGTGTGCCCTTTGAGACACCTGACGCGGGCACAGAATGTGGGATGTGAATGAACACGCCTGGGAGTCGTTCACGGACCGAATGGGCCATTATTGCTTATTTTAAGAGAGTTTTCGATATTAATTATACTGTAAACATGTAGTTGGTAACTGTTTTGATATACGGCTGCATTTTAATCTGTGTCCTAGATTTGTTGTCGACAAATTTTGGTTTTATTTATCAGGCCTTACAGTGCCTGGGGGTGGGGTGGGGGAAATGTTTGTTGAAGCACATCGCGAAGACTGGAGTTGTAAATAACTCCTTTCTGAGCCACGGCGCTTCTGGACTTTGAGGGGCGTAAGTCCCACAGGTCTTCCCGGCAGACTCTGTTTCGTTGCTTCTCTCACAGGAATGACCTCCATGGTGCTTCCTCTGCTGTGAAGTGGTGTTACTGATGCATGTGCTGGATCCAGGCGTTTTCAAATGCCTCAAATCAGGTTCTCACAAGTAGTCCTGAGCACAGCCACATTTTCTGTTTCAATGTACTTCTCCTTTTAGTATGCAGAACCTCTCGGCTCCCTGGTGCGCGGTTCTGCGGGGGTGCTTGGGTTGGAGGAGGCACACAGCTGAAGGCTGGGAGCTCCCTCTCTGGAGCCCCCCCTGGAGCCCCCTGCAAGTGTGCTGGGGAGCCTCAGGAAGAGCCTCTCTGACTGAGTGTGCGTCCTGGTGCTCAGGTTTCTGAAGAGGAGCGGGGAGCGCCCGGAGCTTGGCGCTTTCCTCGGGCCTTGTGCTGGGAGCGGGAGCAGCTTGCTGTTGCGTGGAAGCTGACTGGGAGGAAAGACATTCGGGCTGAGTTGAAGGCTTGCGCTGCTCTTAATGAATTCCCAGTCCAACAAAGCCCTGAATATCAGGAATGTGGACAGGACGCTAAACCGCTGCTCTCACAATGAGTGCCGCTCAGATCATCCTGCGGTTCCATTAGCCACATCCACACACCGAGGGCATCCTGCCTTCATCGTCCTTTGCTAGATCATAGCCCGACTTTGGCCGACAGCACGTTCGTTTAAATGGGAGCTAATGCACTGTGACAGATCTTTCCCCCTCTCTGTCTGCTGCTTCCCGAGCTGGTGCTGTGTCTGCTGGGGCTCCTGGGTGTGTTGTTTTCATCTTTCCTGCAGAGTTCTAGAGGCTGTGACTGACCCCCGCCCCCAGAGAGTGCCTGTGGATGCCCAGAGTGCACGTGGTGACTCCGAGACCCAGAGGTGGTCCTTGCCTCAGTGCGCACTGCTGAAGTGGGAGGCAGAGACAAAGGTGCTCGGACCCCAGACTCGGGCTGTGCCCTGCCGGCCGCCTGCCGCCTCCTTCCCAGTCGAGGGCCGCTAGGGGAGGGCTGGTTTGGAGAGGAGCCCTGATTGCTGATGCTGCTTTTCTCCACGGCTCTGTGAACCCTTCGCCTCCTGCCCTGGGAGGAAGGAGGGAGCGAGTCCCAGGGGGTCTGTGGGCTCCAGGCTCTGCATCTCACTGGAACTCACTCTCACACCTTGCAGGCTGCACACACTCCCAGGGGAAGTGCTGTGCCACAGGCACCGGCTTAGAGAGGTGTGCCTTGGTGAGAAGAACCCACAGGCAGGGCTGGGCGTTACTGTACTCAGCACAGATGACCGGTGCCTCCCTCCCTCCTTCCTTCTCTCCCTTCCATCCTTGTTCCTGAGAGAGGGAGACACATGGAGAGATCTTGCATCTACTGGTTCATTCCCCAGATGGCCACAACAGCGAGGGCTGGGCCAGGCTGGAGCCAGGAGCTTCATCCGGGCCTCTCAAGCACTGGGGCCATCTTCTACTGCCTTCCCAGGCCATGAGCAGGGAGCTGGGGTGCAAGTCGGGCAGCTGGCATTTGAACTGGCAGCCATATCACCCTATGACACTGGTCCCACCACTTTCTCCAAATAATTTTCAGAGTTCCCCTGTGGCCCTTGAAAGGGGCACAGATCCTCGGAGTTGGGTACACCCACAGCACGATGCTCCCGCTCAGTGTCACCCTTGGCATCTGCCAGGCTGAGGTGTGTGCAGCCTGCCAGGTGTGGGGGTGAGCTCTAGAGTTCCCCCGAGGAGAGACACAGAGGCACTGAGTGAGTTTCCAGCTCACAGGGCTGATCTCATTCAATATGTAGTGGAGAGAGCTGTCCCACTTCCTGCCAGTGAGCTGTGCGATGGCCTGTGTGCCCTGGCATTTGGACGGCAGTGCTGGGCCAGCCCTCTGGGGAGCAGGACCTGGGCCCAGGGCATACACAGAGCATTCCCTCCCTGTTTTTGGGCCACCAAAACCTCCTGTGTGGGAGTCTTGGTTGCATTCCTGTGGCCTTTGTCCCTTGATTTTGGGGATCCTGTGGCTTAGCTGTTTTGCTTTGGAAGCTTCCAGCCCAGCTCTGGCCTCTGGCCACACCTCTGAGCCCGAGTCTGGATGGGCAGCAGTGTCCGGAGGGCATCCTCAGGATCTGGGCCCTGACCCGAGCAAGGGCGCCAGCAAAGCCCGGCAGCAGGATGACACCTGTTCCTGAGATTGGCTTCTGCTTCTGGCTGGACCATTGTGGTGAGAACCACGGTGGAGAGAGGGCAGCACGTTCTAGAAGCTCCCCATCCCACCCCTTTGTCGTTGGAGCCGTCTGCGGTGGCCTTTGGCAGGATGCGGGTGGGATGTGGGGTGCTCGGGATGCACGCGGTGGCCCTGGGCAGCTGGCTGTGCCGAGCGTGTCCCTTGGGACGTTTTGAAAATGCTTACTGGGAGGAAGTGACACGAAGTCGGTGATTTGTAATCTGTGTGTTTTTTCCAGTCTGAGAGCAAAAGCTTAGAAACGGGTGAAGCATTCTTTGAGGAGCCCCGGCAGTTTCGTGATGCAGGGTTTAGAAGTGCTCTGACTCAGGTCCCCTCTCCTTGGAGCAGTGAGGTCTGGTCTGTGGCGAGCTCACCATGATAAAAACCACACGAGTGGGCAGCCTCTGAGTTCTCCTCAGGGCACCGTTCAAACGTGCTCGCAGCCCTGCGCGCTTCCCTGGATTGTGTGGTGACGAAACGGCCCACGGTGAGAGTAACCTGTGACCTCACGTCTTCTGGGATCTTGGCAGTGACGGCCTGAGGCTTTGTGGGTCTGGGAGGCTGCGGGGATCCTTGGGCCACACGGTGCTGTTTCTGAGGACTTGGGAAGGCAGTTTAAAAACGACTGGGGTCAGAGATAACTTCATGACTTCAAGAAATGAAAGTGTAACACAGGAAGTGACTTAAGACAAAAGGTAAAAGAATGAATCATAGGTAAAACAAGAAACCCTGGGCTCTGAGAACTCTTCTCTTAGTTTTTTTTTTTTTTTATTAATTAATTTATTTGAAAGGTAGAGCGAGATCGAGAGAGCACGAGCGAGCTGACCAGCTGGATACATCTTCCGTCTGATGGTTATTCCCCAAGTGACTGCCGCAGCATGGCTGGGCCAGGCTGCAGCCAGCAGCCAGGAACTGCATCTGGTCTCCCACTGGTGGCAAGTACCCAAGTACTTGGGTCATTATCCACTGCCCTCCCAGGAGCATTAGCAGGGAGTGGATCAGAAGCAGAGGAGCTGGGACTGGGACCAGCACCGGCATATGGGATGCTGGTGTCACTGTGGGAGCAGTGGCTTAACCTGCTGCGCCACAACGCCCCCCCCCCAATTGAAGGCAGTCGTCCCGCCAAGCAGCTTCCTGACTTACTAGCTTGGGAGGGTCTCCGGGTTGTGACTGTTGCCCCTCTGCTCAGAGTCTCTGAGTGAATGAGGTAATCAGGAGCTGGTTGATCTGGTCTGTGCCAGGCGTCCTGGAGCAGCTCTGTCCCTGGGGTGGTATCTTTCCCCTCATCGGCTCAGCCAGCCTCAGCCGTGCGAGTGGGGGGCTGGAGCTGAAGAAGACCTGTCACTCAGCTTGAGGATGGGAGCATGCGCCTGGGAGCTGAGCTGAAGGTGGACGTGCAGGGCAGAGGTTGGCAGTGTGGTCCTCTCACAGAGGTCCCAGGCTGGAGCTTCTGCGCTGTGGCGGGGCCTGCTGACCCCTGGGGCCTGCGTGGGTGAGGACCCTCCTGCTGCCTTGCTGGATTCCTGCGTGGTGTGCTTCAGTTCTGTTCGGGAGCCAGTTGTCCTCTCTGTCCCTCTGAGTTCACCAGTCCCCCAGTGTCCCCGGATGTTTCCAGTTAGAGTATTAACTTGGTACAGAGTTCCCCCTTAGTACAGCCAGAGTTCTACCATAGTACAGCCAGAGTTCCCCCTTAGTACAGCCAGAGTTCTACCATAGTACAGCCAGAGTTCCCCCTTAGTACAGCCAGAGTTCTACCATAGTACAGCCAGAGTTCCACCTTAGTACAGCCGGAGTTCCCTTTAGTACAGCCAGAGTTCCACCTTAGTACAGAGTTCCCCCTTAGTACAGCCAGAGTTATACCTTAGTACAGCCGGAGTTCCCTTTAGTACAGCCAGAGTTCCACCTTAGTACAGAGTTCCACCTTAGTACAGCCGGAGTTCCCCCTTAGTACAGCCAGAGTTCTACCTTAGTACAGAGTTCCCCCTTAGTACAGCCGGAGTTCCCCCTTAGTGCAGCCGGAGTTCCCCCTTAGTACAGCTGGAGTTATACCTTAGTACAGCCAGAGTTCCACCTTAGTACAGCTGGAGTTCCCTTTAGTACAGCCAGAGTTCCACCTTAGTACAGAGTTCCCCCTTAGTACAGCCAGAGTTATACCTTAGTACAGCCGGAGTTCCCTTTAGTACAGCCAGAGTTCTACCTTAGTACAGAGTTCCCCCTTAGTGCAGCTGGAGTTCCCCCTTAGTACCGCCGGAGTTTACCTCTGCAGAGCCCAGACGAAGCTGGCCTGTCCCTAAGATTTTGATGGCCTCTGCTGCCATTGCTGATGTGTGTGCAGCAGTGGGGTGACACAGACGAGGCAGGTGGGCTGAAGTTGTCCTGTCTGCGCAATTGGCTTTGTGGAGGATGGGGCATCTTTGGCATCTTCGTGCCCTGCTGGGCAGGGCAGGGACAGGAGGAAGGGGCTGACGGACATTCCTGTGAGTGTTGACTGGCACAAGTCTCCCCTGCCTAGCAGGTGGAACGCATTGTCCTTAGTTTTCAATCTGAAGACTGGTTGCTGGGGAACAGTAGCCAGGTGGTGCATTGCTGCAGGTGCGGGAGGCCTGCCGCAGTGCGTTTCTGGGTGTTGCGGCGTGGAGCTGCCGCGGTGACAGGGGCTCCTGCATGGAGTGGCACTGGCCGGATGTGGGCAAGCTGTGCAGGGCAGTGTCCCGAGTGCGCCACGCGGCTCTGCTCGGCGCAGAGGGCTCAGGGCTGCGCCACCTCCCCATGCTCCGTCGGCCTGTGGTAAGGAAACGGGAAGGTGGCACGGGCGTTCATACAAGCAGCTCTCCTCCTGTGGAGCCGCGTCGTGTGCAGGAACACGTGCCTTGTTTCCCCGCACAGGGTGTGCGCGTGATCTCCCTGTGCGCATAATATGTGTGTCATCTGTATGGTGTGTATGAGCTCTCTGTGTGTGTTACATCAGGGTGTGAGCGGTGTGTAGTTTGTGTGTTGTCTTAGTGTACATGTTCTGTGTGTTACATCTGGGTGTGATATGTGTGGTCTGTGTATATGATCTGTGTGTGTTGTATGTGCGATCTATGTTATATCTCTGTGTGTGATCGCTAGGTGTAACCGTTGTGTTATTTCTCTGTGTGTGATATGTGTGTATTCTGTATGGCCTGTGTGTGTGCTGTGATCTCTCCATGATCTGTGTTTGAGTGAGATATGGGTATTTTTTTTGCTGTGTAAGGTGTGTGTGTGTGTGATGCTTGTGTGTATGTGATATTTGCGTTTTGTGCGTGTGTGACCTCTCCGTGTGTGTGTGATGTGTGTGGTTTCTGTGTGTGGTGTCTGTATATGATCTTTGTGACTGTGTTTGTGATCTCTGTGTGATGTGTGTAATATGTGTGGTATTTATACATGTGTGATCTCTTATCTGTGTGATATCTGTGTATGATCTATGTGGCTGTGTGTGTGGTCTTTGTGTGTGATGTATGTATGACCTGTGTGGCTGTGTCTGTAGTGTGTGTGTGGTCTCTGTGTGTGGTCTGTGTATGTGATCTATGTGGCTTGTGTGTGATCTCTGTGTATGACCTATGTGGCTGTGTGTGTGGTCTCTCTGTGTGTGGTCTGTGCATGTGATCTCTGTGTATGACCTGTGTGGCTGTGTGTGCTCTGTGCATGCGTGCGCTCCCCTCTGTGTGGAGCAGGCTCCCGTTCCCTTTCTCTGGAACACACTCCTCTTCCGTCTACCTGTCCCCTCTCAGGCGTGTTCCCTCGCCACTCATTCCCATCTTCCCTTTCCCCTCAGACAAGTGGGGGCTGAGCAGTCGGCTCCAGAGCATCCGTGATGGAGGGTCAAGTGGGAAAAGCTGATGGCAGTTCCACACATGCTTAGCGCTGTGATGTCACTGTGCAGGCCTCTCCCAGCCGCATGGTATGGCTGTAGACTAGAGCCAGGCTGGCCTGGGAGAGTGCTGGAGGTTTGGGATAAGGGGGCTCCAGGCAGAAGGGACAACAAGCCCCGAGGGTCTGGGGTGGGAACAGGAGTGGGTGAGGAGGTGGTGGGGTCAGAGGAAGGAGGGAGGGGCAGGCCAGGTTCCTGGGGTAGGAGAGGACCCCCTGCTGGTGATGGGGTCTTAGAGGAAGGAGGGCGGCCAGGTTCCTGGGGTCCAGCTCAGGGAAGGCCTTTGGGGCCGATGTGTCCTGCATTTTTCGCAGCCCCAGCTGCTGCCCGGGGCACGCGGGTGTCGGAGGGAGACTCTGGGCGCACGGGTGTCGGAGGGAGACTCGGGGCGCGTGGGTGTCGGAGGGAGACTCGTGCGCGTGGGTGTCGGGAGGGAGACTCGGGGCGCGCGGGTGTCGGGAAGGAGACCCGGGGCGCGCGGGTGTCGGGAAGGAGACTTGGGGCGCGCGGCTGTTGGGAGGGAGACTCGGGGCGCGCGGCTCTCGGGAGGGAGACTCGGGGTGCGCGGGTGTCGGGAGGGAGACCAGGGGCGCGCGGGTGTTGGAGGGAGACCCGGGGTGCGCGGGTGTTGGAGGGAGACTCGGGGTGCGCGGGTGTCGGGAGGGAGACTCGGGGTGCGCGGGTGTCGGGAGGGAGACCCGGGGCGCGCGGGTGTTGGAGGGAGACTCGGGGCGCGCGGGTGTTGGAGGGAGACTCGGGGCGCGCGGGTGTCGGGAGGGAGACCCGTGGGGGCTATTGCAGTGGCGACTGTGGTGTGCTTGCTGGGGCAGTGGGGGATGGGAGAAGGGGCTGGAGCTGGCGCCCCTCTAGCGATTGTCCTGGAGGTGAGGGCACGTGGGCTGCACAGGTCCCCGTCTTCTCAGGGGTCCTCGGGCAGGGCTGGCAGAGCCGGGGCGCTCCACGGCCGCCTGCCTCGTGGCAGCCATTTCTGTTTCCTGCTTGAGCTTCCTGTTTCTTTATTTACATGTGACTGGGATTAAAGTCTTAGAAATATGATTTTCAGGTTATCGAAAGAGCTCAAGAAGAGTTAAGTCTAAGTAACTTGAGCTGACTGATGGCTTTCCTTAATCGGGCGTCTGGATGTGGGTCCCCCAGGCGCACGGCATTTTCGAGTGCCTCACCCAGCGGCGCTGCACTTCCCGCGGGCCGGGAGGCAGAGGCCCTCCCGCGGCGTGGCGGAGAGCGTGAGAACGTAATGGCAGGTTAGCGCTCCTCTGAGAGCCGCTTCCCAGTGGTTTGCTTCCCACCTGAGTGTCCCAGGACCCACTCCTGCCACCTGCTCAGGGCCGCTGATTGGCCTCGTGGCGCTGCTTGTCTCGGGCCGGTGCTGCCGGGGACTAGGTCTTGGCAGGTCTGGCTTTAGAGAAGTGGGCCGTGTTTTACAGGGGGCGTGGAGCCTGCGCCAGCCTCCTCTCTGGAGGCCTGCAGTCCCGCACACACTCATCCTCACGCTTGAACCCGTGGGGCCTTCCTCCTCCTCCCCTCTTCCTCCCCCTCCTCTTCTCCTCCCTCCTCTTCTTCTCCCTCCCCCTCCCCCTCCTCCTGGAGCTGGGTCAGCTGGCTGGCTGCATTGTTTTTCTCCAGTGCTGCAGCTGCTCAGGGGAGAACTGTGTTCGCATGTGTGAGGAGGTTAAGGTGGTGTGTACATCTTACACCTTCGGAAAGTGGGGGCTCCTTTACATGATGGGGTGCTCCACTGCTTGAATTCCATGCCTGCTCTGGCCTCGCACAGACACCTACATGTGTGAACTCACATAGGCGTGCACTGTGCACCCGTGGTCACTCCCTGCTAGGCCTCAGGCAGGTGCAGATCCGTTACAATCCAGACTTTGCTCACCAGGAGAGCAGGGTCTTTGTGTCTTTCTTACTGTAAAATTGTCATCCCCTGTCCCCCTCTCCTTTGCCGTCCGTTGTGTGAAAACGACTCTTAGCCAGGGCACAGCTGTGGTGGAAGCTCCACACTCTCCTGGGCCCAGTTGGAGGCACGCTGCTGGGGTGGCACCCTGGCTGCACAAAGCAGGGCTGGGTGACTGTGGGAAAGTCACTTCGCTTCTCTGGGCCTCAGTTAGTGATTGCCGCATCCCGCTGTCACATGTCTTCTGCCAGTTCCCGCGGGTCAGGAGTGGGGGCCTCTGCTTCAGGCCCGCGGTCAAGGTGTCCGCCAGGGCCGGTGTCTGAGCCGTGGCCTGACTGGGGAAGAACCTGCCTCGTAACCCATAAGCCCCTGTGGTTGTGGGCCACGGTGCTGAGGGCCTGGGTTCTGCGTGCCTCTGGCTGCCTTCAACCCTTGCCACTGGCGGTGTGAGGAGACTGTCTCCCGGCTGCGCAGACAGCCGTGTCACGTGACGGCACTGTATGTTCCCTCTCCTCACCTGAAGTATGTCACAAGGCCCGCCGTACCCAGAGGAGGGGATCCAGCAGGGCTGAAGCCGGGTATCGGGGGCTGCGTGGCCCCCAGACTCAGCCCTCTGCGTGGTCTGAAAGTGGGGCCCATGAGCGCCTGCCTCAGGGTTCCTGTGGGGATTCCGCGAGTTAATGGAGATGGTTAGGGTGTAGTGAGCATCTAATAAACGTTAGCTATCATTCCATGCTGTTGCTGGGCACGGCTTTATTGTCTTTGCTGGCCGTTTGGCCACCTGGGCTTTCTCTCGTGTCCTGGTGGCTGGGCAGGGCCGTGGCTGCTGCATTGGTGACCCATGGCTGAGGTGCTGTGGCCTGAGTGGTTCTAGTCTGTACCCAGGGTTCAGCTGAGGGACTGCTTCCAGCCTCAGTGAGAGTGAGGGTGTTGTGTACTGTAGCCACCATGTCACTTGCCATTTTGTACACGAGAAATTCTGAAGTGGTTCCATGTTGTTGAGTGATATTTTGGTCTTTGATCTTGTTTAAATATTCAACTCTCTCTAGAGAGCTGTTGACTTAAAAATGAAGAACGTATGAGAATATATATGCATGAGTGTGTTACTCGTTCCACAGATATTTGTCAGGGGCCGCTGCGGTTCGGGTGGTGGATCCCTTGCTAGTGTGGCAGTGGGCTGTGGGCCTGGATCCTGGGGCTGGCTTTCTCAGGCCGTGTGCCCTGAGGTGGAGGCTTCAACCGTCTGGGCCCTGTCCTTTCTGTGCAAGCCCTGGGGTTGGTGGTGACTGTGAGAATCTGGAATGCCAAGGTCACTGCAGATTGAGTCTTGCAGGCACTGTAGGAAGGGAAGGACGACGAGGGCAGGGTGTCGGGAAGCAGTGTATTCGCTCACTCGTTGGAGTGTCCACTTGCTGGTCTTTATGGGTACCTTGTTCATGTGAGACCTGGCCTCAGCTGGCCTGGGCCCAAGGTTCATGCTGGAACCAGCGGTGACTCATCAGTGGCGAGGAGGGGCTAAAGGGTCAATGGGTTGAAGGTGAGGTCAGTTGGATCCAGAGTCCAGGAGAGACAGTCTTTCTAGGTCCTGGGAACCACACTGATCCTGCTGGTCTGCTGTCAGGCTGACGGAATGTATGTGCTGGCTGGGAGAGGCCTGGGGACGCCGCCCTGCAGCCTCTGCGCTCTGTCAGTCTTCAAGCCATGGGTGCGTGTGTGTCTGGGGTGATGTGGTGGGGTTGCACTTGCTGACATTCCTCTCACAAATAAAGATGGAGGGGTTGGGTGATGATGAGACATGGCAAGGGGGGGATAATGGGATGTGGGTAAAGAGCAGAGGGGAGTCTGGGCGGCCCCCATGTCACAGCGTGGGTGACCCAGGGCCCACGGACGTCTTCTTGGGTGCTGGTTGCTTCCAGGGTTGAGAGCAGTCCCTTTCTCCCTAAGAGCATCTGTCCATTCACTCCATCCACTCATCCACCTGTCCCATCCTCCCTCCCCCTCAGAAGTGTCCCCCTAGGCCGGTACTGCTGTTCTGCCCCAGCCCCAGCCATGGGCAGTCCTGACCCGGGGCCTAGGGAGCAGAGGGCATATGTGCTGACCAGCTCCGGTGGGAGGACATTGCCTGAGGTTGGTGAAACACAAGGGTACTCCAGAAAGTTTGTGGAAAATGGAATTACGAGTTTGCTTCGGCACAAACATTCTTTTGAAATGCATGTGTGGTTTTTAAAATAACATGCATTTCCCAAATTTATGGACATGTAAACTCATACTGAATTACCCTCATGCTGCACATTGCTTGCACGTCAATAGAAAGTTCAGATAACTGGTGTTTTACAAGGAAATTGAGAGTGACTGAGACTTGCCTGTGATTTGCCGTTAGAGGCAGGGACGACTGCCGCAGCCCGTGTCTCGAGTGAAGGGAGCAGTGTTCTCACGCTCACGCTGCCTGGCTGTTCTGCTTCACCATCTCTTCCATTTCCTTTCAGATTTTTGAAAGGATTTTGTTTATATGGGCGATCCGTCACCCCGCCAGTGGATACGTTCAGGGCATAAATGACCTCGTCACTCCTTTCTTCGTGGTCTTCGTTTGTGAACACATAGGTAAGATCACGCCCGTTGTTTCCCTCAAAGCTGAGCAGGTGCAGTGGACTCCCCTTTACTCTGCGGAATCACACCAATCTTGAAAAGCCCCACCATATTCAATGTTGGTAATGAGAAGTAATAATAGAGAATAATGGCTTTCTCACTGATGCCAGCTTTTAAAAAAATACCCTTAAGTCCACACAGTCAGCTCCTGAAGCCTAGGCTGTGGCTGTACTCACTGATAGCTTTTCTCTAATGATGTATGACGATGCATGTGAAGTGGTGCAGTCACTGAGAGCGTCTGTCTGTGTTTTTTCTTTTCTTTTCTTTCCTTTTTTTTTTTTTTTTTTTTAAGATTTATCTATTGAAAGTCAGGGTCACACACAGAGGAATACAGAGACAGAAAGAGAGCTCTGTGTGCTGGTTCACCCCCAGGATGGCTGCTACGGCTGGGGCTGGGCCAGGCTGAAGCCAGGAGCTTCTTCTGGGTCTCTGGGTTGCAGGGGCCCAGACATTTGGGTCCTCTTCCGTGGCTTTCCCAGGCCATTATTAGGGAGCTGGATCAGAAGTGGAGCAGCTGGTACTAGTACAGCTTGAACTAGTACCCATGGGATGCCGGTGTCACAGGCGGCAGTGTAGCCCTCTGTGCCACAGTGCTGGCCCCTGAGAGCCTCTTTCTAACGATCATGACAGCACGTTAACATGTTAGGATTGCCGAGACATGTTCCCCTCACTGGGAGCCTCTTTCTGATGATGTATGATGATGCGTGTGACATGTTCCAGTCCCTGAGTCTCCTCCTGATGGTGTGTGATGACACATAGGACGCGTTCCAGTCCCTGGGAGCCTTTCTGATGACGTATGACAATGCATGTGGTGTGTTGGGAATGTAGCCTTTAATGGTCTGGATTTAGATGGATATGGTTAAGGTGATAGACCGCTAGTTGAATGTTTTGCTTACAAGCTAAACACTAAGCCTCCTTTAATTGCAATTCTGCATTTCATCACTTTGCGACTCTCCATACTCTAGTAACGTTTCCGTTTATAGGAATATTAATTATGTACACAGTAATTGGCTTAGCAGAGAGATTTAGTTTGGGCCGTGCTGTTTCTCTTTGAGTACTGCATGTTTTTCTCTCATTTATTCTGTAGCAACCAGCTATAGCCTCACCTGCTTTGAATCTTCTTTAATTTAAAAAAATTTTGATGTGAGTCGGGGTCTGCTTTTTAATCCGTCTGTGAGTGACAGATGAACACACAGGAGGGGCTCGCCCTTGCGCTGTGGCAGGCTCTTCAGGTGAGCCTTCCCGGCGTGGTGTCCCCTTGTTGGGGTTCCCGGTGCTGTGCCCTGGAGAGACCAGGTCTCCCGAGCCGTCCCCCTGCGAGGCTGAGCACAGGCTCCTCTCGCCTCTGTTTCCATTTGTGATTTCTGTGCAGCTCCTCACTGCCGAGCCGCTAATGAGAACCGCGCCGCTCGCTCCCTAATCATCGCTTAAGGAGGGAGAAGCCGCTCCTTCGAGCGCCTGCTCTCTGCTCCTTCCACCCTCATTTGACAGATAATGACCCTACAACAGTAGGGCCTCTGTCAGTAGACTTCGCAGTTGCTAATTGAAGGAAGAAGTTCAACTGAGATGTGATTAGAGAATTGATATTCCATGTTAAATAGACCATTTAATTAATGTGGTAAATAAGTTTGTCTTAACGCCTTTACCACCAAGTTACATTGTAAGACCCGAGCGGTTCTGAATGCATTTCCCTGATGCTTAGCAAGACAGGATGAAGGGACACGACCGCGGTGTTAATCGTCCAGGAGAGAGAGAGGCTGGAGAAAATGGAAGTTGTGTCCTAGGAGTGGTGTCTTCAGACACACTCCAGAGACTGCCCCTGCCCCCTGCAGCCCTGCCACACTGTCACATGCACGCGTGCACACCCATGCACCAAGTGCGTGTTCCGTGCTGCATGGGACAGCTGTGTAAAGTGTAGCATTTCTGGTAGTGGATTATTCTGTTGGATGGATGTTTCCAGTGTTTTGGCCCTGGATGTCCAGTGTGATGGATAGATCTGTAGTGCGTTGTAGACCTTGTGCCCCAGACACACGAGGTTTTTGTCACCATGTGGTGCAGCCTGCATCTGTCTGTGCGTGGAGTACCGCCTGCTGACCTCGAAGGAGCACCCACCGTGGCGCTGGGGCTCAGGTAGAGCTCTGGGCATGGGGATGGTGGGTCTGCTTCAGCACCTCTAACTCCTCCCCTCGGCTGGGCCAGGGAGCCTGGTCCCTGCCCTCCGGAGCTCGTGTTGCAGCAGGGAGGACAGGACGGCCTTTAGCGAATAATCAAACAGCTCAAAGTCATTAACACTCATGCCTTCAAGTGGAAGCGTGGGACACTGTGAGAAGCTCCCCCAGGGTAGGGGCCAGAGGAGGCTGCTGGACGGGGAGGCATTCAGTCCCGTCTGGTTGGGTGAGCTGGAGCAGGCCTGGGGCTAAAGTGGGATGTCCCTTGTGGGGGCTGGTGGGTCACAGTGAGAGCCAGGGGCCAGGTCTGGAGGGACACTGCTGTCGTCCACATTGGCTGGGCTGTGGTCTGCAGGGGAGATCCCAGAGTGTCTGGGGAAGGCAAGGACCAGGCCCACTGACTGCCTGTCACTGCAGAGGCACAGGGGCTTTGGTTTTTAAGAACCTAATTTTAAAAGTACCTTATTTGCTTGTTTCATTTATTTGAGAGAGAGAGGTCCCATCTGTCGGTTCCCTCCCGAGTGCCGCGCTGTCTGGGTCGGCTCAGGCTGCTCTCAGGAGCCAGGAGCTCAACCCAGCGCTCCTCTGCGTGGTGGGGACCCAGCTCCTTGAGCCGTCACCACTGCCCCCCTGTGTGTGCAATCAGGACTGGAGCCAGCCTTGGACCAGGTCCTCTGCTGTGGGATGTGGGTGTTCTGTGACGCCTCCTAGCCACCCCCTAGGCGCTCCTTAGACGGGCTGATCTGATTAGCTGGACTCACAGTTTGCTGAGTCTTTGAGCAGGTGAACCTAGGATGGTTTGTCCATTGATCTTTTAGACACTGTTTTCCCCTTTAAAGGATAAGCCTGGTGACAAGACACTGTTCTGATGCTTGAGTGTCATGGATGTCCTTGTTCCTGGCTTTCAGGCTGTCACAGATTTTGGGGTGCCTGGGGAGACTCCTGAAGGTTGTTCTTGGGGTGTTGTTGCTGGCTGTTTATCGTCTTCTAATCTGAAATGTGGGAAGCAAGTCCAGTTAGTTGAGGCTGCAAGCAGGCCTCTTGGTGTGGGATTCCCCGGGGCCGGGCAGCGGGAGGAACGGGGCTGCCCGTGGAGTGTGTGCTTTGCTGTGTGCCCCGTGGCCCCTGCTGCTTTCTGTGGGATGAGGGCCAGCCCAGGGCACAGTGCCCTTGACTGTGCTGCTCCAGGTTGGGTGACAGCCGCTTCTGTCCCGTCTCAGTGAGCAGCCCTGGCCCTGGCACTCAGAGGCCCTCCGCTCTGTGTCCTTTGGCTTGGAAAAGAAGGCAGTGGGAAGAGAGCGGTTCTTTGAGGTGGACACACGGGGAGGCGGACCTTGGCTTACTGAACTGGCGTCAGCTCTGCCCCCCAAGAAGCAGTTTATAGAGAACGCAGACTGGAGGTGTGGGAGAAGCCGAAGCATCTTGGAACTGGAGCCATGTCGGGGAGCACTCAGGGCAGGTCCGGGCCGACTGGTCTGTGATACCAGAGGAGCGAGTCAGGAGTGTGTGCCCACGGCCCAGGGCCCCTTGTGGGGCCTCCAGCATAGGTAAAAGCAGTTCGATGCTGTTGCTGTTGCCATCGAAGGCTACAGAGCCCGCAAGTGCAAGTTTAGCACACGTGTGTTCACATGTACATGTCTGCTGCTTGCCAGGACTAGTCAGAGCTTCTCTGCTGGGCCTAGCCAGCCCTTCCTGTCATGGCCCCTGGCATGTTGGTCAGGCGCTGGCGGAGCCTGGCTCTCCGCGGGGCTCAGGAGACCTCTCGTGGGCTTGGGTCGGGGTGGCAGTGTGCCCAGTGTGTCCGATCAGGGTCACTCAGGTGTCACAGCTGGGGGAGGCCCAGGAGAAGACTGTCACTGCGGGAGGGCATGCCTGCTCAGAAAGTGACTGTGGACATGCAACCTCCATGCCAGGGAGGCTAGGGACTCGGGCTTCAGAGGCTGCAGCCTTGGGCCGCGTCAGAACCCCGGGCCTGAGGTGATGAATTTGCAGAAACGTGAATGGGCCCGCTCCACGCATGGCCTCTTGTTCTTGCAGAGGGCAGCCTTGACCCCTGGGCTGGGCAGAGCGTGTCAGATTCACGTCCACTAGAAAGGCCCAAGGCCGCTACTGCTCGGACTTAGTACAGGCTGTTCCTTGGGTCTAGGATGGGCGTAGGTTAGGGTCCATCCATCTGAGAGCTTGTGATTGCAAAGAGAAGGAATCCTGAGTGACAGAGACTTTGGGGTCTGAGAGGGAGCCAGACCTGAGGCTGGTGGCTAGGTGGCCAGATGGCCAGGTGGCAGGACAGAGGAGAGCCCGGCCCAGGAGACGCTGAGAGCTGATGTGGAGGGCAGGAGGCAGACTGGAGGGTGGGGGAGAGGGAGAGTGCACAGGAGAAGCTCAGTGTGCCGCCCTGCCCCTGGCCCCGTGGGAGCCACGGCGCTGTTCCCGTCAGGACAGAGCAGGAGGACTTGGAGGGGGGGGTGCTGACCTAGGCTGTGCTGGGCTTGCTCCGTCTGTCTGGAAACGTTGAAGCGTCCAGTAGGACCTGGAGCTTGGCCAGGCAGTTTGCAGAGCATCAGGGTCTGGATGTGTTCATCCGAGCGGGAGTTCTGGAACGGAAATTGCAGAGTCCTGTGCAGTGCCAGTGGGTTGTGTCCTACTGGGGAACTGAGAAGAGCGGTGGCCTCGTGGGGAGCTTTACGGTTCTCTTCCGGGCAGGAGCATCAAGGATTCTGTGCCGCAGATACGGCCCTGGGGCCCGCTGTCTGGGATCACATCCAAGCTCTGCTCGCGGTCGCCGCAGAAGGCCCCAGGCACGTCAGCGTGGTGTGCGGGGGAGGTTTAGATCATGATGGCACTGACCCCGTTGGGTGTTGTGAGCTGAAATGAGCTTAGAACCACGTGGGAGGCACGTTACACAGTTCCCGATGTTTCGTCGTTCGATGTTAGGATCGTCGCATGCATCTCTGCCGTAGTATCTCGAGGTTTTCCTCCACTGAAAGGGGGCCACAGCTCCAGCCGCAGAGCAGCTGTGCTGAGAGATGATTTATGTGCCGTGGCTGTCATCCGCTGGGAGCATAAAGTTCCTTGATTTAAAAGATATTCACAGAGTAGTGCAACCGTCAGCATGTTTTGATTCTGGAATATTTACCTCATGCCCAGAAGAAATCCTGGACCTACTAGTGGTCCCTCCTGGCTGCTCCCTCGTCACCTGTCTGCCAGCCCTAGGCACTCTTGAATCTACTTCCTGTCTCTGTGGCTTTATGGGTTCAGTCACCATGTGGCTGGCCTCTTCCCGCCTGTATGGCGTGTATCAGTGGTCTGCACCCTTCTTACGCACACTGTCATCTGTCTCCACCAGCTGATGGACATCTGCGTCGTTGCAACTCTGTGAGTGATGTTGCTGTGGACACTCGCGGAGCAGTTTTTGTGTGGATGCATATTTCAGTTTCCCTCAGGCATCTGCCCGTGACTGGAGTTGGCGGGTCATCCGGCACTGGACATTTACCTGTAGCATTTGCTGTGCTGCCAGGCCGTTTCCCAAGTGGTGGCACCGTTTCTTGTGTCCATCACAGCACAGGGGCACCTGGCGTGGCTGTGTCCCCATCAACACTGACCCTCACTTTTCACTCTTTTTTTTTTTGAGGTTGGTAAAATGTCATATTAATTTTTAAATGTCATATTAATTTAAGGATACAAAGTTTTCTGCTTCTCACATCATAAACTGTGACAACTCAGCTAAGGAAGGATGTTGCGTAGAAATGCTGTTATTCGTAAGGAGAAGTAAATAAACTCTTGGGCGAGTCTGTGTTCTCTGTGGCCGGGTGCACCTGCTGTGCTGGCGACCTGGAAACAGCGCTGGAAGAGGAAACCCCGAGCCGCCGGTGCCCCGGTGCTGCTCTCCTGGGCTCCAGTCTGGCACTTGCCCACACCTCCGTGATGTTTCTGGTGAGGTCCTACGACGTCATACCTTCCCTTCTTGGAAGGGATCTATGTCAAGGTAGCACTCCTGCATGCCGTGTTCTGGTCCGTGCTGAGGCGTGCTCTGTCTTCTTCCTCCGCGTGCCGTTCCCGTGGGGCGGCGGCTGCCTGGAGCTCAGGCCCGTCTCCTCTGTGATTTGCCAGGTTTCGCACAGAGCCGGAGCCCAGAATACACCCTGATTGAGCTGGAGCCCTGAACAAGCTTTTCTGTTATTGTGGAGTTGGAACAGCCTAACCCCTTCAGTAGAAGAATCTGTGTAGAGACGCAGGCATGCAGACAGCTGTGGAGGGCAGCGTGACACGCCTGTACCCAGAGAGGGCGTGGCTGTGTGGGGAGACACTGCACCACTCCTGTTCTGTTGCTTGGTGCTGCGGCTATGGGATCCATCCAACCATCCAGATATCTCTCTGTGGTTAGCAGTGTGGGCCTGGGCCCTCCCCCTTGTTCTGCCTATGACACCCCCCCCCCCCCCCCCCCCCCGCTGGCTTGGCTGCGCCTCTGGGCTCCCGGTTGGGAAGCAGCATGGGCACAAACCAGCGTGGCAGCCCCAGTCTCAGTTTCTCCCTCTATAGGCACAACCTAGCGTGGCAGCCCCAGTCTCAGTTTCTCCCTCTGTAGGCACAACCTAGCGTGGCAGCCCCAGTCTCAGTTTCTCCCTCTGTAGGCACAACCTAGCGTGGCAGCCCCAGTCTCAGTTTCTCCCTCTGTAGGCACAACCTAGCGTGGCAGCCCCAGTCTCAGTTTGGTGGGGTAGGAGGGAGGCCCCACTTGGCCTTGAGCCTAAGCTGCGCCTTCCAGCCTGGCCCCTTTGCGTCAGGGCTCCAGCACGTGCCTGCTGGAGAGTCGCTCAGAGGTTCCTGTGCCCCTGCATGCCGTCAGCCAGGCCTGGGAGCTGGGGTGCAGGCGGCAGCAACCGCTGTGCCGTGGCGTGGCTGTTTTTGTCTGTTGCCTCTAACTCTTTCTCCATGCTTTGTCGTTGAGTGGTTTAAGACAGTAGCAAGTTACCATTTCTTTCATGGCTTTTTCCCCCATGTAACTTTGTAACATAAGCTTTTTCCTGTATTATCAAGAAAATTTGTAAAGATTGTTTCTACCCGCTGCAGGGGTAATTGGCGAGACCGTTCCTCTGTTGGGGTTTTTGGTCTTTTTCCCTGTAGACATAATGTAATTTTTAAGTAAAGCCTGTATTTTTCAGCCAGTGACTGTCACATTCCTTTTAAGAATGTTAAATTTGATTTAAAATGAAGAAACATTGTTCCATCATTTAGAACTGCACAATTTAAGCAAAGAATTGCATTTTAGTTTATGTCAGTGCTTTCAGCATAATGAAAATAAAGTATTTTCCCCTCTTTGATGCCTCTTTAAATTTAGAAACAGTTTTCGGGGTGACTGGGTGTTGGCTGTGCTCCCTACAAGGAGTGGCGATCTTTATTCTTGCAAGGGGAGAGGCTCCTGCGATTAGTGTGTTTAAGTTCAGAGTGATGTGATTCTTGTATGTCATTTTCTCTTAAATGATTCTGGAAGTGGAAAAGGGACTGGAACAAACAGTGCCTTTACTTGAGAACATTAAGAACGTGAACATGTCTGTCCCTGTCTGTAAGTCAGAATCCTGGCTGTTTTGAACAGACCAGTTCTGCATGCAGCTCACGCAGTGCGAGTGCTGCTGCGGCCGCAATTAGCGTGCCCTTGGCAGAGGCAGTGAATCCTCACGTCCGTGCCGTCGCAAGCCACAAGAGGAATGACGCTGAGAGCTCACCGTTAGCTGCATCCCAGCAGTGCGGTCTTTCTGCCTGTCTCCATTAACAGGGGAGAACAGGGCTCTGAAGCCAGCGAGGGAAGGTGGGCATTGCCACTTTCTCGCTGATAGATTCAGTTTAGGAATTATTCCGTCCTACTTTCCTCTTCTGTGTTTAAGTTCTACCTCCTGGGTGCTGGGTGAGCTCAGGCTGCACCACCCATGTCTCATGCGTGACTTCCTTGGGGTCTCACATGGGGAGCCGGGAGCGGAGTGCTCTGGGAGTGCCAGAGGGGTGGAACCGGAGTAGGTGGAGCTGCTGGTCCTGCAGCCTCGGGAAAATGGCAGTCCACGGCTGTCAGCCCTGAGCTGTATGTTACTCCTAGTTTCTCTTGAAGAGCATTTTGAAAATTATCAGCACAATGTGCTTAATATCACAGAATTGGAAAACCCAGTAACCGTGTAGCTGCCCAGCAGCTGTGACTGGAATGTTTGGTGAATTTCGTTCCACGGTCTTTACGTAGTAGCCAGTGCTAGTACATTGTGCATGCACGTTTCATGATTTTTAAAAATTTAATATCTAAGCATTTTGCAGAGCTTTCTGCATTTAAAAATAGTATTTTTACAAAATAGTGCCACAGTGCTTCGGAGAATCTAGGAAGAAGATCAACAACAACAGAAGCCAGCTGGAGTCGCTGACCACGGCACGGCACGGCACTGCACCAGCAGAGTTCCTGTTCTCGAGAGCTTGCTGAGCGTCTGCTAGGCCCCAGGAGCTGCCCTGGTACATGGGAAAGGCCAGAAATCTTATGAAGTGTGTTTGATGGCAGTGGCATTAAGTTAGACATCAGTGACAAAAGGAAATTGGAAGAAACTGACAGGTACGTGGACATTTTAGAGTGCACCCCAAATAACCAGTGGACCGAGGAAGAAACTGCAAAGGGAATTAAGTGACGGTGGGATGAAGACAGCAGCACAGTGTGCGGGAGCTCATGGGTTGCAGCTAGAGCATCAACTAGAAATTCCTGCACTTGTGGCTGACGCTGTTGACTGAGAAAACCCTGCATCATTGACCTCGCTGTCCAGTTTCAGAAACTGTAAGAAGAAGAAGAAATTGAACCAAGAAGAAAGAAGTGATGAGAGAAGTAAACGTGGAACAGGGAGTAGGACATCAGAGGAGGTCAACAAAACCACGGCTGGGTCCTTGAAAGTGCCAACAAAATTGAAAAACCTTTAGCTAGACTGACCCCCCCCCCCCCCCACACACACAGAAGGGGAGAGGGGAATGGAGAGGGAAAACAGATCCAAGTTGCTAACATTGTGAATAATTTTAGAAACATACAGCATTAAGGAAATACTAAGAGTATTTCTACAAATTAGCAACATAAGTGACATTGAGAAATTCCTAGAAAGACACACACTGCAGACAGACTGTGATCGTTAGTTTCGTATGAACTTGGCTAGGTTATGTTGCCCAGGGGTTTGGCCAAACCCCAGTCTAGATGTTGCTGTGAAGTGTGTTTTAGATTTGGATAACATTCAGCTGAGTAGACTTTGTGCGGAGTGGATCCCCTCCCACCATGGTGAATGTGGCTCTCACGTCGTCAAGTGCAGGCTGTGAGAGCAGAGGCCCCGCACAGGTCTGCTGTCCCTGAGAAACTGCCCAGTACGGCAGCAAAGGAGCCCTGGCTGCGTGTCCAGGCAGGTGCCATCCCTGAGGTCACCTGAGCCGGTTACTTCCAAGAAATCAGCCCGCCCTCCCTCCCTCCTTCTCTCTCTCTCTCTCTCCCTCACACACACACACACACACACGCACACACGCACACATGATTGAAGTAGAGGTTTGTTTTCTTTAAAGCCTGCAAAGAAAAGCCAGATGACATCATTATGGTTTCTAACAAGTGGTTAACAAGAGTTGACACTACAACTTCACAGAGTTTCCCAGAATAGAAGAGAGAACGCCTCAGCCCATTCCAGGAGGCCATTATTGCTCTGATACCAAGACCAGCAAAAGACTTCCCAAGGGAAGGGAGCTGAACTGTAGACAGATATTCTTCTTGAAAATAGATGTAAAACCCTCAACAAAGTGCTAGCAGACCACAGTTGGCAGCATATTAAAAGACTTGTGCATCCCAAGAAGTGAGATAAATCCCAGGAATGCAAGGATGACTTGACATATCACCATCAGTACAATGCACACAACAGAGGGCAGAGCCATGTGGTCACCTCACTGGATGCAGAAAAGGCAAAATTCAACATCCTTTCATGAAAAAATCGTTTAAGAGACGAGGAGCCGCTCTAGTTTGTTAGGGAACTCCTTCCTAACAAGACGTCTCCTGACAAGAGACTGCAGCCGAGCCCATCCTCAGTGGGACAGACAGGCTTGCCCTGAACTCGGCCGCCGGGTGGCGACACCTACACTCATTCGTCCAGCGGCATGCTGCTTCAGCCAGGGCAGTGACCCAAGAAGATGAAGCAGAAGATAGCCAGAATGGAAATGAAAAAGCAAATTATCCCTGTTTGGAGATGACATGGTCTTGTATATAGAAAATCCAAAAGAATCCACTAAAAAACCATGAAACCCGATAAATTCAGTGAGATTGTAGAATACAAGGTTAACATGCAAAAAATCAGTTATATTTCTGCACACTTTTGAATAATTTGAAAATGAAGTTGTGGAAATAATTGCATATAATATCAAAATTAATGAAATATTTAGGTACAAATTTAGCAAAACAAATGTAAGACTTGCACTCTGAAAACTATAAAAAATTGTAAAAAGGAATGAAAGATATAAATATATTGAAAAACATCCCATGTTTATGGATTGGAAGACTTAATATGAGTACGATAGGGTGTAAATTCCTCCCTAAATTGATCTGAAGGTTCAGTGCAATCCTTCTCAACACAGATGAGGTTATCTTAAAGTTTGTGTGGAAATTGAAGGGAGCCAGCAGGGCCAGTGCCACCTTGGGAAAGAAGAACTGTTTGAGGACTTACACATTCCAGTATCAGAACTTACATAGAACCACAGTAGTTAGGACAGCGTCATACTGCACGCGGATACCTGTGCTGATGAGTGGAACCCAGAGTCCAAAAGAAACCCTTCACT
The DNA here is from genome assembly GCA_949820135.1 of Sylvilagus floridanus. Lineage (NCBI taxonomy): Eukaryota > Metazoa > Chordata > Mammalia > Lagomorpha > Leporidae > Sylvilagus > Sylvilagus floridanus. The sequence continues at coordinate 2,191,200 of OX463231.1, read as the reverse complement.
TTGACAGTCATTTGACCTCAGCACGGTGCTGAGGGGAGTCAGTGGGGAGATTGCCTTTCTCAACGAGTCCCTGGACAGCTAGATGTCGGCATGCAGAAGGATGAAGCCTTCTCTCTTACCATACACGAGAGTGAGTGAGTCAGAAACCCAGTGTGAAAGCTAGAAGGGTAAACTCCTGAGAAAGTGTGTGACCTGGGGCGAGGCTGTGGTACCTTAGATGCAAAAGTAGCAAAACAAAAAGCGTAATTCAGGAATCTTCACAATGAAGACTTTGTGTAATAAACACTGCTCCCAAGAAGGTGAAAAGGAGTAATAGAGTTGGAGAAAACGTTTGCTAGCCCTGTATCTGTTGAGACTGTGTCCTTCAGGCACAAAAACTCTTACAGCTCAGCGAGAGAGGATGGCTCAGGGATTGCAGTAGACATTTCTCCATTAAGCTCATGAAATGATGTCCATCATCATTGTGTATCTGGGAATAAAAACCCAACCACTTCCTACCTGCCGTCAGAAAGAAGGACAATAACAGATGTTCAGCAAGGATGTGGGGGGCATGAGAATTGACTGGTAATGGATGCAGGATTCCTTTTAGGGTAAACAAAACGTTTTAAAGTTAAGACTGTGGGGGTGGTTGTCGGACTTAGTGAGTAGGCTAAAAGCTACTTTAAATGACTGAGTTTTGTGATACGTGAATCATGATTAGAAAAGAGTCATCCAGCTTTCTGTTGATGCTGCGTGTGATTCCTCCTCCTCACCCCTTGACGATACCTGCGGTCTCTAGGAATCAGCACCTCGCGTGTTTGCTTTCTCGTGCCGCACTTTTGGAGCAGGCGTCGCTGTGGGAATTGTGGAGTCTTGATGACCGTGGCCACTGCTCTCCAGGAAAGTGCTTGAGTGTGGGGGGCGCCGGAATGCTTGTCGAAAGGTGGAGTGCAGAGATGTGTGTTTTGGCATAGAAAATTCTTGGAATTCAGCCCTAGTTTCCCATAAAACGCATTTTCCCTGGACTCTTTGAGGACCCCTCCTTCGTGTGTCCTTGCCATCCAGGGCAGAGGCCTCCCTCTGGTTCTGTCTGGTGTGATTTGGGTTCTGGGCCTGGGGCAGGACGCCTCTGTGTCTGTGCCTAGGTGCCTGCTTCGTTGCCGTGTGGATGCTGTGGTGTTCCCGCATGAGACTGTTCCTGCGCGGGCCAGAGCTCGAGCCGCTGCTAATACTCTCCGTGTTGACGCGTGAGTGTCCAGCCTCAAGGAACCTCCTCCGCTTGGCCTAACTAGGAACTCCGAGAGACAGTGGGCGTGTGGTACAGCAGCAGTGGCACTGGAACCTGGTGGCCGTGGTCCTTCCGCTGGGCGGATGCTCCTGCAGTCCGGGCAGGCAGGGGACCCACAGTCGCCCTAGACAGGTGCAGGTGGCTTTACCTGAAAGCCTCTTTGCTTCCTGGCCGCCAAGGCGGGTGTTGGCCCCTTGAAAGCAGTGATGGAGGGCGGCTTGGGCAGTGTGGACGCGCGAGGGGTCTGTCACCGTCTCTGCCGTTCTCGCACGCACAGGAGCATGTTGACATTCCTCCTAGGTCTGAAGGGAAACCAAGAAAGCAGGAGCCACCCGGCAGGAATGCCTGTGCCCGGTTGTGGGCCTGGCTGTGGGCCTGGCTGTGGGCCCGGCTGTGGGCCCGGCCGTGGGCCCGTCTGTGGGCCCGTCTGTGGTCCTGGCTGTGGGCTGGCTGTGGGCCTATCTGTGGGCCGGCTGTGGGCCCGGCTGTGGGGCTGGCTGTGGGGCCGGCCGTGGGGCTGGCTGTGGGCCCGGCTGTGGGGCTGGCTGTGGGGCCGGCCGTGGGGCTGGCCATGGGCCTGGCTGTGGGGCCGGCCGTGGGCCTGTCTGTGGGCCCGGCTGTGGGCCCGGCTGTGGGCCGGCTGTGGGCCTATCTGTGGGCCCGGCCGTGGGCCTTTCTGTGGGCCCATCTGTGAGCCTGGCTGTGGGCCTTTCTGTGGGCCGGCTGTGGGCCTATCTGTGGGCCCGGCCGTGGGCCCGTCTGTGAGCCTGGCTGTGGGCCTGGCTGTGGGCCCGGCTGTGGGCTGGCTGTGGGGCCGGCCGTGGGGGGGGCCATGGGCCTGGCTGTGGGGCCGGCCGTGGGCCTGTCTGTGGGCCCGGCTGTGGGGCCGGCTGTGGGCCAGGCAGTGGGGCCGGCTGTGGGGCTGGCCGTGGGCCTGGCTGTGGGCCCGGCCGTGGGCCTGTCTGTGGGCCCGGCTGTGGGCCCGGCTGTGGGGCTGGCCGTGGGCCTGGCTGTGGGCCCGTCTGTGGGCCCGTCTGTGAGCCTGGCTGTGGGCCTGGCTGTGGGCCTTTCTGTGGGCCTGGCTGTGGGCCCGGCTGTGGGGCTGGCTGTGGGCCGGCTGTGGGCCCGGCTGTGTGTGGCTGTGGGCCTGTCTGTGGGGTCGGCTATGGGCCCAGCTGTGGGGCTGGCTTCCGTCGCCTTGACCTTGTGCCCTCCCCACTGCCCTTCTGTGTCTGCTGTTGGCTTCTGTGTCATCCACCTCGTGGTTTTGGTGAAGCGTTTCTATGTCTTCTGTTTTGGTGCCTGTGGGCTGCTAAGAACTCTCTGGGCCAGTGCTCCCTGAGGGAGGACGGCGGTGTGTGCTGGTGCTCCATGAGGGAGGACGGGCAGTGCGTGCTGGCGCTCCGTGAGGGAGGATAGGCAGTATGTGCTGGTGCTCCGTGAGGGAGGACGGCGGTGTGTGCTGGCGCTCCGTGAGGGAGGACGGGCAGTGTGTGCTGGCGCTCCGTGAGGGAGGACGGCAGTGCGTGCTGGGGCTCCGTGAGGGAGGACGGTGGTGTGTGCTGGCGCTCCATGAGGGAGGACGGCAGTGTGTGCTGGCGCTCCGTGAGGAAGGACGGTGGTGTGTGCTGGCGCTCCGTGAGGGAGGACGGCGGTATGTGCTGGCGCTCCGTGAGGGAGGACGGTGGTGTGTGCTGGCGCTCTGTGAGGGAGGTCGGCGGTGTGTGCTGGTGCTCTGTGAGGGAGGACGGGCAGTGTGTGCTGGGCTAGGGTCTAATGTGAAGTTGTGAGCGGGGCAGTGCGTGTGCTACGTTAGATTTTAATGTGAAATTGTGAGTAGTCAAAAACTCCCTCACAGTCTCAGAACACCGGGACCTGGGGCCCCTGATGCTCAGAATCCAAGACTTGAGCCACTCTGCTTCCCTTGCATTATTTCATGGTGCCCCCTTTGCCTGGAGCCAAGGCCAGTGTCTGCAGTGACTGGTGTGGGGTCTGGTCCTCCTCTCTCCCCCTCCTCCCTCCCCGTCCATGGTGTCACCTGAGCTGTGGGTAAGTATTACTGCCCCTAGTTCATTATTTTTTAGAAGATTTATAAATTTGACAGGCAGAGTGACAGAGAGAAAGGTACACACACACACACACACACACACACACACACAGATTCTACCTGGTGGTTCACTCCCCAAATGGTCGCAGCCAGGGCTGGCCCGGGCCGAAGCCAGGAGTTGGGAACTCCACCTGGGTCTCCCATGTTGGTGGCAGGGCCATGTTCTGCTGCCTTCCCAGGCGTGTTAGCAGGGAGCTGGATCGGAGTGAGCAGCTGGGACTGGAGCCGAGCGCTCCAGGGTGGTCCGGTGGAGTCCTAAAAGGCAGCTTGACCTGCGGAGTCGGATGCGGGCCCCACCCCACTTGAGAAGAACGTGTTTGGCCTTCTTCCCTCTGTGTGGGCTCAGACAGTTCCGTGGCCGCCATCTCAGTGCCTGGCGCTGAGCCTCCGGGTCGTGAGGTTTTTGTATTGTGCTGATGGTGAAATCAAAGTTTGGTTCTCCACTTTATGGCTTTTTAAAGGACACCCTGCCGGAGGCTTCCTCATTTGAATATGGTCCTCCACGCTGCGGTGCTGGGATTTGTGCCTTGTGAATGTGCACCTCTCGTGCAGCCGTTTCCAAACACCTTCTGTTCCCATCTGTTGAAGTGAGGTTGTGCGTCTCCCCCTTATTCATTTCCTCTCTTGTAAGTGAGTTCCCTGCCTTTGCTGTCTCCGATTGCAATCTCGCTGAGTGCCCTGGCTGCCGGGGGAGCACGCGCTTGGAGACAGCCTCCTACTTTCCACCCTCCTGATGGAAGTCCCACATAATTTAGTGTCCAGAGACTTCTGTAACTCAATCCAGAGCCTTTAAAAAAGAGGACCTTTAAAAAATACTTGAGAGAGAGAGAGAGATCCTGCACTGCTGTTTCACTTCCCAAACGCCCACAACAGCCAGAGTTGGAGCAGGCCTGACCCAGAAGTCCATCTGGGTCTCCTGCATAGATGGCAGGAGCCCAAGTACTTGAGCATCATTTGCTGCCTCCTGGATACATCAGTAAGAAGCTGGATTGGAAGGGGAGTAGCTGGACTTGAACCAGGCACTCCAGTGTGTGATGGGGAAGTATGGGATGTGAGCAGCCCAAGTGTGACTCAACCTGCTGTGCCACGGTGCTTTCACAACTTTTTTTTTTAATTAATTAATTTATTTGAAAGGCAGAGTTAGAGCAAAAAAGAGACCTTCCATCTGCTGGTTTATTCCCCAAATGGCCACAATGGCCTGGGCTGGGCCAGGCTGAATCCAGGAGCTTGGAACGCCATCTGGGTCTCCCACATGGGTGCAGAGGTCCAATACGTGGGCCAACTTCTGCGGCTTTCGCGGGACATTAGCAGGGAGCTGGGTCTCAAGTGGAGCTGGTGCTCATGTGGGATGCTGGCGTCACAGGAGGTGACTTAACCTGCTGTGCCACAGCACTGTCCCCTGGGTAACTTGTGAGAGTGCGTTCTCCCTGGTAGCACAGCCCAGTGTGGAGCTGAGGCTGATGCTCTCGCAGCGCTTGTGGGTTTTACGTCTGCACCTTGGAGCACGTCTTGAAGACCCAGGGTCCTCGTCCCAGAAAGATCACAGGCCCCACCCTTGACTTAAGAGTTTCAAAAATGGCACAGATCCCACTTCCTGGGCCTTGAGGAAGAACTCCTGTGAAGGTGAAAAGCCACGCAGAGGCGTGCAGTCGGCAGCCATCTGATGGAGATTGGCTGTTCCGTGTTCTGCACTAATTTTACTTTCATCCAGAGAAATGTCATTTGATTAAAAAGACAACTGGACAGCACTTAGTTCTGGCGTCCATCCTGAGGCAGTCCTCTGTGCTCTGTTGTTTGCTTCCTGTTCTCGGTTCAGTGTTGCAACCTGGGAAGACGCGCGTCTCTGCTTGCAAATTGGTTGTCAAGGAACGCCGCGTTTTCATGCTGTGAGGTTTCAAGGAACGCCGCGTTTTCATGCTGTGAGGTTTCTTTTCTGGCCCATGCCTGCAGCCATTTGTGAGTTTACAGCAAGTGTGAGTGCTCTATTAGTCAAAGCAAGACTTTATTAATGAAAATAACTGCAGCCATTAATGAGCTCCCTGCGTCAGACACTGTGCTGAGGCTTAATTAACTCATCACGGGAAATCCTGCGAGACCTTCAGGTGGCACTCCCGGAGGCTGTGAGGTGACGAGACCTGCTCCAGCTCACCTGCCAAGTCCTCGGCGTGGCCAGCCCTGTTGGCCACAGCTCCCGTCACCGCCGGTGTGGCACTTTGAAAAGCACCAGAAAGACCCATCAGGAATTCGGATGTTGTCGTGAGTTCAGCTTGTCGATAGGTTTTTGTCCTTGTATTTTTTTTTTTTTTTTGGAGACTTACTTATTTATTTGAAAGTCAGAGCTAGAGAGAGAGAGACATTTCTTCTGCTGATTCACTCCCCAGCAGGCTGCAGTCGCTGTGACCAGGCCAAGCTGAAGCCAGGAAGCAGGGGGTTTTTCCATGTCTCCCACAGGGGTGGCAGTGGCCCAAGCATTGGAGCCGTCTTCCATTGCTTTTCCCAGGCCGTTAGCAGGGAGCCGGGTTGGAACTGGAGCAGCCGGGACGTGAACTGGTACCCAAGTGGGATGCTGGCATCTCAGGTGGAGGCTTTGCCCGCTGCACCAAAATGCCAGTCCCTTGTCCTTCTATTTTCGCGTTCATACTCAGGAGTGATGCCCACTGGCCCGTCTGGGGCTGGGTGCCGTGGGAAGCACACTTCCTGAAAGGCTGAGGACAGGTCCTCCGTGGTCGGTGCCAGCTCCCCTCCCTCCCCAGTAGCCTTGCTTTTCATGAACTCTTGGAGTAGGGTGGCAGGGGGAGGGAGAAGGCGGGGCTGCAGCTGGGGTTTGAGGCTTGGGTGCCCTCTGTTTCAAGCTGTGTGAAGATGTGGGCTCAGAGTTGTTCGGTTTTCCTGTTGCTCTGTGTTTTGGGGGAGAAACACAGAGGTTCTTTGCTGTGTCGTCAGCTTCCCTCATTTCTTCCCTGCAAGAGTTTTGAATTTTCTACCCGAAACCTATCACCTGCCCAGAACAGTGAGCGTCTGTCTCCATTCCTAGAGGCCCCAGGACTGTTTCTCCAAAGACACAAAACAGAAACATGGTCACAAGTGCACACACTGAGAGAGCCCTGAGGTCCTGGTGCATTCCACGGATGTCAGTAGAGAGTTTGTTCCCGAGCGGAAGGAGAACTTCCTCTGTGCCCAGGATTCCCAGGGTCCCTGGAGCTGGCAGCAGCCGTGGGGACTGACCTAGGCCTGTGAAACTCGAAAGGGAGGAAAGGAGTGAGAGAAGGCCCCCTCCTCTCCTGGGTCTCTTTGCCTCTGTGCGGATCCTATCGAGACCCTGCTGCGGGTTGTGCGGGCAGAGGCCCTGTTTCTTGACATGTGTGTTCCCTGTGTGCGCTCCCTGCATGCGTGTTGAACACCTGCCACGTGTTCCTGAGCACGGGAAGTGTGACTAAAGAAATGGCTCTCCATGTGTGGCCCGGCTTTTGTCTTGGGAAGGCCGGTCTGGAGTGCACGGTGGGCTGCTGAGGGGCGGTCGCCACGGAGACAGCCCCGGGGCTGGGGGCTGCCGCTCGAGCTGGTCAGGTGGTGGTGTGGCTGCGTCTCCCCTGGTGGCGTGCTCCGACACTCGGCGACGCAGACTCCGACTTCGCAGGGCCTGTGCTTCCTGCCTCGTCCTTCAGTCTTCACAGAAGATTCCGTTGTTTCTCTTGCCATCTTCATCTTCTTGAAAGACAAACAGTGGTCATGGCGGGGTCACGCGGGGTCACGCAGGGCTGCTTTTGACGCAGTGAGTTTGCTTGCAGAGGCGAGGGTGATGCTGCGGGCAGAATGGAAGCTCCGTCACACGGACTTTTCATTTCATGGGATCTAAGTAAAGATAGGCGCTTTGAAGATCAAAATAACATTTTCTCTTTGCAAATAACCAGGGGATATGCCTTACTTTGAGAGTTTAAGCAGTTGTAAAAGACAGCGTGAGTGTTACATGTTTATCACAAGTGGGGCCACCCAGTGTAGCCGTTGGGTTAGCCACCGGCAGCAGGCTAGGCCTTGAGCTTTGGTGCTTCCCCGCGGTGTGGCAGGAGTGAGTGGCTTGACCTTTCTCAGTGCCGTAGCCTTCTGCAAACCGAGAAGTAAGTATCCTGGAAGGTGGCTCAGAAGTTCTGAGACGGTGGCCAGCATCGTTGCATGCTGGGTAAAGCCATGACCTGTGATGTCAGCATCCCATATGGGCCCTGGTTCATGTCCCGGCTGCTCCATTTCTGATCCAGCTGCCTGCTATGGCCTGGGAAAAGCAGTGGAAGATGGCCCAAGTGCTTGGGCTCCTGCTACGTGGGAGACCTGGATGAAGCTTCTGGCTCCAGTTGTCTCTGGCGCCAGCCAGGCAGTGCAGCCAGGACCCCGACGGTTACTCCTCTGCGGTTCGTGTTCAGAGGACGGGGATAAGCCACCTGGATTTCAGGGATTGGATTTGTTTTTAAGCCCAGGATTCCAGGTGATGTCCTGAACAGGTGAGACACACTGGACATCCTTGTCAGAGTGAAAACAGAACACAGACGTCGCTCTGGAGGGCGTGGCTCGCAGAGTCAGATTGGAGGACCCCACATTGGCAGCCAGATTGTGCACCGGCGGGAACCATGATGCTTCCAACACTGGAAAACGGTCATTCACTCATTAAATGGATTAGAAGTTCAGAGTTTGGGTGACTTTTCTCCCCTTGGTTCCGTCTGGCCTTCTGCCTTACCTAGCAGCAACTCAGCAGCTCGGCGATTGCAGCCAAGCACCCGTGCTCTGTCCCTGTCCTCAGAGATGCCGTGTCTCTGTGGCCATTGTCGTCCCCGTGTTGCTGCCTCCTGGGTTCCCCTGCCCTGACCTCCACAGCATGCTGCTCCCCACCTGCTTCCTGTGACATGGTCACTGGGAGCAGCAGCTGCTTCTCCTGTGTGCCACTGTGCGCTGTTCTCCCTTAGTGTGCATTGATCGTGCACACGGGCCCCCACTCGCGGGTGCCAGAGGGTGCTGGGCTTGCGCTGGTCACCGTGGCGTGGATTGTGCTGTCCTTGACTTGTCCCCTGGTATTAGTAGGGATGTGTTGTAAGGAGAGGCCAGGGCTGCTCAGTTTGGTTGACGTGAGCTCAAGGTGACACGGCAGGTGTGTCCTGCTGGAGCCAGCTCTGTTCAGGTCTCCTCTCAGTGCCTGCACAGCTCCCCACCAGGGAGTCCCCCCAAAACACGCAGGATATATGCAGGTGCCTCTTCTAATGATGCTGACCCACCTGGACCCTGGGCCAGGCAGGCGGCCCGACCCTCTCCTGATGTCAGAGCCGTGCTGAACTCTGCGTTGCCAGACAGTTCTTCAGGCTGCCGGAGAAGCCGAGCGTGAGACAGGCGCCTGCTCGTTATGGATCTTCCTGCGGACTCTGGACAAGGGCTGTCAGTCAGCTGCTCGGGCCCCGCCGTGCTTCTCTGGACAAAGAAGCGGGATGTGGAGAGCGAGCCACGCTCTGGGAGCTCGCGCGTTGACACTGGCCCAGCAGAGCAGAAAGTCAGTCTTGGGCACTCAGCGACCCGATGAGAGGATGATGCATTGTTCACCCCTGCTCCTCACCAGCCTCTCCATCTTGGCGTAACGAACTTTTTAGCTTTTAAACTCAAAATCAAGTGGAAGAAAAAAAGCAAACCAGCAAAAATTCCTCAAACTGATTAGTCTAGTCTTGGAGACTGTTAGAATCTGCTCTGGGGGCCGGCGATGGGTCACAGTAGGGTAAGGTGCCGCCCGCAGCCAGCATCCCATGTAGGTGCCAGTTCTCATCCCTGTTGCTCCACTTCTGATGCAGCTCTCTGCTAATGTGCCTGGGAAAGCAGTGGATGTTGGGCCAAGTGCTAGGGCCCTGCACCCATGTAGAGACCTGGAAGGAGCTCCTGGCGTCAGTCTGGCCCAGCCTTGGCTGCTGTGGTCATTTGGGGAGTAAAGCAACAGATGAAAGACCTCTCTCTCTCTCTGTAATGCTGCCTTTTAGAATAATAATGCAGTAAATCTTTTTCTGAAAATGTATTTATTTATTAATTTTACTTATTTGAGAAGTAGAGTTGCAGACAGAGAAGGAGAGATAGAGAAAGGTCTTCCATTTGCTGGTTCACTCCCCAAATGGCTGTAATGGCTGAAACTGGGCTGATTTGAAGCCAGAGCCAGGAGCTTCTTCCGGGTCTCCCACGTGGGTGCAGGGGCCCACACTTGGGCCATCTTCCACTGCTTTCCCAGGCCACAGCAGAGAGCTGGATCGGAAGAGGGACAGCTGGGACAAGATCCGTGTTCCTTCTGGGATGCTGGCGCTGCAGGCGGAGGCTTAGCCTGCTACGTCACAGCACCATCCCTAAGGCAGTCCCACCGTCCCACTTAAGAAGGAAAAGAGAACTGCTCAGATTCTGACTGTAGGATCGTGCTCAAGGTTGATATTTGCATCTCACGGGTGTTGTGGCTCAGCCTGCACCCAGCGCGCCTCATTCTCATGTTACTTAGGGGTTGTCGCCTAGGGCTGAGTTCCACCTTCACCTCTGCTGCAGACCCAGCTGTCTGGTGGTGTGGCTGGGAGTGCGCGAGTGCCCAGGCCCTACTGCGCGGGCGGGGCCAGAGTTCCTGGATCCTGGCCCTGTGGGCATTTGGGGAATGAGCCAGAGGGTGAAAGACCCTCCCCCTCTTCCCCCCTCCCTCTCCCCCTCCCTCCCTCTCCCCACTTCCCCTCTTCCCTCCCTCCCTCCTTCTCCATCCCTTCCTCTCCCCTTCCCTCCCTCCCTCCCTCCCTCCCTCCCTCCCTCCCTCCTTCCCTCCCTCTCCCTCTCCCTCATCTGTTATTCTGTCTTTGAAATAAACGAAAGAGTAAACATTTAAAAAATATTTTACATCTCAGAAACATAATGTTTGATTTTCTCGTGGAGAGGAACAGATAGGGTACCTGGGTGGTCTCTCAAAACAAGGGGCGAGGGAGTTTGTTCAGGCCACAGGCAAGCTCTGTGTTTTTGTTTGTTGTGCTCTGAGTGACATGAGCTGGAATTGGAGTGACATTAATGGGAAGGGCCCAGCGCTTGGTAAATCCTGGGAGTCCGTCTGGCCCAGGTTTAGCTGTGAGTTTGCTGTTTGGACATTTCACACCGTCGTCTCACTACCTAAGGGTGAGGCTGTGTTCTGAGCTTCCCCTGTTTGGGAGCACCGTGGGGTGAGTTTTCACAGCCATCTGACAGGGTCTCTAGATGCGGCAGCCACGAGGTGTGCGCCGGGTGAGTGAGGCTGCTGCTGCTGTGGCACGGCGTGGGCGTGGCGTGGCAGCTGTTTAGCATGTGGGCTGTGGCGTGAAGGAACGACGCAGGTGTGGTGTGTGGTGGCGTAAGTGCAGGGCCGCTTGTTACCAGCACCAGGTGACAGGCAGTGCAAGTAATTGTGCGGGCTCCCATTTCTTGTGACCGGCACTATAGGAGGTTTGCTTTGCACTGCGCCACTCTAGATGGGTGGGGGACACATGTGCCATGGTTATGGCCGCTGCGGTCTCACCAGGCCACTTGGCATTTTCAGCTCCGTCTTTTCTTAGGGAACTGCTGTGTCCCGCATTGTCTGTTGTTGACCGAAGCGTTGTCATGTGACACGTGACTGTGCTGAGGAGGACTGGGGCTTCATGACAGAAGCGTTGTCGTGTAACACGTGACTGTGCTGAGGGGGACTGAGGCTTCATGACAGAAGTGTTGTCACGTGACACATGACTGTGCTGAGGAGGACTGGGGCTTCATGACAGAAGCGTTGTCACGTGACACGTGACCGTGCTGAGGAGGACTGGGGCTTCATGACGGAAGCGTTGTCACGTGACACGTGACTGTGCTGAGGAGGACAAGGGCTTCATGACGGAAGCGTTGTCGTGTAACACGTGACCGTGCTGAGGAGGACAGGGGCTTCATGACAGAAGCGTTTGTCACGTGACACCTGACTGTGCTGAGGAGGACTGGGGCTTCATGACGGAAGCGTTGTCATGTAACACGTGACCGTGCTGAGGAGGACTGGGGCTTCATGACGGAAGCGTTGTCACGTGACACGTGACTGTGCTGAGGAGGACAAGGGCTTCATGACGGAAGCATTGTCGTGTAACACGTGACCGTGCTGAGGACTGGGGCTTCATGACAGAAGCGTTGTCGTGTAACACGTGACTGTGCTGAGGAGGACTGGGCCTCATGACAGAAGCGTTGTTGTGTAACACGTGACTGTGCTGAGGAGGACAGGGGCTTCATGACGGAAGCGTTGTCGTGTAACATGTGACCGTGCTGAGGAGGACTGGGGCTTCATGATGGAAGCGTTGTCACATGACACGTGACTGCTCAGGAGGACTGGGGCTTCATGACGGAAGCGTTGTCGTGTAACACGTGACTGTGCTGAGGAGGACTGGGTCTCATGATGGAAGCGTTGTCACATGACACGTGACTGTGCTGAGGACTGGGGCTTCATGACTGAAGCGTTGTCGTGTAACACGTGACCGTGCTGAGGAGGACTGGGGCTTCATGACGGAAGCGTTGTCATGTAACACGTGACCGTGCTGAGGAGGACTGGGGCTTCATGACTGAAGCGTTGTCGTGTAACACGTGACCGTGCTGAGGAGGACTGGGGCTTCATGACAGAAGTGTTGTCACGTGACACATGACTGTGCTGAGGAGGACTGGGCCTCACGACTTCTCCTTTATTTCCCAGACAACAGAGAAAGTTACTTTTAAAAATGGAGTGAAATGCGTTCGGCCTTGCAGTTCCCGTGTGAGTCTGTTGAACCCTTGTGTGAATCTAAGATGTGTCATCCGATCCTAGTGATGGTCGTGTTTTCTTACCTGGAGAAGCATTTTGCTGTTTTCCTAGGTGCTGTTTTATCATTACTCATCCAGTATTTTAAACTGTGCTAAAGAGAGACTAAAATGATGGGAGAGTAAAGGTAAGGGAACTAATAGCAGTGAGATAAATCATCTCTTTTGTATGATTCTTGAGTTTTATTATTGCGTTGCCTAAAAGATGGCTTCATCTTTCACAAAAGTATGACAGACGTGTGAAAGTCCTTTTTAAAAACTTTTGTTGGGGGCCTGCGCTGTGGCGCAACTGGTTAAAGCCCTGGCCTGAAGCACTGCCATCCCATGTGGGTGCTGGTTCTAGTCCCGGCTCCTCCTCTTCCCATCCAGCGCTCTGCTGTGGCCTGGGAAAGCAGTGGAGGATGGCCAGAGTGCTTGGGCCCCTGCACCCACGTGGGAGACCTGGAGGACACTCCTGGCTTCTGGCTTCGGATCTGCACAGCTCCAGCCATTGCGGCCATCTGGGAAGTGAACCAGCTGATGGAAGACCTCTCTCTCTCTCTCTCTCTCTCTCTCTTTCTACCCCTCTCTCTAACTCTCTTTCAAATCAATAAAACAAATCTTAAAAACAAACAAACAAACAAAACTTCTGTTGAACGTCATGGAGCTCAGAGTTTCTGTTTCCTGCACGTGACGGCAGTGAGGACAGCTGGCAGAGGACGACATTTCTCTGTCATGAGGAAGCTCAGATGATGTGGAGGGACACAGGGTGCTGGTGCCTGGGCCACACGTGTCTGCCCCAGAGCTGGGGTCCCCGTTACCCAGGGGTGTTGGTGACTCGCCACCCAACTGTGTGTCCCCGGTCGGAGGTCCTGTAGATGGATTTGCTCCGGCTCCGGCCTCAGCAAGGAGCCGTTAGTGCTCGGACGTGGCTGGAGTGTGGTCTTCAGTCAGTGGACGTCCTGCGTGCGGCTCGCCACGGATGTCAGTAAAGGAGCCAACACTTGGCGTTTTGTTTTCATGGTAGGAAGAATCTACTCCATATTTGGCTGTGAAGCTCAATTTTTTTTTTCAAGATTTATTTGTTGATTTGAAAGGCAGAGTTACAGAGACAGAGAGGGAGAAACAGAGAGAAATCTTCCATCTGCTGCTTCATTCCCCATGTGGCCACAACCACCGGAGCTGGCCAGATCCGGAGCCAGGAGCCAGAAGTCTCCCCTGGGTCTCCCATGTGGGTGCAGGGGCCTGAGGACTTGGGCCATCTTCCACTGCCCTGCCAGGCGCATTAGCAAGGAGCTGAACTGGAAGTGGAGCAGCCGGGACTAGAACCAGCACCCAGGTGGGATGCCGGCACTGCAGCCGGCGGCTTTGCCTGCTGCGTCCCAGTGCTGGCTCTGAAGCTCATTTATAAAGATGTCGTCTCGGCTCCTCGCCACTGCCACTTGTTTCTCTGGGGAGGTTTCAGTGGCTGCGTGGGCAATTAGAAATGGCCACGGCCGTCACACCGTGCAGCTGCTTGGCTGTGCGTTAATGTCAGACACCTGAGTTTTTGCTTCGGTAATAAGAATTGAACAGTATTCAAGAAGGATTCCAACTACATTAATATTTGAGAGCCTTTTGGATTGAGAGGGTGGCTGTGAAACCAGCGCATGTCAGTGGGCAGGGAGGTGCTGTGTGCCTGGCCCCCGTCCGCCGAAGCCCCTGGGTGGGTTCAGGCAGTACCCTGCCTGCTGTGGCACCAGACTGCCAGCCTCCCACGGGTGCTCGCGGAGACATCGGGCTTTCTGTCACTGTGCTGTTCTGCAGAGAGCTGTGTCCCACACTGAAAGGAAAATCAGTTTAATTACTTATGAAACGTTTCCTTGAGGGTGAATGAATTATGAGGGGAAAATGAAGTATGTGTCTGTCATCAGCGGCTGTGTTTCTGGGCCGACTCCGAGAGGAATTCAGTTTGCTGTGAAGTTCAGGTGTGGTGGTCTGCTGAGAGCAGGGATCACACAGCAGAGGTGTGCTCACCAGAGCCGCAGGGCGGAGGAGCCTGGTGCTGCTGGGACCAAATGGAAAATGAGTTGGAGGGCTCGTGGCAGCAGGAACGGCGTTGGGCGCAAGCCAGAGGACTTCACAGGTGTCAGAGCAGGAGAATTATGGAGGAGAAGAGCGCTAATTGCAATTAATGTAATTACGAGGACAGAAGTGTCCTCCGAAGGGAGCTGCCTGCCTCACTCTTTGGCTCGGGCTCTCCTCCCAGCCTCCCCGTGGCGTCCATCTCTGCACAGTTAATGAGCCGCACCTCCCCTTGGAAGCCAGTGGTGGTGGAGCTGGGCCGGGCTGCAGTCTGTCCCAGTGTCCTCAGCTGGGGCAGAGGGCAGCTTGGGGATTTTCCCCACACGGTGCTGCTCTGTGCTAGAGCTGCTTTTGTGAAAACAGAAGTTAGGAACCGAAGCTGAGAGGCGTGGTCTTTTCAGCGGGGACTTTGAGTGTTTGCTGTGGGGGTGACCGACAGGTGACGAGCGTGCTGCTCATTAGCCAGGACCAAGCTGCAGGGGCAGCGACTGCGATGGGGAGGCCAGGTCCCTCCTGCTCTCCTGACTTGTGTGTCCTGTGTCATGGGTCTGTTTCTCCCCCGTGTGTCATCCTTCATCCTTCCGTTGGTCAGAGAATGCTGCACCTGACCCACACCCTTTTCACCATTCATCGGAGGACAGGCCTTCGGGTTGCTCCTGCTTTTTGGCTGGTGTGGGAAAGGCGGCTGTGAGCATGCGTGGATGAGTTTTTATGTGGCTGTGTTTTCATTTCTCCTGAGGGTGTGCCAGCACGGGAGCGGGCTTGCTGGGTCGCATGGGCATTCCGTGTGTAACCTTTGAGGGCTACCAGACTCCGCCCAAAGTGCCTGTACCGTTTTGCAATTTCATTTGCACTGTGTAAGGGTTCTGATTTCCCCACGCCCTCGCCAGCACTTGTCATTGTTTGTCTATTTTATTTTATTTTGTCCATCCTAGTGAGGATAAAGTGATAGCTCCTGTGGATTTGATTTCTGTCGTGACACTGAGTAGACCTGCATAGATTGTTGTCTGGCAGTAATTATATTTGATACAGGTGCACATGAAGTCCTTTAAACTTAGAATCTGTTTGCCACCAGTAATGTCTCTGTACTCCATTAAAAAAAAAATATATATATATATATATATTTTTTTTTTACAGGCAGAGTGGACAGTGAGAGAGAGAGACAGAGAGAAAGGTCTTCCTGTTTTTGCCGTTGGTTCACCCTCCAATGGCCGCTGCGGCCGGCGCACCGTGCTCGTCCGATGGCAGGAGCCAGGAGCCAGGTGCTTTTCCTGGTCTCCCCATGGGGTGCAGGGCCCAAGCACCTGGGCCATCCTCCACTGCACTCCTGGGCCACAGCAGAGGGCTGGCCTGGAAGAGGGGCAACCGGGACAGAATCCAGCGCCCCAACCGGGACTAGAACCCGGTGTGCCGGCGCCGCAAGGCGGAGGATTAGCCTGTTGAGCCACGGCGCCGGCCTCCATTAAAAATATTGATGTGTTTTCATTTATTTGGACGGGAGCCAGAGAGAGACTTCGCAGACGCCTGGGCCAGGCCGAGGTGAGACAGGCCTCCCTTGCAGGTGGCAGGGACTCAAGGATGTGAGCCGTGGCCTGCCACCTCCAGGTGCGCGTGAGCAGGAGGCTGGCATCGGAGGTGAGCTGGGCCGGGCCCCCGCTGCCCTGGTAGGAGATGTGGGTGACTCGAAGTATCCGAACCCCTGTGTCAAATGCCTGGCCCTGTGTACGCCACTGAAAAAAAAGAAACTTTGCACTTTATACTTTTTAGTCTACTTAACATGGCTGGAATTTTATGAAATGAGGATGCATTTTTTTTCATCGTTACTGCTTTTTAAAAATGTTTTTCTCTCCAAGTTAGAAAAAGTATCTTTACTGGTGGGTGTGAAAATTTGATTTCTAATTCACAACAACTGGAAGCATGTTGATTTTTCCTTAAAGATTGAAGTTTGTATGGAGTAGTATGAAGTTTGTATGGAGTAGTAGTATGAAGTTTGTATGAAGTTTGTATGGTCATCTCGGTTGTGTCGTTCTGTGCCTGAGCCATTCAAGAGAACTTGAGAAGGAGCAGCTCCTTCTCCGGACTTTGCGACTTGAGGCTTTTGCCAACTGACCGTTTCCAGATCTGCGGTTCGGTCATGGCCTTCGTCCTTAAAGCCAGAATGGAACCTTTGTCTGCTCTGCTTGGAAATCCCGCATGGTGTGAGTTTTCAGAACACCAGGCTGTGTAGGACAGGACCTTTGTCCAGGGGTGGTTTTGTTATGCGTGGACACTAGGGACTGGTTGCGTTGGTTCCCTGAGCTGCTGTTGCGCGCTGGGGCAGCAGGGCGTGGCCACGCTGATGGCCGCTGACAGCGCCTTGTGAAAAGTCCTCTTTTTCAGAGCTTGGAGTTGTAGATCACTGATTCCAGACATGGACGCTTTTTATCACCGTGTTGCAAATCAGCACAGCCAGGGCCCTGAGAGATTGAATAACCTGACTGAGTCTGAAATTGCTGAATGTCAGACTCCTGCTGTGCCGACAGCCTCTTTTCTCTTCGATTTCCTTTTTTTTTTTTTTTTAAGAAAATGAACTTATTTGAGAGGCAGAGAATCTCTCTCTCACACACACACACACACACATATACACATGTATAACAGTCACATATATACACATTGAAGACACACACACATATATACACACAGACACACATATACGCACATGTAGACATAGACACAGGCACACACAGACATATAACTTTTCCTCCCGAATCTCTTCAGTGTTAGGGTTGAAGTTGAGGACCAGGAACTCAACTCAATCCTCCCATGTAGTTGGCAAGAACCCAGTTATTTGACCTGGTATAAGAAGCAAGAGCCAGAATTCAAACCCAGGTACTCTGATGTAAGAGGTGAGCATTTTTTATTTTTAAAGACTTATTTATTTATTTGAAAGAGAAGGAGAGACAGAGAAGTTTCCATCCGCTGGTGCACTCTGCAGGTGGCTGGGCCAGGCCAGAGCCAGGAGCCGGGCACTTCTTCCACGTCCCCCACGTGGGTGGTGGGGCCCAGAGACTGGGCCATCTCACGTTGCTTTCCCAGGCACATCAGCAGGGAGCTCGATCGGAAGTGGAACAGCCGGGACTTGAGCCAGCACCCATATGGAATGGCGGCACCGCAGGCAGTGGCTTAACCTGCTGTGCCAGAGTGCCAGTCCTGAGGTGAGCATTTTAACTTGTGGGCTAAGTGCTCACTCCCAGGAACTACAGGTCACCAGGTCCTTTCTGGGTCTCACTTCGTCTCCTTGTCCTCACCCTCCCTTCTGCTCCTTGTCCTGTGGGCCTGTGTAGATGCAGCATCTCTGGCTGCCCTGTGTCCATGCAAGCTCTTTTCCTGATGGAGTTTCCGTGGCCTCCTGCCCCCTGTGTGGGGGTGCAGCCCGTGGGCACTTGGCTGCTCAGGATGGCAGCCCAGGCCTCGGGCACCTCAGGATGATTTTAACCTGTGGTGGGGTCTGTGTGATCCCAACTCCGGTTTGAAGGGCAGTGTTGGGAGAAGCCCGCGTGGTCTTTGCTCGGTGTCAACCCTTTTCCTGCCTTTGCTCCCTCAGGCGTGTGCACAGCTCTGAAAGGAGGGCATGGGGAGTTTCTGTTGAATCGAGGCAGCTGCACCGAGGTCCAGTTTCTGTCCTGGTGGAGCCGGCGCAAGCGCAGGCACTGTGGAAGCCGCCGCTCGCCCCATCCGCACGGGCCCGGGGTCGTGGCTGTGCCGGAAGTGTTCCCCTCTGTGCCTCCTGGAGGAGGGGCCAGCCAGGCGTGCTGGTGCTTCACCCGGTGACAAGCAGGAGCCTGAATGCCCCTCTGTCTCTACCGTTCCGTGGGGGCTGGGAGTCCTCCAGGGACGGCACGGCAGGAGGTGCTGTCTCCCTGCCTGTAATGCCGGAAGTGAATGGGCTCCCACGTGGAGAACAGTGCTGGTTCCGGGGACAGCGGTGCCGCCTGACGAGCTGTCCAGAAGAGCCCAGCAGGCACACACATGGCCCTCAGCCGGCCAGGCACACGGGCTCCCTCTGATGACTGAGTGTCCTGGGAAGCCTTCGCTCTGGGACGAGTCTGCTTCGTTCGCTCCCTCGGCCCCTGAACTGCTTTGTCCGCGAGTCCGCGTCAGCCAGGATGAGCCTGGGGTCCGCCCTCGGGTTGGTGTTCAGACCAGCATGCTTGACTGCGCTCGGAAGTGCATTTTGCGTAGAACACAGGGGGTTTCTCTGCATGCTGACTCCTCCTGCTTTATGACAGCGCATTTTTGCCCCAGCAGGTTTTCAAGAGAGAGTTGCGTGTGCTCACTTTTCTTTGGCCTGTGTGCTGGGTTAGCCTTTGTGGGGAGGGCAAGTGCTCCTTGGTGGACTTGAAGCCAGGCCGTCGCTGGACTGCTGGGCGCAGCCTCCCTACCCGCTCCCCGCTGTGCCGATCAGATACCTGAGACCCGGCGGTTCGGGGACTTGCACAGTGCACAGCTAGCCTGTGCCTCGGCAGTCACTGCCGCCAGCTCCCCGGGGTGCTGGGTGCCTTGACTATGGAGAGCAAGGGCCGTGTGTGCCACAAGGCCCTGGTCACTCATCCTGGCCCGTCAAAGGGGCACGTTGAGCTGCGGAAGTGGGGCTGTGAGCTGCGGAAGCGGGGCTGTGGCCTGGCCGATTTACTCAAGTCCCCAGAATGCCTCAGCCAGGCCGTGCGGCCCTCTGGCTGTGGTTCGGCTGTCAGTACTGTTTAGGGCCTTGTGGAAGCCACAGTCTGCTGTTACCATTTGCCTGCCTGTCTCTGTGTGTCCTGGCTTTCTCTGAGGGCTTCCCCCCTCTCTTCCCTCCGCCTGGCCTCCGTGTCAGCCTGTTTAACAGCCTGACTGCTCATTGTGGGGATGCCGCCGCCGCCTTTCCGTTCTGTTGCTAACTTTGGGGACTTGTTTGTTTAGCTCTCTCTCCTCAAGAGAGACGCAGAAAAATTGCCAGGGCTGTTAGAATCCTGCTCTCACCTGATAAACTCGCCTTTTAATGCCGGCTGTGACTGGGAGCAGGATGCTCTTTGTGCACGTGCATAGATGAGGTGCAGAGCTGCGGCGTGTTGTCTAGGAAACCGGCCTTTGGAGGGCTGCAAGGACGCGGGCTGGAGTGCTAGAGACAAACAGCCGAGATTGACACAGCAGAGCCAATAGAAATAACAAACTGAGCACCTTCAGACAAGAGAAAGTGGGGGAGCAACGGGGTTTAAGTAGCAAAGATGTCCATGTTCACTTTTGCTCTTAGACTGACAAATAAGGCGGCACCCATGTTTCCCCTTCTGGCTAGTGCTGCCCTGAGCAGGACTTGGTTGAAGACGAGAAGCTGCTGTTTCTCACGGACTCCCGAGTCCTCACAGTTGAGTCACCTTTCCTTGTAGGTGACCAGCTGTGTGTACAGGCATGCACACTCCCGCTGTGCCTCCGGGAACTGCTAACTCCTGCTGTGCCCCGACCCCTGACCCTGCACAGGGGTCTCCTGTGCTCTGCTCATCTTGACGCAGGCACACAGGGCGGAACCTGCAGCTTCTTAGGAAAGAAACAGCAGTAGCTTGAGCCGAGCGTGTTCCAGTTAAGAGGCCCCAAGAGACAGGTGAAGACTGTGCGTTTCTCCTTGGAGTCAATTTCATCTTGCAGATGTTACCCAACAGAGCCAGGCGAGTGTGTGTGCAGAAGTCAGAGATGTGGAGGAGAGGCACACCACACACCCCTCATGCAGAATCATGGACCAACAGAGCCAGTCAGAGAGATGTGCACACACAGAGATGCGGAGGGAGACCCAGACAGGCATCCAGACAGAGAGGTGGGGAGGGAGACCTAGACAGGCAGGCAGAGAGGTGGGGAGAGAGACCCAGACAGGCATCCAGACAGAGAGGTGGGGAGAGAGACCCAAACAGGCAGGCAGAGAGCTGGGGAGAGAGACCCAGACAGGCAGGCAGACAGAGAGGTGGGGAGGGAGACCCAGACAGGCATCCAGAGAGGTGGGGTGAGAGACCCAGACAGGCAGGCAGAGAGCTGGGGAGGGCGACCCAGACAGGCATCCAGACAGAGAGGTGGGGAGAGAGACCCAGACAGGCAGGCAGAGAGCTGGGGAGGGAGACCCAGACAGACAGGCAGAGAGGTGGGGAGGGAGACCCAGTCAGGCAGGCAGAGAGGTGGGGAGAGAGGCACACAGAGAGAGAGGTGGGGAGGGAGGCACACATGGACACGTGGACATAGATTCACATACATGCACACAGACAGATGGGGAGAAATACACACACACACATACACACACACACACATTGACATGCACTCAGAGAGATAGGGAGAGATATACACAGATGGTCACAGACACACAGGGAGACACAGAAACACACAGAGATACCCATGAAAAGACACACTGGGACAGACAGACATGCAGATGAAGAGATATAGGGAGTCATGGAGAGACAGGCCGGCTGTCCTGGTGGAGTGGCGTGGACAGTCCTGTCCACCTTCCATGGAAGGAGCAGACGCCCCTGGGAACAGCAGGTGGGAGCCATGAGGCTGGGGGTCTTGTACGCAGCTTGTACTGAAACCCCAGCAGAGTTAGGACAGGTAGCGCACATCCTCCGGGGAAGAGTCAGGGAAACCCCGGGGTCCTAGAGAAGCCGGCGCCCGGGCTGGTGCTGTGCCGGCGCAGGCCGAGCTTCCGCCTGTGTTGCTGGTATCCCTGCGGGCTCCGGTTCCTGTCCAGGCTGCTCTTCAATCCAGCCCTGCTTATGGCCTGGGAAAGCAATGGAGGATGGCCCAAGTGCTTGGGAGGCCAGAAGAAGCTCCTGGCTTCAGCTGGCCCAGCTCTGGTCATTGCAGAGTCTGGGGGAGTGAGCCAGCAGATGGAAGACCTCTCTCTCTGTCTTCCCCTCTCTGTCTTCCCCATGAGGGAAGAGGAACTTGGGCTCAGGTAGATGCGATGGACAAGACTGGCTGTGGCCCATTTTGGATTCTCTTCCACTTTGGAGTGCGGCACTTTTTTTTTTAAAAAAATATTTTATTTAAAAAAACCCCAAACTTTGAGCATGGTCTTTTAGGACTGACCATGAAAGAAGATGCAAGGGTGCACTCAGATTCTTAGAGCGACCGTTGATGTGGCAAGGAGGGACAGAATAAGTCACAAGCGGGGCTTGGCTGTGGCATGCTGAGCGAAGCTGCCATGTGCAGTGCCGGCTGGCATCCCCTACCGGAGCGCTGCTTCAAGTCCCGGCTGCTGATGGCCTGGGGAGGCAGCTTGGGCCCCTGCCACCCTTGGGGACACCCAAATGAAACTTTGGCCTGGATCACCCCCAGCCATTGTGGCCATTTGGAGAGCAAACCAGCAGGTGGAAGATTCCCTCCCTCTCTCCCTCTCTCCCTCTCTCCCTCTCTCCCTTTCTCCCCCTCCCCCCGCTTCAAACAAACAAATCATTTTTTTTTTTAAAGAAGTCATTTAAGTGCCTAGTAAATTAGATGGTGGTAGATGCTCAGAGGATAGAATGGACGAGGGGAAGCAGTGCTGCGGTCTTCCCTGGACTGTGCCTCACAACCAGAGGGATGAGGAGGCTGGTGCCCACCCCTAGACAGCGAGCCTGAAGACTTGGGTCCCTGAGGCCCCGGGTGGAGGCTGCTGGGTCATCTGGGTGACGGTGGGCCCAGATCTAGCAGCACACGGAGCCAGAGGAAGGGTGCTCTAGGAGGCCTCCCTAAGGATCCCTCCCGGAGCTGAGGGAGGAGCTGGGGTGTGGTCAGAATCCAGCTGGGAGCTGAGCCGTGTGGTGGGCGGGGCGGGGTGGCAGTGAGCGCTTGGGCGTGAGCTGAAAGGGGTGGGGGCAGAGTCCTGTGGGCTCCGGGGTTTTCTGCAGTGTGTTGGGTAGCGTGGGGACGAGGTCTGGCTCAGAGGTGGGTTTGTGTGTGTCCTGGGTACTCAGCGTGAGTCTTGCATCCGAGGACGCTTCAGGGTCCACTGTGGGACGAGGGCTCCCTGCGTCCTGCCCGGGTCAGAGCTGCTGCCACGCTGCGTGCTTCCAGAGCCAGCACGCGAGCACCTCCACAGCAAGGCCAGGGGCCGGCGGGAGGGGCGTGGCGGTAGCCCTGTGGGTGTGGCAGGTGGGCGCCCAGGAAGCCGGGCGCGTGGACAGCGGCCCCTTGGACGCCGCAGGTCTGTTGCCTTCCTCTCCAGTCCCAGACGCAGCTTGAATTCTGTTGCTCATTCTGTCTGGTGAGATTTCTACACAGCTCTCTTCCTCACGCTCCTTATAAGTGCCCGGGGTCTGGGTGTGTGTGAGAACCTGCGTCTGCGCACATGTGTGCCACATGTGTGTTTGTGGCTGAAAACAGCCTGGCCAACTGCCAGCTTTCCTCTGGTCCCTCTGTGCGGCCTTGGGCCTCCCTCCCCTGCGCGGCCTTGGGCCTCCCTCCCCTGCGCGGCCTTGGGCCTCCCTCCCCTGAGCGGCCTTGGGCCTCCCTCCCCTGTGCCTCTGCCCAGGCTCAGCCTCCATCTCACTGGGGGGTTAGTGAGAACCAAAAGCACACGTGCTCCACTGTTGCAGCTCTAATGGTGTTTATATTTAAATCATTATTGTTGCAATAGTAATACACCACTTTGCCAATAAAACACAAAAGCGCGTCAGAAGAACATGCTAAAACGATTGCATTTTCCGAGACCTCGTTTTAGGCCGTCACGATTGGTTTTCGATTCATGTATTATGTATTTCCAAAGAAGAATCAAGGCTGTGCAGCTTGCCTGGGGCAGTGAGTGTTGGGAATGTGTAGCTGGTCCAGCCGTCCTGTGAGAACCCCAGAAGCCGGGACGGACACAGCCGTGTGTCACGCGAGGCAGGGCGGCCATGTCGTCGGGGCTGTCTGAGCCTCTGAGCTGGAGTCTGGTCACGGTTATTAGGGCTGAGCCGGGGGTCAGCCGCCTGGCTGCAGCAAGGTGCGGAGTGGGCGAGCGGCCCAGCGGTGAGTCCTGGGCCTTCTCTCTCAGGTCCTGACTCAGGCCCAGTGGGCTCTGTGCTGCTCGCAGCAGAAGGCCCCCGTGCAGGGCTCCGCTTCGCAGGAAGCGATGTCGTCTTAGGCTCCTGACACTCCATGGCACGTGTGGCGATGGTGATGAAGCCTCTAGCCGTGCCGCCCAAGGGGAGGTGGGGAAGCAGATCTGGGCTCCTGTCGGCTCCCCAGCGTCTGTGCCAGCAGGAGCCGCAGTCGTTACTTCTGAGAACAGGATGTGTTCTGTCATGCCCTGTGGGGCACGTGGCCCGTGGTGTCGGTGAGCAGGATCTCACGTGGCGAGCACTGCGTCATGTCCCCGTCCCTGAAGGATTCCTCTCCGCTGGTTCTAGGCAGCCGCCCTGCGGCCTTGTCACCTGCGCCCTCCCTCCCCGTTGTCTGTCTCGTGAGTGCTGCTTGCCCTGCGCTGCCTCCTCTTGGTCCTCTGAGCTCACTGGGGTGCAGACCTAGTGCTCTGGCAGGTCGGTTTTGCAGCCAGGCCTCACCCCTGAGCTTTGCCCCTGTGTGTGCCCTTGACCCCTGCTGACCCCGTGCAGTAGCTGGGGCGTCTGACGTGGGGAGCAGAGGTGGGTGCTGCACAATGTTGCTGTGGCTGCTGAGACCCGGCGCGTGCGGGGGTGGGGGGGGGGCTGGGTTCTCCCCTCCCCTCCAGTGATTCAATCTCCCCAGCCTCCTCCTCCCACATCCCCGATCAGGGTCACCCCTGTGTTTCCTTGGCCCAGCCATGCCTGTTTCTGCCACCCCGCAACATTTTATGAGGATTTTTAAAGATTTTTTTTTTATTTGACAGGCAGAGTTACAGAGAGGAGGAAGGGAGGGGAGAGATCGTCAATCCACTGGGTCACTCCCCAGATGGCTATGGCTGGGCAAGACAGAAGCCAGGAGCCAGGAGCTCCTTCCAGATCTCCCACGTGGGTGCAGGGGCCCAAGGACTTGAGTTGTCTTTTGCTGCTTTCCCGGGCACATTAGCTGGGAGCTGGATTGGAAGCGGAGCAGCCGAGACACAAGCCGGCGCCCATGTGGGATGTGGGTGTCGCAGGAGGCTGCCCTGTCTGGCCCCTGTCTCTGCCCCTTGTGTGCACTGAGGCTGCCTTCAGTCTCAAAAGCAGTGTCCACTCCTCTCTGAAGCCTCTTGGGTCTGTGTGGGTAAATACTTTCCTTTATGAGCGACTTCTTAAGTTTGTAGAAAACAAATATATGATTAAGAAATTCTTTTTAGGAATAAGCTGAGATGTTGCAAAGTGGGAAACACAATGACCAATAAATTAAAACGCATTTCACGTTTCCAACATTCACCTGCGCGCCTGCCCCGTGGGCATCCTCATTGTCTTTGGGCAGAGCATTCTGTGAGGCCTGGGTCCTGGGTTCTTGGGGAGCTCCAGGAACTCCTCTAGCCTCTGGACTGAGACCAAGAGAGACTGGCCGCAGGGCAGTTCCTCACTGTGAGAGAGGGGGTGTTTGTTCTGCTGTGGGCACGGTGGGGACAGCGCAGGAAGGCAGGTAGCTGAATGAGAGAGGAGGGGCGTGTGAGGCCCAAGCAGGGACTGTGGGGTCAGGGTGGTGAGCCCAGGGGTGTTGTGGGAGGAGCAGGGGGACTGTGGGGTCAGGGTGGTGAGCCCAGGGGTGTTGTGGGAGGAGCAGGGGGACTGTGGGGTCAGGGTGGTGAGCCCAGGGGTATTGTGGGAGGAGCAGGCACTCCACACGGTGCAGTGACTGTGGGGTCAGGGTGGTGAGCCCAGGGGAGGAGCAGGGGGACTGTGGGGTCAGGGTGGTGAGCCCAGGGGTGTTGTGGAGGAGCAGGCACTCCACTGGGCGCAGGGACTGTGGGGTCAGGGTGGTGAGCCCAGGGGTGTTGTGGAGGAGCAGGCACTCCACTGGGCGCAGGGACTGCGGGGTCAGGGTGGTGAGCCCAGGGGTGTTGTGGGAGGAGCAGGGGGACTGTGGGGTCAGGGTGGTGAGCCCAGGGGTGTTGTGGGAGGAGCAGGGGGACTGTGGGGTCAGGGTGGTGAGCCCAGGGGTGTTGTGGGAGGAGCAGGCGCTCCACACGGTGCAGTGACTGTGGGGTCAGGGTGGTGAGCCCAGGGGAGGAGCAGGGGGACTGTGGGGTCAGGGTGGTGAGCCCAGGGGTGTTGTGGGAGGAGCAGGGGGACTGTGGGGTCAGGGTGGTGAGCCCAGGGGTGTTGTGGGAGGAGCAGGCACTCCACTGGGCTCAGGGACTGTGGGGTCAGGGTGGTGAGCCCAGGGGTGTTGTGGAGGAGCAGGCACTCCACTGGGCGCAGGGACTGCGGGGTCAGGGTGGTGAGCCCAGGGGTGTTGTGGGAGGAGCAGGGGGACTGTGGGGTCAGGGTGGTGAGCCCAGGGGTGTTGTGGAGGAGCAGGGGGACTGTGGGGTCAGGGTGGTGAGCCCAGGGGTGTTGTGGGAGGAGCAGGCGCTCCACTGGGTGCAGGGACTGTGGGGTCAGGGTGGTGAGCCCAGGGGTGTTGTGGAGGAGCAGGGGGACTGTGGGGTCAGGGTGGTGAGCCCAGGGGTGTTGAGGAGGAGCAGGCGCTCCACTGGGTGCAGCGTGGCCAAGCTGACATCCCTGCTCTGTAAGAGCCTGGTGTTGGGGGTTCGGGCAGGGAGGTGGTAAGATCTGTGTTTCTGGAACTCTGTGCTGGTTTGTCATTAAAGGCCCAAGTCAATTGGCTGTCTCCTCCGGAAAGGCGGGACTTTGCCCTGCCCTGGAGTCCAGCGTGCCTGTGCCTCCCCGTCAGCCCTGGGGAGGCTGCTGGCCCCCTGACCTTCAGAAGGTATGTCCTGGGCCCCTCTCTGGCTGAGGGGCACCACTGCCCAGGCCTCTGAGGCCTCCACTTTATCACAAGTGCTTCATCACAGCAGTGACCAACCATTCCTGAGAGGAGAAGGAAAGAGCTGTGTGAGCGTGTCCAGGGACGACAGGCCCACCCCAGACTTACCCCGGGGAGATGAACAGTGAGCCGTGGTCACCGCTGCGTCTGGGTCATGGTCTAGAGAGGGCAAGGACCGCTCTCTGTGGAGTCCTGCCTTTGCTGCGGGGACAGGTGTCTGTGAGCCCCTTGAAGGTAGGCCACTTCTGCTCTCCTGTGCACCTGCTGCAGCTGCAGGCCTCGGGCAGAGCAGGAGCTGATGTCGGACGATGGGGCAGAGTTAGCAGCACTGACTGGTTCAGCGTCCAGGTCTTTTTTCAGCTGACGGATTTTCACCTCGGTGAAATGGGTCATCTTCTTGTTAGCAACATGATTGAAATAATGCTGTGCGATTTCATGCGCTGATTTCTTCACATTTCCGTCTCGCGTGAATTAGAACAGTGCTTCAAGATGGTAGAAGCACCTGAAATGGAAGTGACTGAATCCCAGTGGAGGGTACCCAGAGCACACTGGGAAGCCCATGGAGGGCTTTCTGACCAGCGTTGGGAGTGAAGGGGTTATCCTTGTGCTATTTTATGGAACCACAACATGTTATTTATAACCCATGTCAGGAGCAATTAAACTGATTGATGATTAAGAAAGTTTAATAGTTGAATAATAAGATGTGGTTCTTGACAGCTATTTTTTCTCATTTTGGAAGCATATTTTATGAGTGTAATAACAGTGTCAAGGATGGGCTGTATAATATGTTGTGGTGTAATTATACGGGGGTAATATAATATTCAGTCTAGTGTTACATGGTATGTTACTTATAAAAAATTAAAATACCAATTATGATTTTTTTGATTTATTATCCATGTGGTTTGTTAATTTTGACTTACCCAAAGCAGGGTTAATTAGTACATATTGATCTATTTGATTAAAAACACACTAATGTTGAACGGAATAAGTAAGGCCAAATAAAATAAATTATTTCCCAGGCACCCCAGCGTGGCATCCTAATTTCAGTCACTGTTCATGTGTCTGGAAAGGTGGCCCGGAGTGGACGGCACTGCCTGCTTCCCTGGGAGCCCCAGGGCTCTGTCGTCTGGAAGGCAGCCCCCTCTCCTCCCCTCGGGGCTTGCTGGAACGTTTATCTCTGTGAGCTGTTACGCCTGCAGAAAGCAGATGTGTGATTAAACAGATTGTTTTAACAGATAGGCAGAGATATTACGATGCAGGGCACTCAAATGACTAACAGACAAAGAGCAGTCTAACTGCACAAGTGACGAACGTGAGGACTGACCCAGGGATGCAGTTCTGTCTGTGTCAGCGTGGACTAGAAGGGGCCGTACTCAGAGCTATCCAGGCGAGGGGACATTGACACTCTGAGCGTCAGCCATTCTTGAAAGTGTGGGTGCCTTCCTGAACCCAGGTGTAGAAGGAGCTGCGTGTGCAGGTGGTCCCGGGGAGTTCCTGCGGAGGCTCCCAGCCAGCCCCGTGTCCCTCGATGGTGGAAATTCAAAGCCCCCAAGGCACATTGATTTCCTTATAGACACGAGTTCCTGGAAACATTCTTTGTCAATGTGTGAAAATGACCAGGACATAAGTAACAACGGGATGTGAGTCTTTGCATTTAGCGTCAGCTCCGATTTGTTACAGCAGGTGTGTGTGTGATTGAGTATCACGCTAGATGTCTTCCTGGATCCCCAGGAGCCTGGCGCTCTGTAAGGTCTCCCAGTTTCCCTGATAGGGTCTTTAAGGAGGAGATGCAGGCAAGATGAGGTCGCGTGGGTAGGCCCTGGTCCAGTCTTGCCGTTGTCCTCGTAAGAGGGGGAGATGCGCAGGCACAGACACGGGGAGACCCAGGACAAACCAGCCCTCTCCACGCCTTGACCTTGAGCCCCAGCGTCCAGAAGTGGGAGGAGACACATGTGTGCTGTTCCCGCCTCGGGGCTCTGGTGCTTCGTTCCGCAGGCTGAGCCGATGGACACCCAGGAGAGCTGTAGGTTATGAGTGCTGCACTTCGCTGTGCTCTTCAGATCACTTTACCAGGGGTGCGGCGAGGAACGGGGGGTCTCCAGACACGGGACTCTAGCTGAGTCCCCGCTAAGTTGAAGGATTTATGTGGGGAGGCATTTAGTGTCGGGGCCACTGCTGTTCGGTGTGGCATTTGTGGAGTCCTGTGGGTGTTGTGATGCATTGTGGGGCATGTTCCCTGCAGCAGAGGGGTGTGTGGGAGGAGGCCCCAGGGGCTTCACGGGCGGTGCTGCTCTGTTCAGGTAGAGGCTTAGGAGCCCCGAGGTGCCGGCTTGCTGGCATCCTAGCTCTGTGTTTTCTCCTGTGGCGTCGTAGGGCCTGAGCAAGACCTGATGTGAACTGCGTTCCAGAGGATGCCGAGAAGAAAGGAAGCCAGGGAGGAGGCAGGGCCTACCAGTTGCACCTGGCGGCGCTGGTGGGTCCCTGGAGACCACCCACCATGGGGGCCTTGCTCCTGGGCCCCAGTCTGCAGCTGGGAGGGAACGGCTGAGGGCTTTCAGCTGTGAGCCCAGGTGGGGGTCTCCACCTCCCAGGGAGCAGCGGTCCCCATCGGGGGTCCTTCTCTTCACCTGGGCACACGCCTCCTGGTCAGGCGAGGCTAGAACAGCACCTGCCTGCTGGTGCAGCCACCTGGAGCTGGAGCTCAGAAAGACGACGGCGGAGAGGCTGGTGTGGAACTTAGAGCAAGGCCCAGCTCCGGACAGGAGAGGCGAGAGACGAGGCCGTCCAGGCCCCCAGATGCAACACTCCCCTCACTGGGTCCAGCGCCCAGCTGGCCTCCGCCAGGGAGAGCAAGGGGCAGCCACCAGCCAGCGAGGCACCCGGCAGGCGTCTCCAGGCGATGTGCTGGCGCTGCTTTGTCTCTGTGTGCTTGCCTTGCAGAGAGCCCACCCCATCTCCCTGGACACCCCCCTGTGCTTTCCGGGCAGTCCCAGCTCTTCCGATGCCTTACCTGGGGTTAAGTCTTCCTCCATCCAGTACCATCTCGGTGGGGCACAGGGGCTAGCTTTTCACAGGCCAGAGTTTTCTAGCAGGGGACTCTCTAGCCCCATGGAGGGTTGAGGGAGGCGGGACTCCCAGCTGCTGGAGCAGGCTCGGGTTCCCGTGAGATTGGTCGGCTTTGCTGCTTCTAAATGTCAGGCTTGGTCTTCGCTTTGTCGACGCCCTGGATGCCATGGTCTGAGTGTGTCCCCCAAAGTTCTTGTGCTAGAAGCCAAATCCCTGGGGATGGTGTTGGGAGATGGGTTCTTGCAGAAGACGATGATTCTCGGTGTTGTCGTGTGGGAGTAGCTTCGCCCTCCCACCAGCTTCTGCCCTGTTGCCCTGCCGCAAGCGTCCCCTTGCCCCTCAGCCTTGGACTTCCCACGTCCGGGTCTTTTCTTGATAAGTCACCCAGTCTGTGGTACTCGGTTATGGCAGATTTGTAGGTACGTATGTTTATTTCTGGAAACGAGAACCCCTCCTTCCTTACAGTGAGTGTGTGCCTATATCACTTGGCTCTGTGGTTCCTTTAAATATTTTTATTTATTTATTTAAAAGGTAGAGAGCGAGGGACAGGCAGGGCTCCCTCTGCTCGTTTACTCCCCAAATGCCCTCAGTGGCCAGGGCTGGCCGAGTAGAAGCTGGAAGTGGGGAGCTCAATTCAAGTCTCCCACGTGGGTGGTGGTAGGGACCCCAAGTACTTGCGCCTCCGCTGCTTCCTGAGGTGTGTGTTAGCAGGAAGCTGGGGTCAGGAGCCAGTGCGGGCACTGAGCCCAGCCACTCTGATACTGGGTGGGGACGTCTCCGGCGGTGCCGCCACCACCAGGCCGTGCACCTGCCCGGACTCTGTGGTTCCTGGCTCCGAGTGCGGCTTGCTGAACATTCACGCCCTCTCACACTCCATGAAAAAGAATGTTTTCACCACATCCGCACCGTGGCCCTCCTTCCCACCTGACTGTGAAGTGTGAAACTTTTGCTGTAATGCAGTATGAAATGAAACAGGTATTGGCCACGGCTCCCCGCGGCATCTCTGATCATGAGAGCACGCCCCCGACCGTGCCCCCTGAGCTCGGCGACTCCCGCTCCCGGATGAGGATCTGCAGGGCCTTGGGATCTTGCTCTGGGCTTCCCAGTGCACCCAGTGTGAACACCAAAGTCCAGACTGTCCTGTAACTGTGTAGCTGGCAACAGGGAGCTTGTTGGGAGCGTGTGTGTGTGGTGGTGCAGGGACGAGGCAGCCAGGAGGAGGGGCTGCTGCAGGGGGCAGCTGGACCGTCTGGGGCTCCAGGGACTCAGCTGTGTGCTGAGCATGCAGCGTTGTCTGTGGAGGCTGCCGACTCCCAGATCTCACGGCAGGAGGAGGTGGGCATGCTTGCTGAGGCGTGCAGTGCGCCGTCCCTCCCTGGGAGCTGCGGCCCTCTGCTTCCGCTTGAGTACTGTGGGCCCCAGCTCCGCAAGGCCTGCGAGGCTCAGGCTGGCCCTCTTTTGCCACCCTGTAGGCAGGCAGACCTTAGGGAAAGGCCCATTTCTTGGCTCACATGCTGGATGCCTCTCTGTCCCCTCCCTCTGTCGTCTCCTGGCACCAGGAGCACTCTTGACACTGTGCCTCTGCTTGGGCCTCTCGCCTTGCTGTGCAGCGATTTCCTTCTTTGGGTTTTGCCTCTTTTGTACTTTGGAGCATCACCCTGGCCTTGGGGTTCTACTCGTCGGATGGTGTCATTGGCATCTTTTGATGGGCGGTGGGCTCCCCGGCCCTGTGAGCTGACTCTGAAAGCCTTCTGCGTGATTGTCAACAGGCTTCTAAATATTTCTGCCCGGAGCATGGAGCAGCTGACAGAGGTGGTGGCTGATGGAGTCAGAGGCACCCAGAGGGAGGGGCCTCACACAGTGAGCTGAGCAGGGGCAGGTCTCCTTCTAATTTAGCTAAGTGTCCATGAATCTGCCTGCAGCAGGAAATCGAGTTAGTCCCCTCCCGTATTCTCTGGCACGGCCGTGTTGTGCATTGCATATCAAACGTTCTGTGTGGTTGCAGTGTTGGACCCGAATTTAGCAATCTCTTTGTGTTGCCTGTTTTTGACACTCAGCCCAAGGACACCCAGCCTGACCTAGCGTGTCCGTGTTCAGGCCGTCTGCCTTGGCAACACCCTGGGAGCAGAGCTGAGAGCGGAAGTAGCCAGTCAGTGTCTCAGGAGCACAGACTTGTGCCTGGGTCCCCTGGCGTGAACTGGCAGAAGTCCAGGTAGGGGTGAGGGTGCCTTAAGCAGAATGCGCTGTACCTGGAAGTGATTGGATTCCAGCGTATTACAGACCCCAGGACGAGCATCCCTGACCCAAAACTCTGAAGTCTGATGTTTTCCAAAATCTGGAACTTTCCAAGCATTGTGTCAGTGGCCAAAAAGTTTGACGTTGGAGTTAGGATCATTCTTGTTCTGGGGTTTGGGATCTGGGCTGTTAATCCCGGGCAGGCCTCAGGCCCCGTGGTGGGGCTCTGCTGGACACCGGCCACTCGCTTCTCTCCCAGGCAGCTTCAGGAACTCTGCTGTTGGGTGGACGTGGATATTCATTGTGTCAGTACATCTAAGAGAGTCAAGTTCTTTAAAAAAAAAAAAAAACAGTGAAGAATTTTGGAAAGTGGGACATGAATGCCTGGAATCTCCCAGGCTCCTTGAAGACATTGCCCCAGCACGCACGCCACGTCATTGCTTCAGATTTACAGTTTGGTTGTATCACAGCCGCTCAAAGATGCCGGCACCACAGATCACGATGCATTGCTGTGTTGGCATTATTATTATTGTATTTAGATTTATTTATTTGAAAGAAAGAGAGAGAGAGAGAGAGAGAGATATCTTCCAACTGCTGGTTCACTCCCCAAACGGCTGCAGTGGGCCAGGCCAAAGCCAGGAGCTTCATCTGGGTCTCCTGTCTGGGTGGCAGGACGCCCAGGCACTTGAGTCATTTTCCATGGCTTTTCCAAGCACATTAGCGGGCGCTGGATCAGAAGTGGAGCAGCCGGGACTCCAGTTAGCACCCATGTGGGATGCTGGCATTGCAGGCAGCAGCTTAACCCACTGTGCCACAGTGCCAGCCTCTCCTGTGTTACTGTACCCTCGTTTCACAGATTCCAAGTGACTCCAGACATTTTTTTGGGACCATTCTCAGACCTTATGCCCGTAAGAAACAAATTCAGCTGGAGTATCCCTTATCCGAGATGCTTGGGACTGAAGTGCTTTGGAGTTCAGTATATCAGCATGTATGTGATGGGACCCAGTTCTAAACACAGAATCCTTGTATGTTCCTGCAAACCTTATACACATAGCCCCAAAGTGACTTTATACAGTGTGTTTGACGGGTCCACCACGTGAGGTCGGGTGTGGAATTTTGTACTTGTTGGCACCGTGTTGGCGCTATGTTGAATTTTGGAGCATTTTGGATTTTCAGATTTCTGAGTAGAGACTTCAGCCAGCTGCCGTTATGGTCCTAGTAACGTGTCCAGATTTCTGCGTGGCTTAAAACCTTCCATGACTGCCTGCCTGGTTTTGCATTTCTTTAATTTCAACATCAACGTGACAACGAAGAACCCAAAGTCTTTTCTCAGGTAATGTGATCAGTAGGGATCGCGACTCTGCTCTCCTTGGCTGTCAGCTGCGTCTGCTTGCTTTTCTGGCAGGTACAAATTGCCGTCCCCTGGCCGGAGCCTGGGTTCTGTCCCGCTCTTTATGGGCAGGCTGGGCACACTTGGCGTGGACTGGCAGGGTTGCAGAGTGGACAGAGCTGCTTGCAAATGAGACTTCTGTCTGCTGCCGTGGGGTCTCTCCGCGGTCGTGCCTCTGGCCTCTCAGCCGGTGCTGGCCCCGTTGGCCCTCAGCTGCAGCATTTGTGGAGGTCAGCCGGCTAGGAGCCAGGACGCAGTCTGAAAAGCAGGGAGGGAGGGGCCCTGTTTTGAAGTTAGGTCTCTGTTTTCTTTTCAGGGGAAAAATATCTGGACACATTGACGAACCAGTCAATTGATTGAATTCTTTCAAATGGAAGTATATTTTAAAGTAAGAATGGAAAGAAAGCGTCCTGTTTTGCTCTGGCTTTGCGCTGTAGCACTTGGACTGTCTGTCCAATTTCTGCTTTGATGTAGTGCCTCATCCCTCTCTGTGATTATGTCCTGTCCAGTCGGGGTAGTTACAGTGTAAGCAGTTTTTTACTGGGTTTTATGGGCCATTTGCTGGATGTAATAGAGAGGGATGAATGTGTTGAAACGTATCAATTGCTGATGGATGGGCCTCCGGGGGCA
Source organism: Sylvilagus floridanus (assembly GCA_949820135.1). Taxonomy (NCBI): domain Eukaryota; kingdom Metazoa; phylum Chordata; class Mammalia; order Lagomorpha; family Leporidae; genus Sylvilagus; species Sylvilagus floridanus. The sequence goes on along the minus strand of OX463231.1, from coordinate 2,157,774 downwards.
TTTCAAGGGCTACTGACATCCAGCCAAGGGGCCAGGTTGCCAGCCTGGTTCCTGCAAGGCCGTGCCCAGTGAGTGACCACAGGCAGCCTTCCACACAGACGGGTTTAGAATTGCTGTGGAGGCCATGGCCAGGAGCCTCATCATGGTCGTTGCGCGGGGTACCAGATGCTCGGCCCGCGTGAGTGGACGGAGCGCTCGCCCTCACTGCAGACTTGACGAGGGGGCTCCCAGCTGCGATGTCAGCTGCACCAGGACACGAGCAGGGGTCTGGAGTTGATGCGTCTGCGTGATTTACTGGACCACGGTTGATGAGGGAAGGGGCTGGCCCTTTCCTGAGTGGACACAGCTGTGGTCCTCTTGTTGGTGCTGTTGGTGAGAGGCGGGTTGCCTGGTAGGGCAGCAGGTGCCTCCTTCAGCTAAGCCGCAGAGGTTTGCAGTGTGACTTTCTGAGCCACTTCTTGGCTGTTCTCGGTGGAAGGGGAGGGTCCCTGTCCTACTAACTGACCGTTTCATTCTCTGACTGTGGGGAGCAGGGGTGTCCTGCCCACTCTCGTGGGTTTTTGGGGTTTCCATCTTGTTGCCTGGCTGTCCAGCCAGACTTCCTGTGATGTAAGGGTGGGGCCTTCGGATGGTTTCTCCTGGGACCCTCAGCCCTTTCCTGGGACCTGGTGCGCTTCCTGGGCCCAGGAAATCTCCATGGGTTGTACAGGGTTTTGCTGTATTTTGTTAGCTTGGTTTGTGGAGTGTGTTCATCTGGTGTGCTCTTAGCCATGCGTGGAGCTGTGCTGTGCATGGTCCTTGGGGCTCAGGTCTGTTTCTCATGACTTGTACCAGCTGGGGATGTTTTAAACCTGCAATCTTGGCCAATCTTATTGGTGAACCAATCCATCATGCTGTATTTATTTGAATTTATTTAATAAGTCGTGTTGACTGTTGCTTCATGATTTTAACTGGCTTTCTTTAGTACAATAACCTTTTAACGTATTTTTCTCATTTTCAGTTTGCTTATTACTGACAGATTCTTCTTGCTGAGAAATAATTCTTTGTAGATTATTGAAATTAATCCTCACCTGGAATAAGTTGCAGATGTTCTCCCAACTTGCTTTATTTTTAACTTCCTGCCTGCCGCTGTTGTAGATTTCCATATGACACTGTTGGTGACACAGGGAATGAGGTTCTCCTGGCCGAGTGTTTGCCTGTTGGCTGTTTGCAGCCTGTTGCACGCGTGGTGAGGGTTCGGAGCCCGGCATCGTGCTCTTGTCTTGACACCAAGCCCTCAGTGTGACTGTTGTCCCAGTGGGTGTGTCCACGCGTGGAGTGGACGTGGGTGCCCCGTGATCTGCTCACCGTGGCCGGCCAGTCTTCCTTTCCATTTGGCTCCCTTGTTAATGACGTGCATGAGGGAACGTTTTGTTGATGGATTTAAAGATCACTTTATCCTTCGAGGGGTTGTTTTGACTTAATTAGATAAAGCAGTAGATCAGTCCAGCACGTTGATGTAGGATCTGTCTGCACCTTCCGGGTCCTGACTCAGGGTCTGATTCTCTGTAAACCAGTGCGGCTGGCCTCCTGCGGGGGGCGGGGAGGGGGTCCCTGCAGGATCCCCGTCCAGTGGGGCCCGGCGCTCCAGAGCAGGCTTGCGGTCCCTTCCTTGCTGAGACACGGAAACGGCGATGGCGGCGGTCCTTCAGTACAGAGGCAGACTGCGCGTGGAGCTTTGTCCTCCGGAGTGGCTGAGGTGGCCAGCGTGGGCAGCTCGGTGCGCATCCCACGGCCCAGCGTCCTCTGTGTCCTGGTGATGGTGACGCTGGGCAGGGAGCCTCCTCCAGCGGGACAGGTGGGCCCGGGGGATGTCCTGTTTCCTGAGAAACTGTGTCTAGGTTTCTCAAAGGCAAGTTCAGCTTCCCGACCGCCGGCTCTTCAAGGGCGTCTCAGAATAGCAAAGTCGTTTGGGTGTCTCCTGAGGGCACCCAGCTTCTGTGTGGTAGCGCGCAGAGGCGCTGTCCGGGCCCTGGGAGGATGCGTCCTGCCCTTCAGACACATGCCTTCTCCTTCGTTTGCACTGTTGTTAGCAGGAGCAGATCAGATGCTAGGTTGTCTTATTGTCAGGAGTATTCTGAGTATTTCTTCTAACCAGAGAACTGGGTTTGCATTTTTTCCGTTCTTCAAAGACCATCCCGCACAGTGCGCTTCGTCCTGCTCTAATTATGGCTGTGCTTAGACCTCCCCCCCAGACAGGAAGCTCTTCGAAGGAAGCCTGCTCTTTCACGTGGCATGGAGGTTTTGAGCACCTGCTGTGTGCCAGTTCTCACGTAAGTGCCAGGGGCTCAGGCAGAGTCAGGTGGCCAAGTCCTGCCTGGAGGGAGCTCTTTCCATGTGGGGCCAGCGAGGTGGGTGGGCACACGGGTGGGAGACACAGCTGGGCCAGGGCATGCTGGCAGGTCCAGGCCGCCCTGCAGCGGAGGGCGCAGTGCAGGGCCTTTGTGGCGTTTCGTTCTCTGGCAGTGTCTGCCGACTAGAGGGCAGCCGTGTCACCCTCGCCCCACCTGTGCCCTCCTCCCGTTTCCTCCTCCGCACCTCCACAGCACTGGCTGCAGCATGGCCCGTCCCTGCGAGGAGGTCCAGCCCTGAGCCTGGTGCCGGGACCTTCTACCCTGATCCGTCCCTGGGGGCTCTGCCTCCCTTATTTGCTGTCAGCTCTTGCTCCACCCCGGGGTCCCAATCCCTCATGCTCACACCTCTGCAGCAGCTGCCCGCGACCGTGGGCCCTTCTGTCCCTGTCACCGCCTCATTCTCCACGTGGTGGTCCTGTGTCAGACATGGCTGTGTGAGTTCTGCCTCCCTTCAAGGATGGCCGGGCAGCAAACCCTGGGAGAGCGAGCAGATGTCAGGGGAGGGAGGAGTGGGTCTGCGCTCCCCTTGGACTTCAGGGTCCCTTTTGTTCTGTGGTCCCCCTGCCCTGTGCCTCGTGTCTGTGAGCGCTCAGTGTGTGTGAGTAGACAGTGACTCTCCGGACAAGCAGCACTGCTAGAGCAGGAACTCTTCACAGCATTACAGAAACCGCCAGGATCCCATCGAGTAAAAGGCGTAGTATGAGACTAAAGCCGTTTTCTTTCCTTGCAAACAGCGGCATCATGAAAACCAGGCTGGCACGATGTCGAGGTCTTTCCTTCTTTCCTTCAGTGGTGCGCCGCGGCTGTTTCCCACGGTCCTGTGCACGCGGGACTCGAAGTAGATGTTCTTATCCTAAGAGTAGACGGCCTGTGCCCCAGACACCCCCCTGTCCCCAGGCGCTGTGCCTTCCTAGGTGGCCATGGCTTTCTGTGAGCATGGTTGGCGTCTGCTTGGGGCGGTGCTGGGCTGGAGGCGAGGCTGCGTCTCATCGCAGGGGCTGTCCTGGGACTGCGGGAGCAGGTGGACTCGGCCACATGGTGTCATCTCTTCTGGCCCCTGCTGAGGGAGCTGTCCTTGTGTCACACCGATTGTCTCCTGACACTCTCGCACTGGCCACTTGCCTGCGCTTGTGGGCTGTGGGCAGATGGCCTCATCTACGGCCGGGGAGCAGGGAGTGGGCTGTGACCGCGGCTCTGTCTAACCTTGAGCTGCACGTTATTTATATTAGAATCAAACATTCCTGCTGCTACACCAGTGTGATCACAGCAGCAGCTGTGTTTTGCTGAACCAGAGTCTTGTGGATTTATGGTCTTGTGCTGAGATGCTACTCTCAGGAAAGGAGGACTTTTTCTGTGCGCTGGACCTCAAGTCTTCGTAATGAAGTGCTGAAGGCTCCATCACTGGAGCGTCAGGGCTGAAATTTAAAACTCCCAGGTTGGGAGATGCAAAGATGAGACCCACAGAGCAATTCCAGCTCGCTTACGAAGAACGGCGGACGTTGATGACCAGTTGAGCTCCTAATTACGTGAAGAGGTTTATTGCAGGCTTGTGCAGTGCGGGTGATTAGCGTCGTCATAACAACAGTAACCGCCCCCCTCCTGCCGGCTCCCCTGCGGGGCTGGCAGTGTCCTGGGAGACTGCCAGGGGTGCGAGGGGTTCGCCCAGTGGCCACACTCTGCCATCCCGTTTAGAATCAGAGAACACAGCTCTGCATCTGGCTTTCCCCAGTGACGACAGCATCTGGCCATTTCAGATGCTGTCATCGTCCCCCAGGAGACCCCGAGGCTGGAGTGACCTTGTGGGGGTGGTGGGGCTCTCGTGGTTTGGTTTCACTAAGTCCTGCTTTGGGGAGCTGTGGGTGCATGAGGCCGGTGTAGTCGGTGCTGAGGCCTCCGTGGGGAGCATGTCCGCAGGGTGCGGCGAGGCCCATGCAACAGCAGACGCAGCTTTGTGGCTGGGCACCACCACTCGCTGACCTGGGCCCTGCAGGGCTGTCCACACCCCGTGGCACTGCCCTGCCCTGGCCACTCTGGCCCCAGGGCCCTGCACGTCTCTAACCGTCCACAAAGGCAGCAGCCCCGCACTGGGGACCTCTGCTCTGGGATGTTTGAGGAGGGGGAGCGCCTGGGTCCGACCATTCTGAACAGCTTGAGTGTGACGTTGTTTTTCTGTTGCACACAGTTGTTCATGGAAATTAGTGTTCATTTCTATTCTGTGTCCTCTGTAGAACCTGTAGGTCCTGATAGACTCTGGAAAGGGGTCCAGGGCCCCCTCTGTGCACCTTGGGGGCAGTTGTGTGTGTGTGTGGATATATGGGCTCTTCAGAACGTTCATGGAAAATGTGTTACAAAAAAAACTGCATGAATGCCAACATTTTCTGTAAAGAAATTTATCCTTTAGTTCCCTTTTCCTCCCTCTCCCTCTCCCTATCTCTCTTCCTAAGATTTGCTTATTTGTTTGATAGTGTTACACAGAGAGAGAGAGAGGTCCTCTATCCACTGGGTCTCTCCCCAGATGGTGCAACAGCCAGGGCTGGGCTAGGTCGAAGCCAGGAACCAGGAGCTTCATCTGGGTCTCCCACCTGAGTGTAGGGCCCTAGCACTTGAACCAGCTTTCACTGCTGTTCTGTGGCCTTTAGCAGGGAGCTGGATCAGAAGTGGAGCAGCTGGGACGTGAACCGGCGTTGCAGGTGACAACCTTCCCTGCTCCGCCACAGCGCTGGCCCTAGTTCCGTTTCTGTAGACTCTTTGAGTCCCTGCATACAGAGATGCAGTGGGGAGTTTTTGATGTAAATGGAGTTGTTGAGAAAGGTGGGATTGTTTCACAAATTGCTTTTTTTTAACTTGATGATATAGCAGGACAGCATTTTCAAGGAGGGTTTATTTGAATCATCCCCTAAAGCTTTTCTTCTTAGAGAAGGCAGTGAGGTTGTTTAATTAAATGTCTGTTTTTACAGCCTGTGACTTCGTAGTCTGTTGTGGCTCACCTGGGACTGCTGATCTCCTGCCCAGGGCCGTGGGGGTGCTTCCTCTGTCCTCTTTTGCGGCTCTAGGCTTGGCCTGTGCACTTGGTGCCTCCCGCCCACCCCCCACCTATGCTTACTTTGCCTTGAGATCCCCAGGGTGTAGGACACAGACTCTGTCGAGGAGGGGTTGTGGGTAATTGGGTGAAGTGGTCCAGCCCCAGGACTGTGGTGTCACATGCACGTGGGTGTGCTAGTTTCTGTTTTAACAGTACAAGGGAAACGTGGAATCTGGCCAGTTTTCAGAGCAAACAAGTCAGTTTAAATGCCGTGATGTTTTCAATCCTGTTGTTGGCGTGAATGCCACCTGCGAGAGGTCTTCAGGCAGCCCCTCACTGCCGTGACTCTCAGGCCTGCCTGGCTGGGGGACGGGAAGCTACAGCTGTCCTCCCAGCAGATCTGCAAGGCCCTGGGGCTGCCATGTCCTCACTTGGGTCCCACTCCCCACTGATGGGCACGCCAGGTCTGCTTGCTGCTGTTTCCACCTGCGGGGGGGGGGGGGGGCGGCACGATGCTCGCCTTTGAGTCCCTTCCCCGGACCAAGGCTCTGCTTGGAGTCCTCAGCGTCTGTCTCCTTTCTCATCTGTGGCCTTTGCTCGGATTTCAGTGCTGTGGTCGCCCCGTCCTTTGCATGCCACAGAGTTAGGGAGCTAAGTCTCCCTCCCTGTCTGGGCCACACAGCTGGGAACGCACGTTCCGGGCTGGGTGACTCAGGCCCCAGGAGGCCCTCCTGGTCTCTCCCTGTTCCAGTTTCCCTCCATGGTCTCTCCTACCTGCCTGTGCTTGGTGGAAAGTGTGTGCTGTTTGGGACAGGTGGTCTTGACTCTGTCTGGGGCGCTGTGTCCCTCAGGTGTGGCTGCTCCTGGTCCTGGACAGGTGGTCTTGACCCTGTCTGGGGTGCTGTGTCCCTCAGGCGTGGCTGCTCCTGGTCCTGGACAGGTGGTCTTGACCCTGTCTGGGGCCCTGTGTCCACAGGCGTGGCTGCTCCTGGTCCTGGTTGCAGCTGCTGGGAACATGAGCATCCGCAGATGAAAGGCGACCTGTGCCTGAGGATTCTGCCTGTGGTTTTGTCCAGCCCGGGGAGCCATGTGCTCGGGCCTCTGGGTGTCCTTGGATGCCCCTAGCTCTGCTTCCCTGGAGCCCCGCTGGGCCACCCGAGGGGTGTCTCTGCAGCCCACCCCTGGACTCTGACACTTCTGTCACAGTGTCTTGTGCCACTCTTTGTGCCTCTGCTTTCTCCGGCTGGAGGATTTACCTCATTCTAACGATAAGGATAATTCCAGTCCTCTTGACGTTGGGAAGACAGATTGACGGGCGTTCCCTGTGCTAAATGCCATTGCTTCATCACACTGGAGAGTAACACGTGGCCTGTTGTGAGAAACGACTCCTTAGAACGGGCTTCTGACGCCTCCTCGGACAAGATAATAAGCCAGATGAAGACTAGGAAACATCTCCACTTGTCCTGTCTCATGCAGCCGCCTGTGTCCTGCGTGTGTTGCCTGGGGTGGCCCAGCTGCTGCTGGGACGGTGAGAGACCCTGGGGGTCCGTGAGAGCTTCATTTATTGTGTCTGAGGACATGTCGCTGTGCTTACAAGGTCCTGGGCAGAGATCCTGTGTCGCTGGAGAGCTCTGCAAAGAAGTCTTCTGGTGGCTTTTGCTGACGCAGTGCCCTGAGCTGGGGAGGTGAAGGCAGGTCTGCTCGGGTTGCGAGGACGTGGAGTCAGCGCTGTGGAAGCCACTTCCCTGTGCATGGCGGCTGCTGATGCTCGCGTCTGCACACGAGGGCTGCACGTGGTTTCTGGGAAAAGCCCGTCCCGTTCAGCTCACTCTGTCTCCCCGTGCACATTGATGGGCTCTTGGAGAACGGGAGGAGATGGCACCTCTCACCTCAGGCCGCCCTGAGAAACTGGGGGACAGCACAAAGGAGGTGCTCGGATCAAACACCGGGCCCTGGGTGAGCAGAGTTCTGGGGTCACCTGCCTTGCTGGGCTGGGCCCTGTGAGCAGAGCTGTCCCTGCATACCACAGTGAGCGCCTACAGCTAATTCTCCAGGGCCACTCTGAGAGCAGGACCGGGGGAAGGAGCTCATCATTGTAACTCCGCGTCCGAGGGAAGGGCCTGGCTGGGTGGACGCGGTGTGCACGGGGAGCGAGCTCCAGGATGCTCAGGGGTTCCCTGAGTTAATGCAATCTCCGCAGGAGCCGAGGTATCAGGAGTAAGCACCCCCGCTTTTCTCCATGCTCTGCTTTACCTGCTTGCCACCTGGGGGACCTCTGACCCCTAAACATTTTTGCTTTCAGTTTTCGGTCGGCGTCCTTTCTTCTCCCCTGTAACGCACAGGCTTCCAGAGGGTACCGCTCCCTGTTGGTCCCTGCCTCGTGCGTGGGTGTGGGGACGGTTCCCATGTCGGGCTGCTGACCCACTGTGGAGGCAGCCATAGGAATGTGGAAGTGTGGACAGGACTGTCCATAGCCCGGGATGTTTTTGGGCCCTAAAAAGACAAGAAGGGCTGATGCGTGCTGCGGTGTGGGTGGACCGCAAGCAGGCCACTTGGGCTCTGAGCCCTCCCTCAGGACGTCCACAGAGGCAGCTCCACAGCAGCGGAACTCAGGTTAAACTAGATGAGTGTGTGCAGTGGAAATGTGTGAGAGTGCTTGGCATGCAGTAAGCACTCAATAAGTGTTAGCAGTACAATGTGAGAATTACTGTGATTTTTATCAGCTTGAAACTTTCTAAATATGTACTAGGCCGAAGAGTTTCTGCCTTAAAGAACATTTTCCTTGCAGTGGTGCCCTCTACTTTGCAAATAAAATTTTTTAAAAATTAAAGGACACAGAGTTGTTTCAACATACTATGAGTGTTACACTGGATGATCCCATTTTTCACAAGCATCTAAAGTTAGGTTGCTCAAGTTTTGGATAAGCCATTTGAATTAGGTAACTGTTTTGTATTTTGAAAACTTTCGTAAAAAAGATTTATTTATTTATTTATTTTGAAAGTCACACAGAGAGAAGAAGACAGGGAGAGAGAGAGAGCACGCGAGCAAAATCTACCATATACTTTTTCACTCCCCAGATGGCTGCAACAGCCAGGGCTGGGCCAGGCTGAAGCCAGGAGCCAGGAGCTTCCTCTGGGTCTCCCACGTGGGTGGCAGGGTCCACGCACTTGGGCCATCCTTTGCTGTTTTTCCTAGGCTGTTAGCAAGGAGTTGGATTGGAAGCGGGACAGCCAGAGCAGAAGTAGGTGCGCTCTGAGGAAGGCCAGTGTTGAGGTGGTGGTTTATCATGCTACGCCACAGTGCTGGCCCCTGCATTTTGAAAACTTTTCGGTTAGGGTCTCTCATTAGGGTTTTTTTTTTTTTTTTTTTTTTTTTGGACACACTTTCAGAAGAGACGTGTTTGGAGCACCAGCATCCATTACTGCCTCAAAGCCCGTATGTGGTGTTGCTTTGTGAGGCCATTGATCAGGGCGCAGAGGTGCTCGCCTGGCGTGGCTCTGGAACCTACGCTTGGGCGCAGGATTTGGAGGAGTTCTGACTGACGAGCGCTCAGGTGTCGGCAGCAGGGTTTCAAGGCTCAGCTGGGTCCACTTTCAGGTCTCTGTCAGGAATGAGTCATCCGCTCCAGGTTCTGTCTCATTAGAATGTGAAATGCCTGGGAAGCAGTCGTTTGCAATATATTAATTATGTTAATTAATCAGAGGGGATTCAGAATATTAACTACCTGCAACAATTAGGTATTTAAATTGAGAGCCGTGGAGCGATGAGGTGGAAGACGGCACGCGTCATTGGGTGAGTAGATGAGAAAGGGGCGTGTGAGGGCTGATGGCCCTGCTGTCCCTTCCGGCCTCGTTGATCCTGTGTGCTTGACGGCTGCCTTGTGCTTCCGTGCAGAGGGGGAGGACGTGGACAGTGTGGACATCTGCAGCGTGCCTGCCGAGGTGCTGCGCAACATCGAGGCCGACACCTACTGGTGCATGAGCAAGCTGCTGGACGGCATCCAGGTGAGCGCTGCCCGCCCCGGGGGCTGCAGGGGCGGGTCCATGCCCCAGGGGCTGCAGGGGCGGGTCCATGCCCCAGGGGCTGCAGAGGTGTGATCCATGCCCCAGGGGCTGCAGAGGTGTGATCCATGCCCCAGGGGCTGCAGGGGCCCTGCCCCAGGGGCTGCAGAGGTGTGATCCATGCCCCAGGGGCTGCAGGGGCTCGGGTCCATGCCCCAGGGGCTGCAGAGGTGTGATCCATGCCCCAGGGGCTGCAGAGGTGTGATCCATGCCCCAGGGGCTTCAAAGGTGTGATCCATGCCCCGGGGGCTGCAGGGGCTCGGGTCCATGCCCCGGGGGCTGCAGAGGTGTGATCCATGCCCCAGGGGCTGCAGGGGCGGGTCCATGCCCCAGGGGCTGCAGAGGTGTGATCCATGCCCCAGGGGCTGCAGAGGTGTGATCCATGCCCCAGGGGCTGCAGGGGCGGGTCCATGCCCCAGGGGCTGCAGAGGTGTGATCCATGCCCTGGGGGGCTGCAGGGGCGGGTCCATGCCCCAGGGGCTGCAGAGGTGTGATCCATGCCCCAGGGGCTGCGGGGGCGGGTCCATGCCCCGGGGGCTGCAGGGGCGGGTCCATGCCCCAGGGGTTGCAGAGGTGTGATCCATGCTCTAGGGGCTGCAGGGGCACAGGCCCATGCCCCAGATGCCTTTCCTGGGAGAGCACTGGGCTTGTCCACAGGCTGCCTTCTGAATATCCGCGTGGCCACCCGCTAACTCCTTGAGGTGTCCAGGTCTGCCTCAGTGGGCGAACTCTCCTAAGGGCTGACCAGGGGTGTGAGGCGGGCCCAGATCGTGCTGGGCATGTCAGTGAGAAGACAGGTACAGCGTCTGATCCTGGAGGTTCTCTTTGGCTTGACCGCTGCCTGCAGGCTCCGGGCACCGGCACCAGATGCAAGTCGTGGCTCACACGAGGCAGATTGTCTTCAGAGGTTCTGCGTTTTGAAGGGCATCAGATTTGGGGCGTAGCTCCCTGTCTGTGACACCAGACCTGTGGGCAGGCTTAGCCTCGCCGTCTCGGTGCCAGGGCCGTGTGTGCTGGGCTGTGCCTGGTCCCAGAGGCAAACCCAAGCTGGTGGCAGACCGTGAGCCACGGGGCAGGGCTCTGCCCATCTCTGTCGGTGGAGGCTCGTGTCTGAGAGTTCTATAGGAGGCGACAGGGCTGACTTCATGGGACCTGGGGACAGCTGTGTTGGCCGGTGAAGTAGGAGGGGCCAGTGTGGTGAAGTGGCCGCCGTGCAAGGACAGACCCTCGAGTGGCAGGAACTCTTTGGTGCATTTTACGCCAACACGTGCCTTTTCTGGACACCTGCTCCACACCTGGGGAGCAGCAGGTGAGTTTGCTGGGGCTCACCAGGAGGTGGCCTAGAGCAGACCTCCGGGAGGGCGGTGGGTTTTGCCCACAGAGGCTGGGAGAAACGGGGGGGGGGGGGGGGCTCTGCAGCCTTGCTGCGTCCCAGCCTCTGAGAAGGAGGAGGGGATGCAACTGTCACAGCAGCTGCTCCTGACACCACTCACTGACACGGCCTCCGTGAGCTGCTGTGTGTGAAGTGGTCAAAAGAGCGCTTTTACAAATGTGTCTAGAGATTCAGACTCGGGCTTATTTTGAATGAATTGGATGAAGTGTTTCTGCTGACGAGCCCTGCATGGGATGACGTCACTGGTGATGAATGAGGAACCGACAGGGAGAAGGGGGAAGCCCTTCGTGCCGCTCCAGGGCGGAAACCCGCGGCTTCTTGTGCCTCGCTTGGTTTCTTGGGAAGAGAAGTGTGCCTGTGGGAGATGTATTTGGCCACATGTCAATTCGTCATTTCCCCTGCCTTGTTAATGTTCGCATATTTTTAATCCACCCCCACCCCCGCCCCGAACTCAAGGCTTTTCCCTCCTTAGGAAAGAGATTGAATCGTAATGTGAAACTATGAATTTGAATGTCACTTCTCTGATCGTGAGTGATGAACTCGAGCCATTTAAGTACAAGGTTATCTGGCTTTTATTTGTAAATAAGATCAGCTGCACAATGAAATCGATGCTGCCTTTTCATGTACCCCTGGAGATTTGCTGTCTGATGAAGGGGTTTGTTGACAGTGCTCACACGTGGAAGGCATGGATCACTGCTGCCTGTGCACCGCACGCACTCCAGTGTTGCCTTGGTTCCACGTGGTGCTTGTGGGCTGCATGACTCCGTGTGGTCCTCACATGGTTTCCATGTGATTGTCACGTGTTGCTTGGATGCCACAAGAGCCCCAGGGTTCCGTTGATCCTCATGTCATCCTCCAGTGGCCATGTTGATTCCACACGTCCTTCCTGTGTTTGCATTGGTTCCATGAGATCTTCACATGGCTGTTGGATGCCACATGACCCTTATGTGGTTACGTTAACGTTGGTTCCTCACAGTCCAACTGAGAGCAATGTGAGGCACAGTTGGGACACTGGGGGTTTGGCTGTAATTCTCAGAGGGGCCACGTAGGCGGCCCCAGCAGAGGGCCTCTGGGGGCCGGTTGTAATGCATGTGGTAGGCGCGGTGGCCGTGGACTGACAACTCCAGCCGACTGCCTGGGATGCCAGCAGCGGGCCCCTCTCAAGGACTGGCCTCCTCCGCCTCTGCTCGTCTCCCTGCACTTGGTCTCACTTCCCTGAACTCTTCAGAACTGCTGGTACTTCAAGAAGCACTTTTCCTTCTTATCTTTATCCTGATTGAAAACCCTTGGGAGAAACACTAGGTTTTTCTCAGTGTAGACTCTCAGCGTGGCTTTCACCGGTAGCTCTGCTGTCTTAGGCAGAGTCTGGTTTACTTACCAGTGTGCCTGAGACCACATGTAGCCAGGGACTTTGGTCAGTCACGGGTCCAAAACCATGGACCTGAGGCACTGCTTGTGAGTGGCAACAGCAGGGTGAAGATGAGGGGCCCTGAGCGTGTTCTGCAGCACAGCGCTCCTGGCACTGGTGCTGCAGGACACAGCAGACGGGACACATGAGGCCGACAGCCCACGGAAGATGGGACACACGAGGCCGACGGCCCACGGAAGACAGGACACACGAAGCCGACAGCCCACAGCAGACGGGACACACGAAGCCGACAGCCCACAGCAGACGGGACACACGAAGCCGACAGCCCATAGCAGACGGGACACATGAGGCCGACGGCCCACGGAAGATGGGACACACGAGGCCGACGGCCCACGGAAGACAGGACACACGAAGCCGACAGCCCACAGCAGACGGGACACATGAAGCCGACAGCCCACGGAAGACGGGACACACGAAGCCGACAGCCCACAGCAGACGGGACACACGAAGCCGACAGCCCACAGCAGACGGGACACATGAAGCCGACAGCCCACGGAAGACGGGACACACGAAGCCGACAGCCCACAGCAGACGGGACACACGAAGCCGACAGCCCACGGAAGACGGGACACACGAAGCCGACAGCCCGCAGCAGACGGGACACACGAAGCCGACAGCCCACAGCAGACGGGACACACGAAGCCGACAGCCCATAGCAGACGGGACACATGAAGCCGACAGCCCACGGAAGACGGGACACACGAAGCCGACAGCCCACAGCAGACGGGACACATGAAGCCGACAGCCCACGGAAGACGGGACACACGAAGCCGACAGCCCGCAGCAGACGGGACACACGAAGCCGACAGCCCACAGCAGACGGGACACACGAAGCCGACAGCCCATAGCAGACGGGACACATGAAGCCGACAGCCCACGGAAGACGGGACACACGAAGCCGACAGCCCACAGCAGACGGGACACATGAAGCCGACAGCCCACGGAAGACGGGACACACGAAGCCGACAGCCCACAGCAGATGGGACACATGAAGCCGACAGCCCACAGCAGACGGGACACACGAAGCCGACAGCCCACGGAAGACGGGACACACGAAGCCAACAGCCCACAGCAGACGGGACACACGAAGCCGACAGCCCACAGCAGACGGGACACACAAGGCCGACAGCCCACAGCAGAGGGGACACATGAGGCCGACGGCCCACGGAAGACGGGACACACGAAGCTGACAGCCCACAGCAGATGGGACACATGAGGCCGACGGCCCACAGCAGACAGGACACACGAAGCAGACGTGACACACGAGGCCGACAGCCCACAGCAGACGGGACACATGAAGCCAACAACCCACAGCAGATGGGACACACGAGGCCGACAGCCCACAGCACTTGGTACACGATGCTGACAGCCCACAGCAGACAGGACACACGAGGCCAACGGCCCACAGCACCCGGCACACGAGGCCGACGGCCAGAGACAAAGCTGCTTGCCTGAGATTGCGCAGTCCTTGCTGTAGCCCACACTTGGCACCCTGAAACCGTGGCTCTCACCTCTGCACTCTGACCTTCTTTTTAATTTATTTTTACTTTGTTGCCCTGGGGGAGCCTGGGTGGTAGCAGTGATGCTGCTGGTTCACCTTGGAGCATCCTTGGCTGATTCTGTGTCCTGTGAGGTGTCAGTAACGGATTGAGGGACTGCATTGATTTGGCCCAAGTGTCGTGGTGAGCCCCAGCCCGGGAGGTGCTGGGTGGGGTGCTGTGCACTGTGCTGGCATGGGGCAGGGAGAGGACGGCTTCTGGAGACGAGGGCACAGTGTGGGAGGGGGCTCTGGCCCCAGAGAGGTGGTGACGAAAGACAACGAACTGACTTCCCCACAAATGCCAGGCGGCCGTGGGTGCTCCTGAGCAGTATGCTCCAGTCTCAGCTCGGGCCAGCCCTGCAGGGACAGAGTGGCCGCTCCAGCTCCAGTGCTGAGGCTGGCCCCCTGGCCAGGTCAGAGCGAGAGCCTCACCGGGAAACAGCCGTTCCCGTGGGGCGCACAGGTGCTGCCCGGGAGCAACAGTGACACGGCTCTGCAGGACGCCTTCATGTGGCGAGAGTAAAGAGCTTTTCTCATGGGGGTGAATTCTTGAGTTCTCTTCATGTTTCCCACGTTAGGAGTTCAGGGTAGCGCTACGGCTGCAGGGTTCCCCACCTGCAGCACTGGCCTCCCATATGGGCTCTGGTTCTAGTCCCGGCTGCTCCACTTCTGATCCAGCTCTCTGCTATGGCCTGGGAAAGCAGTGGAAGATGGCCCAAGTGCTTGGACCCTACACCTGAGTGGGAGACCCAGGAAAAGCTCCTGGGTGTTGGCTTCAGGTTGGCCCAGCTTCGGCCACTGCGGCCATTTAGGGAGTGGACCAGCGGATGGAAGACTTCCCTCTCTCTCCCTCTCTCTCTCTGTCTATGGCTCTGCCTCTCAAATAAATAAAAGCTTAAAGAAAAATAATTCAGACAGAGAAAGTTTAAAAATGTTTAGTAATTTATTTAAAAATAACTTGGCAAATCCTTTATTTGATGTCCTTTATGTGCTGTCACTGTGCATGCTTGTGACCAGTTAGGGCTTTCCAGAACAAAACACGGTCTAGGGAGAAGGAAGGCATTCCAGGTTTTTGCACATTTCTTTAATGTTTAACTTAATAGAGCCATGAAAAAATTCTTCAATGTGCTTTTATATTCAATATGTTACTTATTCAGTGTGGTTCATATATTCAGTATGTTACATTTCAATATGTTATGCGAAAAAAATCCAGTCTCATACAGATATATAATTGGTGAAGAGGGCATTTTAGTAGCGTTTTCAGGTAGTTATAGATCTTTTTTCTCAGTGGAAAATCACAGGTCAATAAATGCTTGTTTCTTTTCTTTTCTTTTTTTTTTTTTTTTTGACAGGCAGAGTGGACAGTGAGAGGGACAGAGAGAAAGGTCTTCCTTTGCCGTTGGTTCACCCTCCAATGGCCGCTGCAGCCAGCGCACTGCGCTGATCTGATGGCAGGAGCCAGGTGCTTCTCCTGGTCTCCCATGGGTTGCAGGGCCCAAGCACTTGGGCCATTCTCCACTGCACTCCCGGGCCACAGCAGAGAGCTGGCCTGGAAGAGGGGCAACCGGGAGAGAATCCGGCACCCCGACCGGGACTAGAACCCAGTGTGCCGGCGCCACAAGGCGGAGGATTAGCCTAGTGAGCCGCAGTGCCGGCAAATGCTTGTTTCTTAAAGGTCAGATGCAGTGTGGAATCTAAGAGCACATCAGTGAGTGCTTGTGCTCAGTCAGTCTAAGAGCACATCAGTGAGTGCTTGTGCTCAGTCTAGGAGCACATCAGTGAGTGCTTGTGCTCAGTCAGTCTAGGAGCACATCAGTGAGTGCTTGTGCTCAGTCTAAGAGCACATCAGTGAGTGCTTGTGCTCAGTCAGTCTAGGAGCACATCAGTGAGTGCTTGTGCTCAGTCAGTCTAGGAGCACATCAGTGAGTGCTTGTGCTCAGTCAGTCTAGGAGCACATCAGTGAGTGCTTGTGCTCAGTCTCGTTGGGCTCCTTGGGCCTGTCCTGAGTGAAGTGAATGTTCCCCCCCAGCATCGTGTGTTGGTCCCTGGGGCAGTCCTGGATGGCAGGTGTGCGGCCTTCCAAATGTTGACCGTTCAGTGTGGAAACCTGGCTGTGCGGATTCAACCGTGTCAACGAGTAGCACAGCAGAGTCGAAGCTCTCAGGCCTCATGTGGCAGCTGAACGGACCCAGGATTCAGAGCGGCTTGCCAGCTGAGGTGCTGTCATGGCAGCACACGCTGTCTGTGGTCTTCCTTGAAGTGGCACGTGTCCGTGGTCTTCCTTGGAGTGGCGCGTGTCTGTGGTCTTCCTTGGAGTGGCATGTGCCCGTGGTCTTCCATGGAGTGGCACGTGTCTGTGGTCTTCCGTGGAGTGGCACGTGTCTGTGGTCTTCCTTGGAGTGGCATGTGTCCGTGGTCTTCCTTGGAGTGGCATGTGTCCGTGGTCTTCCATGGAGTGGCGCGTGTCTGTGGTCTTCCTTGGGGTGGCATGTGCCCGTGGTCTTCCATGGAGTGGCACGTGTCCGTGGTCTTCCTTGGAGTGGCGCGTGTCCGTGGTCTTCCATGGAGTGGCGCGTGTCTGTGGTCTTCCTTGGGGTGGCACGTGCCCGTGGTCTTCCATGGAGTGGCACGTGTCCGTGGTCTTCCTTGGAGTGGCGCGTGTCCGTGGTCTTCCATGGAGTGGCGCGTGTCTGTGGTCTTCCTTGGAGTGGCATGTGCCCGTGGTCTTCCATGGAGTGGCACGTGTCCGTGGTCTTCCTTGGAGTGGCACGTGCCCGTGGTCTTCCTTGGAGTGGCACGTGTCCGTGGTCTTCCGTGGAGTGGCACGTGTCCGTGGTCTTCCTTGGAGTGGCATGTGCGCTTTGTTCAGTTGGAGAAGCTGCCTGGGAGATGAGACCTTGTAGCTCGGCGGGGCAGACCCCGGTGTGCCGTCAGTCGCCGGCCGGAGTGCTCCTTCCTGAGCCGCACGGCCGTGCAGATCCGCTGCAGCTGCTGCTCTGCTGGCTTTCCTTGGATTCAGAGACCTTGGAGTGCCCGCCAGAGTTTTCCAGATCCTTCCTGCTTTGCCACACAGCAGATGGGAAGGGTGTTTACTCGGGGTTCAAGGCTGCAGCTTTACTAGGAACACCAGCGACTTGTCCTGTCACCAGGGATGACGGAGCTTCAGTGAGAGCCTTCCGCCTTTGAAGGAGCCTGTGGCGCCGGGGAGGACGTGGCTGCTCCCGCCTCCTTCCCTGCGGCCTGCGGCCTTTTCCCTCTCCAGCACTGCGTACCAGCGCGGGGGACGGTGCATAGCGTCTTAGTGTGCTGTGGCAACACTGGGAGGTTTCACAGACGCCCCGCAGCTGCCTGACCCCCGTGGAGGACTTCTGCCCACAGGAGACATGCAAGGCGGGCAGAGGGGCCATGGCATGCGTCCCAGGCTGGCATGAGCATTAGCAGGGTTTGTCCTGGAGAACCGAGACCCTGCCGCGGGGTTAGGATCAAGGACAGAGGAGCAGCGTAGGGTTCAGAGAAGGCCCTGAAGAAAGAGCTCACACTTTACAGAGAACTCGACTCCACTTGCGGCAACCGGAGTCGTAAGCGTTTAAGTGTGAACGCGTTAGACTCAGCAGAAGAGAGGAGCAGTTAAAGTGGAAGGCAGTCCGGAGTGGGCAGCACAGAGAGACGCAGGGAATGTGACGGGTGAAGGCGTGGAAGAGAAGTCGTCCTAGAACGAGAACGTAGGCCGGAGAAAGGCCAGTGCCTGCCAGGAATCTTCTGGTGCCGATGAAAGACATTTCTGCTTTGCTAGACAGACGGAACAGATCTGAAAAAAGATGCACTAAACAAAATAATGCACAGAGAATGGCGAGAGAAGCCACTGGGCGGACAGGAAAGGACGTCCCTGGACAGATCCGTGGCCTGCAGATGCCAGTTCAGGTGGACGGACGGTTGAAGCAGACTGGCACGGAGGTAGCAGACAGAGGGAGCGCAGTAGGATGCTTGGTGTAGAAGGCAAATCACTGCCAAGCCAGGTGGGATCTGAGGACATCATCGAGCCGTGGGCTGCTGACAGGACATGCAGCTAAATGTGAAGATCGAGCGAGGTAGGAAGGAAAGGTTGGGAAACCTGTACCGGAGACACACCAGCCACGGCACCAGCCACGTGGCAGAGCTCCCCTGGGGCTGCGGAGCCAGCACGCAGCTGAGGATGAGGCAGCTGGTGTGAAGCCGTGCCTGGGACAGTCTCTGCCTGGTGACGGGTGGCTGGATTTACCGCGAGGGTCTGGTGGTGGGTCAGCACGCTTGTGCGCATGGCCGTGAGAAGCAGAAGTGGCGCACACCGCTGGCGTGCTGGCACGTCTGTGCTTCTGAGGGCTTTGGTGGTCTTTATCGGCTCCTTTCCCTCCGAGCACACCCGTCAGGTGCCTCTTGTTACAAGGCTGCCAAGCTGTGGGGCGGGCTCTAGGTCCCGCAGTCTGGCTCCAGCCCCGTGGGTCTCAGGAGCTGGTGGATCAAGCCTAGGATTAGTGAGCATTTATGCTGCTCAGTCTATGAAGTTGGGCTAAGGACATACCTGGAGTTTCGTATCCAGATCACTGGGAAAACGCCACGTCAGCAGTTGCCAAGGGGCCCTAAGACCCGAGTCTGGCTGGGAACTGGCGGAGCGAGAGCATCCTCCTGGACTGGGCCTCGCTGTGCCGTGTGGAGTCAGCCAGTCTGCCCAGGTTAGGACATGGGTGGGGCTGGGGCTGAGAAGTGAGGATGACGCTTGGCAGCTGAGGAAGGTCCATCGTTTCTGAGGGCTTGGGTGCCCTGTGCACTGGCGGTCTGTTTCAGAGACATTCTTTCTGCTTGGTGCTGAGGGAGAAGACAAAGAGCTAGGTCTCCAGATGTCATGGTCTTAAGGGAGAGGCGTGGCTCCCAAAGGCCTGCCTGCGAGGCTTTCCAGAGGGAGGGGTCACCAGCGGGATGTGGGCGGGAAGCACCCACCGCCCAGGGGCGAGCCCGGCCGGCCGGCGGGCGCTGGGGATGGCACGGGTGTGCTGGATGCACAAGGCAGTGCCACGCAGCCTCTGTGGGTCTTTCAGCCGCTGGAGGGAGGGGCCCCCTGGGCAGAGGGGTGGACGTGGGTGCCATGGTGCCTCTGGGTTTGCTGGGAAGTGACTGTCTGGGGATGTTTCTCTTGGTTGGCATATCTGGGGATGCCGCTGGCACTCAGCTGAGGGGTGTGTGGGAGGAGTCCTGATGCCCCGCCACCACCCCTTCCCCATAGACAGCACGCCAGGCTGTGGTCTGCAGGACTGGGCTACATCTTTTTTTTTTTTTTTTTCTCCTAAGATTTATCTTATTTGAAGGTAGAGTTAGAGAGAGGGAGAATGAATGTCTGTCTGCCAGCCACTGGTTTTCTCCCCAAGTAGTCTCAATGACTGGGGCTAGGCCAGGCCAAAGCTAGGGGCTTGGAAATCCATCCAGATCTCCCACGTGGGTGCAGGGGCTCAAGCACTTGGGCCATCTTCTGCTGCTTTCCCAGGCGCGTTAGCAGGGAGCTGGATCTGAAGTGGAGCAGCCAGGACTCGAACCAGCGCCCATATGGGAATTGGTGCCCAGCCTGCTGCACCACCACCCTGGCCCCTGGGCCAGGTTTTATCTTGAGAAGTGAATCATGTGGTGAGGGAACAGATTGCTTGGGTCTGGTCGGAGGCTTCCTGAGTGCAGGAAGGGGTCCAGGCTGGCTGGGGGGGGTGGGGGGGGGAGCATGCCAGCACGAAATGCAGGAGTCATGATCTGAACTTTGCATTTTATTCTCTTAAATCTTGTTTACGAACAATCCTCAGGATCCGGTGTACGATTTCTGTGTTTCTTTCCAATTGCATGATAGCTTTGACTGCAGTTTTCTGTAAAGATTCAGATAGGTTTGATTTGAAGAAATAACCCGTCTTGCTCGCGCCCTCATCTTCTCGGGTGGTTGGTCTCCCCGCTTCACTCTGGGTGAAGTGTCCTCGGGCTGTGGGAGTGCCGTGTGCGTGGGTTGGCCGTGCCTTCCTGGAGGCTTTCTAGCACGCAGAACAGCCTGGGAGCAGGCGAGCCCGCCCCCAGCTAAGTGCACTGTGAGTGCTCACAGGGCTTCAATTCCTAAAAGTAATGTGGGGGCGGTTCTCATTCCACCACAGTCTTCCCAAGCAGTGTCCTGTGCACTGTGCCGAATGCCCGCCCCCATTGTGTCTTTGCAGTGCTGCTTGGTGCACTAGCTGCCTTTTGGGGTGATTTTTTGGCACAGATCTTAGAGGTACGTGTGAACCCAATCTGGGTGACTGAGTATTTGTGCATACAGGATGTTGGCGTCTCCGGGTGACACCTGGGTTTGAGTATGTGCCTTCCCCGGTCAGAGCTGCTGACCTCGCACTGTCTCCAGGGATTTCAGAAGTTCTGGGCTGGGTGACGCCGTCAGGCTTGCAGGGGATCATGCTTTTGCCTTCGCAGTCTTCTCATTTCACTGCCGACGCTAGCACCGAGGGTGCTGCTTAGCTATTACTTCTTGAGTTACGGCTTCCATATCCGCCTGCCCTGAAGTCATGCTATTACTCTTAGATTCATTACTTAACAGGACAGCGCCTTTGAGTAGAAAGAACCATTGCCTTTTATAATTAGTCATCTGCATTTTCTTTCCTTAGGGAAGAATCACTCAGTTCTAAGAACTGGTTGGTGGCGTGGAAGTGACGGGAATGTAGGGAAGGTGACTCTCCAGGCTTGGAACTGACCAGTGAACAAGGAATGCGGAGGGATCGCTGCCGGGCTGAGACCGGGCCCTGGAGTGGACTTTGTCTTGTGCTGGGGTTGCCCCTGACGACTTCACTGCAGGGAGACGCAAGGGGACAGAGGAGGACCCAGAGCCTGTGAGGGAGCCCTTGGGGAAGTACTCCCAAGGACAGCAGTCGGGTCTCAGGAGTGAGCTTCGGCAGCTGGACCCTGGAAGGGAGTTGGTCCCAGCTAAGTGCAGCGGAGCGCGGTGTCGCTGTCCCTGGTGCTGAATCAGAATGTGGAGGACCAGGTTGGAGGGCAAAGAGCAGGTCTCAGCTGTTGATAGACGAGTCACAAGAACAGCCGTGCTGCTGGGAGAGGCGGGCCCAGGGCTTTTTTGGCCTGGGGGCCTGGTGCTGACGCCAGCCGCGTATCTGACAAGGGGGTTTGGACCACTATATGTTGGCCTGGGGGCCTGGTGCTGAGCGATCGCGTATCTGACAAGGGGGTTTGGACCTCAATGTTGGCCTGGGGGCCTGGTGCTGAGCGGTCGCGTATCTGACAAGGGGGTTTGGACCTCAATGTTGGCCTGGGGGCCTGGTGCTGACGCCAGCCGCATATCTGACAAGGGGTTTGGACCTCTATATGTTGGCCTGGGGGCCTGGTGCTGACGCCAGCCGCATATCTGACAAGGGGTTTGGACCTCTATATGTTGGCCTGGGGGCCTGGTGCTGAGCGATCGCGTATCTGACAAGGGGTTTGGACCTCAATGTTGGCCTGGGGGCCTGGTGCTGACGCCAGCCGCGTATCTGACAAGGGATTTGGACCTCAATGTTGGCCTGGGGGCCTGGTGCTGACGCGTATCTGACAAGGGGGTTTGGACCTCAGTGTTGGCCTGGGGGCCTGGTGCTGAGCGATCGCGTATCTGACAAGGGGGTTTGGACCTCTATATGTTGGCCTGGGGGCCTGGTGCTGAGCGATCGCGTATCTGACAAGGGGGTTTGGATCTCAATGTTGGCCTGGGGGCCTGGTGCTGAGCGATCGCGTAACTGACAAGGGGTTTGGACCTCAATGTTGGCCTGGGGGCCTGGTGCTGAGCCACCGCGTATCTGACAAGGGGTTTGGACCTCAATGTTGGCCTGGGGGCCTGGTGCTGAGCGATCGCGTATCTGACAAGGGGTTTGGACCTCAATGTTGGCCTGGGAGCCTGGTGCTGAGCAATCGCGTATCTGACAAGGGGTTTGGACCTCAATGTTGGCCTGGGAGCCTGGTGCTGAGCGATCGCGTATCTGACAAGGGGTTTGGACCTCAATGTTGGCCTGGGGGCCTGGTGCTGAGCGACCGCGTATCTGACAAGGGGGTTTGGACCTCAGTGTTGGCCTGGGGGCCTGGTGCTGAGCGATCGCGTATCTGACAAGGGGGTTTGGACCTCAATGTTGGCCTGGGGGCCTGGTGCTGAGCGATCGCGTATCTGACAAGGGGGTTTGGACCTCTCTATGTTGGCCTGGGAGCCTGGTGCTGAGCGATCGCGTATCTGACAAGGGGTTTGGACCTCTCTATGTTGGCCTGGGAGCCTGGTGCTGAGCGATCGCGTATCTGACAAGGGGGTTTGGACCTCTATGTTGGCCTGGGGGCCTGGTGCTGACGCCAGTCGCGTATCTCACAAGGGGGTTTGGACCTCTATACAGTTGCTTGGGCAGCTTCCTTGGTGGCTTGGCTTTGCCCTGAGGGTGCTCGGTACAACTGAGCAGCTACACAGCGTTGTTTGCGGAGATCTAGAGGGGGAGTATTGTGTGAAGAGATGGCGGTGCTTATTATTAATTATCAATTATTATTATTAACTAGGGCGGTGCCCACCCCGCCTGGGGCCGTGCTCATCCTACCTGTAGTCCTTCATCCCCTGTGCATTCTGTTACAGTAAGTTCAGACCCCGGGTCAGCGTGACCAGGGAGGGCCAGGCGGTGGTGCAGCTGTGGCTGTCGCAGCAAGACCGGGTTCTGGAATTCACAGGCAAGCATCACGTATCTGTTTGAACAGACACGTCGGTCAGTCCCATGGTCAGTGATTTGCTTTTGTTCATCAGAATATGAAAAGGAAATGCCAGATGCATTTGGTCTGAAACAAAGGAGCGAGCAGAGGGGCCCGGCTGTGGCTGCGGGGGCAGAGCAAGCTCACTCGGCTCTGGTCTGGCATTTGCCGTGTGCGCCAGGGAGCAGCCTCTTCCCCTGGAAAGGGCAGCAGAGCCTCCTGTGCAGGGAGCCCCACGGTGGAGAGGAGAGGGAGGAAGCGCCGTTTCTGTTTCATGACGTTAAATATTCACCACGCCGGTCTCAGGTGGCAGGCAGCTCTTGCCCTGTGCGTGGAAGCATCGTACAGGTGGGTTTGAGAGCCCTGGGGGATCAGTTTGGGGATTGTTGGTAACATTTTAGGAAGTTGGTTACACAAGAATGTGTTAGCTACAACACAACAGGCCGCACCAGGATTCATTAAGAACCACTCATTGAGCAGCAATTTAAATATAAAAACTAAAAACGAATTCAGTGTACAATAGCCTTGGAAACCTAAAATTTCACGTTGCTGCCTGAATGAATGGTTTCTTCCTTTCATTTACGAAGTAGTTCTCCACTGTGCTGTCCTGGGGTAGCTGGGTTCAGATTCTTGTCTCTGACCCAAGAAAGAATTCTAGGACTAGACGCGGGTCAAGGTCAGCAGAGAAGCAAGATTCATGAGCTTGCAGAGGGAAAGCACACACCCCAGCACGCGGGCATGCTCAAGGTCGTGCTGCGCTCTGACGCTGGGGCCCGCCCCCTCCAGGACGGTGTCTGGGATGGGTCTCATTGACTGTCCGTAGGGATGGATTTGGGCTCGAGTAATGCCTGTTTCCTTGCCTCTTTTTGCAAAACTCAGAAGTGCTGTGGCATTGCTTGCATGATGGTAGCAGGTAGCAGGAGTGTCAGCCATGGTACGTTTATTATGATGAGCTAACGATCATTGTGGGGCCCCAGTCGGCAGCCTGTGGGATACTTTCAGCCGGTTCCAAGCAGTGGTCTTGCTGAGGCTGCGGTCTCCTGCTGCGTGGGAAGGCAGTGTGAGTGACACAGTGCAGGCGGGCTGCGGGTGGAGGCTGGTGGTCTCAGCTCCTCCTTTCTGGCTGCCTTCCTGTCTACATCAGTTTGTCCCTGCTGGTGTTGGTGGGGGCCAGGGCTGCCTCAGGTCCCTGGCCATTGAGACACGGGCTTCTGTGAGCATTCTCTTGTTGGCGAATGTTCCATTTCACTTGGGCCAGTATCTAGGAGTGGGCTCCTGGGCCGCCGCGAGGTTGTGTAGTCTTCTTACAGAAGAGTCCGATCTCTCTCAAGGTGTGGTTCCGCTGCACGTGCCCAGCGGCCGTATCTTAGAGTTCTGGCTGTTCCACCCCAGAATGCAGGTCCGTTTCCCTCGTGTCCCTCTGCTCTTCTCAGGGACTGTCAGGAGGACAGCGAGGGTGTCCGTTTAAGCAGCTTGAGGGACAGCCAGAGTGATAGGTGCAGAGTAATGCCGGCGAGAACCACAGGGGCAAGGTAATAGGAATAAATAGAAAGCCCTTGGGCCTGCACTGTTTCACAGTGGGTTAAAGCCCTGGCTGAAGCTCCAGCATCCCCTATGGGTGCTGATTCTGGCCCAGCTGCTCCTCTTCCTTCCAGCTCCCTGCTGTGGCCTGGGAAGGCAGTGGAGGAGGGCCCAGGTCCTCGGGCCTGGGAAGGCAGTGGAGGGGGGCCCAGGTCCTCGGGCCTGGGAAGGCAGTGGAGGGGGGCCCAGGTCCTCGGGCCCCGCACCCGCATGGGGGACCTGGAGGCTCCTGGCTCCTGACTTCAGGTGCCGCTCCAGCCCTTGCAGCCATCTAGGGGGTGAGCCAGCGATGGTGGACCTCTTTCTCTGTCCCTGCCTCTCTCTGTAACTCTGTCTTCAAATAAATAAAAATAATATCTTTAAAAAAGAAAAGAAATGTAAGACCATATGTTCAAGTTGGGAAACCTCCCCCAGTGTAGGTCGGTAGGAAGCAGTGTGGACCACGTGGGTCGACTTTGTCTTCAGTTCAGACTACATGGGGTGGCTGTGCCTCTGGTGTGGACCACGAGTAGGCTGGCTGTGTGTGTCAGTCGTGTCTTCAGTGGGCGGCTCTTGGCACTGACTTTCTAGATCATGGCAGGGTCTTGTGTACAGCTGACGCCGCTCCATCCTGTGGTCACGTCCTGTTCTTTCCATGCTTTGAGCCAGAAAAAGGCAAATCTCGTTGCCGTGGTGGCTCCCCATTACTGTCCCGCCAACTTCATTTGAGAACTTTGTGTTGGTCTCACTGCTCACTCCTTCAGGGGCTGTCCAGCCCTACAGTGTCCTCTCTCGCCTCGCCCTGGTCTCCTCACTGCCCCGTGGGGGCCGGTCTGGGTGGCTTTCCTGGAATGTGCTGGGCTTCCTGCTGCCCTGGGACTCTGCTCAGGGCCAAGGACCGCCTCCTCTCTCAGCCCAGGCCTCACGCCCTCCAAGGCGGGTTCCGCTCTGTTGGCAGCTCACTGCCCCTCACAGTGGGCACCACACGTGCGCTTGGATGGCAGGTGCATTGAGCACCCTGTTGGCTGGGTGTCGAGGGTGCCCCCGGCTGCCTTCCTCTCCGGCTGCAGGAAGGCACACGGGAGCAGGGTGGGAGGAAGCCAGGGACGAGCCTTGGAGCCTCTCACTGGAGTCGCCGGGACATGCTTCCCCTTCCAGCAGGTGACACGCATTCCCCTGAGCACGCTTGGGAGAGACTCAGTGCCCAGGGTGTGGTGGGCACCTGTGCCTGGCGTGTTCCTGATGCCAAGGCTACTAGGGGATGGTGGCGCCCTCCTGCAGTCCAGGTGCCCGACACTGGCTGGGAACCGACCGCACGTGCAGGCCCCTCTGAGGAAAGCACTGCAGGCCTGGCACATGCAGCTCTTTGGCACAGCGCTGGAGCTCAGGGCGTGGTTTTCTGGGTGTAGGAGGGTTTGGTGAGAGTTCCCGGGACAGATGAAGAGACTCGTAGCCTGATGTGGTTCTGCTGCACGCTGGGTGGATGCATTAACCGGCTCTGTGTGTAAAGGGAAGGAAATTGAGCGCCCCTGTGGCAGTGGGCTTTGCAGCCTGGCCTCCGCCCTCTGCTCAGTGAGACCTTGGTGGGCGCTGCGTTCGTGGCACCGAGGGCACGTCTGGGACGGACGTCACCGTTTGCAGAAAGCGCTTTCTGAGCTGCTCTGGGCGGGAAGGGGTGGGAGGGCGAGTTTGGTTTAGGCAAGAAACCTTGTCCGAGTGCGTCCGGCTGGGGAGGGGCCCCCGGCCCTGCTGGGAGGGGATCCTCAGTCCAGTTAGGGGTCCCACTTTCCCAGGTGGTCCTTCCTGCCTGAGCTTTGCCCCTCCTGCAGAGCCCCTGGGAGAGCTGGGCCTGCCTCTCCTGAAGAGCACAGGCCGCGCTGTGTGCTGTCCAGGGTCTGTTTTTGTTGGTGACTTTGCCTTCCGTGGAAGACTTCACAAAAGATCCTCGTGGTCCTCACAGCTTCCCTTCTTCTCGGGCCCCTGAGTTCTGTCCGCTGTGTCCTTTTGGGGACACGGCAGAGGTTTCAGCCTGAAGGGGCGTGCGTGCTTGCTTTCTGTGAAGGGGTGGCCTTGTTGCTCTCAGTGTTTCTGTGCGTGTACACTGGCTTTGCCTGACTCCTGTTTTGCTGCCCCCTGCCATCTTTCCCACAGTGCAGCGTTTCCCTGTGCCAGCTGTGCAGGTGCAGGTGTGGGGGCGCTGGAGCCGTCTCCAGGGTGAGTCTCATTTCCCAGCGTGAAGCAAGCAGAATCTGGTGTGCCCAGAGCAGCTGGAGACTGTCATGGACAGGGAGGGCCCGAGTGGCAAGTGCCTCCCCAGGGATTCCCACTCTTCCGTACACCGCACACCCCTCGCTCAGCTGTCATCCCTGTCTCCATTGTGTGCCCTGGGAAGGCTACCCAGCTGCCACACAGGGCTTCCTGGAGCCAGGGCTGCCTCACCGAGCGCAGGCCGAGACAGGAGGGCCCAGTTCTGCCACCCTGCACCTGGTGGCTCTGCCCTGCAGAGCTCATTGCTGTCACCTGGCTGGAGGCTGCCAGAGGCCGGTCTCTGCTCCCAGCCTGCAGCAGGAACGCCGTCTCTGCCTTCCCAGGTCTTTGCAAAATAGATTTTTTTTTCTCTTTTGTTTCCCCGTGGGCTCTAGGGTGTTATTCTTTTCTCCTTGTTTGGATTTCTGAGAACCCATCTTCCCTACTTGAGTGTGAACAGATTGAGAAATAAAACAAAATAATGGCAGATGGAGGCCACAGAATTACTTTTATTTCTGCTAAATGAGAGGCTTGAAATCCTATCTCACAGTGTGTGAGACAAATCACCCGGATGACTGCACCCCGGGACTGGTCAGTCTCGCCGCCTCTCAGGCCGGTGCTGGGCCTGGCGGGCCTCCCTCCCAGCAGCAGAGCCCCTGAGAGGTGGAAGAGGGCCCTGGGCGCTGCCAGCCTTGGCAGTGTGTCTGTCGCCTCCTGGGTCCGAGCTTCCCGGGTTGAGAAGTGTGGGAGGGGCACCCAGGGAGCTCCCTGCACTTGAAGCAGACCCCGGATCTGGGGGAGCGTCACCCCGGCTCATTCAGCTTGTGGTGGCCAGGGGCCGGGGGATCTGCAGTTCTGGGGGCAAAGCAGCCCCAGGTGGAATCCCGGGACAACTGTGGTCGGCGTGCGTGCTGGAATGTGCTCTGGTGGCTCTGCAGTCTGTGGGGACAGGGCATGAGTTGCAGCACCTGCGAAGCCGCTCCACCCCGAGGCTCCAGTGCCCTCGGCTGCCTTTCAGCCCTGATTCCGTCCTGCGTTGCTGTGGGACCTCGCTTGTCAGAACCGAACGGCGCCCCAGTCCAGATGCGAATCTCCTTCTGTTACCTGCTTTCTGGGGCAGAAGTTAACTCCTTCAGGTTCAAAGACGGTGATGTTCAAGGGCGTTGAAGTCCGGTCCCACACCCTTCCCCCGCTAAAGTTCGAGTGCATTAACACTCACAGCCTGCCCTTGGCTTCCGTGCTGCTCCGAGTCAGCCGGAGGGGCGTCAGGGCTCACGGGGCCAGAGCAGCTCCTTCAGGGCCCAGCAGTCCTGTCTGTTAAAGGCTGAGCCTCCGACAGCCCTCACTTTTCAAGAGCTCACATTCTTAGGAGGCTGTGTTGGCTTCTTGTTCGATCCGGCCCGTGGGGCAGGATCTCAGGAGAGAGCCTGTTCCCAGAGCTGCCCAGATCAGCCGCCGGAGGACCGCACGGCGTCTTCCTGTCCAGAGTCGGCGAGCGGAGCTCGCGTGGTTTTGCTGTCACGGAGATGTCAGTGTGGAACCCAGAGCCTGTCACTTGGAGTCCGCCTGGGAGAAGCCCCCCAGCAGGAGGGAGGCTGACGCTGTTGACTGCCCACGCCTGGGAACAGAACCTTCAGGGCCTCGTAGGCATTTCTAGTTCTGTGCCTGTGGCTGCTGCTTTTAGTCTTGTTAGGAAGTGGTGTGTTTTGCATGCGTGTATGCATGAGAGAGAGAGAGAGAGAGAGAGGGAGAGGGAGAGGGAGAGGGAGAGGGAGAGAGGGAGAGAGGGAGAGAGGGAAAGGGAGGGAGGGAGGGAGGGGAGCACAGAACACATAGAAGATACCAATTATGTCATAGTCTTGTGCTTTATTTATTTTTTTTTCAAGATTTATTTGTTTGAAAGGCAGAGTTAGAGAGGCAGAGACAGAGAGAGCGAGCGAGAGAGAGAGATCTTCCATCTATTGGTTCACTCCCCAAATGGTTGCAATGGCTGCGGCTGCGCCGATCCGAAGTCAGGAGCCAGGGGCTTCTTCTGGGTCTCCCACGTGGGTGCAGGGGCCCGAGGACTTGGGCCATGTTCTTCTGTTTTCCCAGGCCACAGCAGAGAGCTGGATTGGAAGTGGAGCAGCTGGGTCTTGAACCAGCGCCCATGTGGGATGCTGGCACTGCAGGCAGAGGCTTTACCCGCTACCCCACAGTGCCAACCTCCGTGCTTTACTTTTTATGCAAGAAAAAAATTATTTATTTGAAAGGCAGAGTGACACACACATGCACACACACACACAGACACAGACACACAGAGGGATCTTCTGTTTTCTAGTTTGTTCCCTAAATGGCCACAACAGCTCGGTCTGGGCCAGGCCAAAGCCAGGAGCCGGGGTGTCCATCTGTGTTTTCCATATGGATGGTAGGGACATTCGAGCCATCTTCTGTTGTCTTCCCAGGTGTGTTAGCAGGGAGCTGGATCGAGAGTGAAGAGCCAGGACTCAGACCAACCATATGGGATGCCAGCGTTGTAGGCGCTGGCTGAACCCTCTCTGTGCCCCAGCCCCGGTCCCGGCATTGTAGGCACTGGCTGAACCCTCTCTGTGCCCCAGCCCCAGTCCCGGCGTTGTAGGCGCTGACTGAACTCTCTCTGTGCCCCAGCCCCAGCCCCAGTCCTGTATTTTTCACATTCAAGCTACAGGTTGTTCTTCCAGCCCCACGCTTGTGTCCCTGGGAAGTCCTCCTCCTGGCTCTAGAGCTGGGTACTGCCTGTCCCGAGGGCCCCGCAGGGCTGAGACTGCTGTGGCTCCACAGTGATGCCTGCACTCTGGGGTTCCGTGGGCTCCAGGCGTGTCCCCGAGTGTGGCTCCACAGTGATGCCTGCACTCTGGGGTTCCGTGGGCTCCAGGTGTGTTCCCGAGCGCACAGCAGATGTCTGCGCATCTCACCTCATCCAGGCTGTCCTCCAAGTGTCTCCCAGTCCCGTGCCTGTAGGTAAGGGAGATCACGTCCAGATGAGCCCTCCTCCTCCCCCATGGCTCTGTGGGCAGTCCCCCTCCTGACCGTGAAGCCAGCACCTCCTCTCGGCTGGCATTCCTTCACTGTCTGCATGGTACCAGGACCCTGCTGGCCCTCACTGAGTGCTGGCCCAGCTGGGCCTGAGCCTGCCTGAGGAGTGGCAGCCGTCCGGCCTAGCATTTCCTGTCCTGACCAAGTGCCCCGTGCTTGTGACTTTACCAGAGCCAGGGGCCTGGCGTCCCCTTGCCAAAGCTTGGGCGGCCTTCCCCACTGTCACTCCCTGGGCAAAGCTGTGGCCAGCTGCCATCTCCCAGTGCTGTCTTGGCCAGAGGCCCTGTTCGCTCACTGGGAACAGAATCTGTCCATACGGGGAACTCGGGCACCCAGCCATCCTCCTGGTCCCCTTCTCTGTGTTTCTTAGTGGGTCTTAGGGGCCCTGGTAAGGAGCATCGTCTAAACCCCTGTTGCTGTTTATTGCCACCGGCTATAACAGTATCCTAGTCTTAGCGGCTGGAAAGAACACAGACTTCCTACCTTAATTCTGAAGGTCAGATGTGTGACCTGCGGCCAGCCTCGCGGTGAGGGCGGGGCTGGTTCCTTCTGGAGGCCCCTGCAGGAAGCCCGCCCTGCCTTTCCAGCCCCTAGGGGTGCCCTGTTCCTTGGCTCGGGGCCCTCTCTCCGTCGTCAACACCAGCAGAGGCAGGTGGGCCCCGTTGTGTGGCATCACTGTAGTACGGATAGTCTGCTTCCTCCTTCCACTGTTAAGGATCTGTGAGGCCATTGATTCCATCCGGATCCTTAGGATGATTTCCCTGTCTTAGAAGATCAGCACCCTCGGTCCCTGTTCCCAGAGATGAGGGGTGTGGACGTACCTCTCACGGTCGTCCTTGGCAGCCTGTGTGACTGTGTTGCTTCAGGAACTGGGTGGGACCTGGCTTGCTCTCCCAGACCGGGCTCCCCAGCCCGCCCCCACCCTGGTGTCCACGTGTCTCTCTGGGTCTTTCCTTGTGGTGACAGCAAGCTGTCACAGAGCCTGGCACTCCCTGAGCACCGGCTGTGTCCTGAGAGCTTGTTGGGAGGTTCTAGCGGGGGAGCGCAGCTGCTCATACGCCCCTGACCGAAGACAGGTCCTCCTCTGGCGGGGAAGGTCATCCTCTTTACTGACTCCCGGCTTCGGGAGGGACACCCATGGGGCGGTGAGGGAGGACGGGGACACCTGCCTAGCCAGTCAACCCTGGCGATCAGTGGGGTGACAGATGTCTCAGCCAGATAGCTCCCCTGTCCTCCCTGTCCCACTCGGGATCCTGGAGCCCCCAGGGCAGTCCCAGCAGGGCTGCCGCTGTGCTGCTCATTCTATAGGTGGGGGACAGAGAGCCCATGGGGGCTGCTGCTCGCTCAGACCCCGCAGCTCCTGGTTGCTCGCCAGGCTGACGTCATGCCGCTGTTCCCTGATACTGCAGAGTCTGTCCGGCATCAGGTCATGAGCCTCACCTGAGTTCACCTGGCATCTGTGAGCCATCCGTGCAGCGGCGGTGTCGTGAGCACCCGGATCGTCTGTCGCATGGAGCCGGCGCAGTGCCGTCACCCTGGGCTCCCCTGTCCAGTGCCTGGCTGGTGTGTTCACACAGATGGGTGCACTCAGTGAGCTGAACGTGTATACCTACACTGAATGTATAGAAATGGGCTGTCCAGTGTCCTCTCTGGTGTATGGGGCTCTGCTTCTTCAGGGGAGACCCAGCGTGCTGCGTGCGTCCCCTCCTGTTTCTCAAGGTAAAACCTCGCAGTTGGTGAACTTGTTCCGTTATAAAACTCTCCCCCATTATATGGTGTTTGCAGCCGCCGTCTCTCGTCTTTGGAAACCAGGTCTCGTGTATGTGCGTCTGATCCACGTTATTGTTTCTCCCTTAGGACAACTACACCTTTGCCCAGCCTGGGATTCAGATGAAAGTGAGAATGTTGGAAGAGCTCGTGAGCCGGATTGACGGTGAGCAGCTTCCCGAGCAGCCCTGTCCGGGCAGGCGGGGCCGAGGGTGCCGGCCTCAGCGTGCCTGCGCGGCCTGTGCGTGCTGCTGCGGCACGAGCTGCCCCTCCCATGCAGGGGACAGGGCACGGTCAGAATTCAGGACCAGAGCTCTTCAGGGAAGTAACGCACGAGCCCCAGCCCAGGAGTGTCCTGATCCGGGAGACAGGCCGGTGGCTCGTGGCTGTCCTTTGGCACTCGGCTCCCTGCCTCCGTGTGTCGTTTTGCTACCAAGGATGTTAGAATAATTTCTCCATGGAATCCAATTAATTACTGAGTCTGGAAATAACATCTTTAATATTACAGAAAAATTATGGTGTGTGCTCGGGCAATTTTAGATTATGCTTTCATGTTTAAGTGGGGGCTTTGAAATACTTTTTACCTTCATCCTTAAAATAATTCCCCCTGCGATGTGCTGACTGTCACATTGCAATAGCAGAGTTTAATTAAATGAAAGTTGAGAGATAATGCTAGCCCGTCCCTGGCATATTCTCCTGGTAGTTAGTTAAATTAATGAACAGAGCATTAACAGAGTGATGCCAAGCAGAACTGGCCCTGTGTTTGTGACAGCAGCAATGAGGTGTGGAGCAGAGATGTACTGGTCCATGCAGAGTGCCCTGTGTATCGACCAGTTGTCCCTGCAGGTCTTCATGGCCCACACAGGGCAGGGTGCCTCTGATGTGAGCCTGGAGCGTTGTCTCACTGCACGCACCCTGTTCCGCTCTGTTGTTTATTTATCTGAAAGGCAGAGTTAGAGAGCGGGGGGGAGGGAGAGACAGAAAGATCGATCCAGTTGATCAGCTGATCAGTCTCCCAGGTGGGTTGCGGGATGCAAGGATCTGGGCCGTCTCTGCTTTCCCAGCCTCAGTAGCAGGGAGCTGGGCTGGACTCTAGGTCCGTCACTCAGATTGGAGGCCGGAGGCGGCTTAACCCGCTGTGCCACAGTGCCAGCCCCACATGCTCTGGGTATGACCCACGCAGGGCAGGATCCTCCGATTGTCTTGTTGCATGTCCAGAGGGTTCTCTGATTGTCTTGTTGCACATCCAGAGGGTTGGGCTCTGCTTGTGACCCAATCTTGTGCCTGCCGTCTCCCCCTCACTGTGCTCCGGTGGGGAGCTGCTGGATGGCATTGTGGAACAGGGCTGTACACATTATCAACTCCATTTTGTTCCTTGATTGGATCTGACATTCAGCTCTCTGTCTAATGGTTATTACCTCATCTCCATGTTATGAAGTTTGGCGCAGTTCTTCCAATAGTGCTTTATTTGATTCAGTATTCTATCTAGCTACTTTCCAGCCTGTCTGTTCTAGACGCTCCTCCTGCGTCTGCAGGTACATCTATTGTGCACCTCTCCGTGAGGTCTTGCCTGGCTGGGGCGGCATTTTTTTCCCTGCCAGCAATTTCTCAAGTGCTCCCTGGCCTCATTTAGTTCTTTGAAATATGATTTGCAGTGGATGTGAATTGCACAGGTCCCCCTCG
Source organism: Sylvilagus floridanus (assembly GCA_949820135.1). NCBI lineage: Eukaryota > Metazoa > Chordata > Mammalia > Lagomorpha > Leporidae > Sylvilagus > Sylvilagus floridanus. The sequence goes on along the minus strand of OX463231.1, from coordinate 2,124,874 downwards.
CGTGTCCCTGGGAAGGCGTCCTTTATACTCCTGGAGGTTAGGGAGTCGTGCTTAGTGCTCGTTTGTTCCAGCGCTGCAGCTGGGAAATGCTCGAATTGGTTTTGCGCCCGCACTGTGGCTCCGGGAGAAGCACAGTGCAGATTTGCGGGGTGATTGTTTAGGAGCGCGCAGCGGTGCGCGGAGCAGCCCCAGCCGCTTCCGCACCTTCAGAGAAGCGCAGCTTTGCCTTCAGCGCGGCTCTGTGTCCGTCTTTCTCCTCCTGCGGCCTTTGCTTAGAGGATCCGTCCTCCCTAGCAGAGGCGATTCTTTGGTCTGATAGATTTAGCTCTGTCTATATCTTCTTTCTTCCTGTTCTTCTAAAGAAACCCTAAAAAATGGTCTGTGATGGCTTCCAGGTAGGCAACCCTGGGCGGTGGAAGCAGGTGGTGTGCCAGATGCACCACGTTTGGGCGGCCTGGCTGGTGGGAGCCCTCGCCCCTCACCAGCCGCGTGAGGAGGTGTCTCCAGGCCTCAGCTCCAGGAAGCTCTCCCCCTGCCACCCTGTCACTCACCCCTGGAGAAGGAATTTGTGAGCTTGGAGGTTCTGCAGGGGCCGTGAAGGTCTCATTAAGGGCGGAGTGCGCCAGGAAGAGAGAGGGCGGAGTGCGCCAGAAGAGAGAGGGCAGAGTGCGCTAGGAAGAGAGATGGCTGTCTTAGGAAGCCGGCGTGCCGCCTGTGTGCAGTGCTGGGCGCTTGGGGCTGGGGCTGTGCTGCTCTGTGAAGTGAGGGGGGAGGAGCTCTGGCATCCGGCGGTGCCGGCGTGAGGACTTGGGCCCAGAGATAAGGTCTGGAGGCAGGAAGGCCGTGAGAAGCAAGGGCAGAGGGGCAGCGATCCCGTCTGCTTCTCCTGGAGTCAGGAGCAACTAAAGACTTTCTGGAAAGCACTTTTGGGTCGGTTTCCTATTTTGAATAGTTTACCACTCCCCTCTGGCACCCTGGACACGAAGGTGCGGTGAATGAGGGCAGCGGTGTGTGTCTGTGGTGGAAGCCACGTGGGAGGGAGGGGGCAGCCTTCTGTGAGGGCGGGTGGTGTTGATCCGGCTCAAGAGAGGGGTCAGCTGGCTTCGGGAGCCCCTGGAGTCCCGGGGGCGGGAATCGAAGATGACGTGCCACAGAACAAGAGGTGGTGTCTTACTGCCACTTCTGTTGGAATTAAAGGAAAAGGTGAGCACAGAGTTTCCCACTGAAGACAACTGGAAAAGCTGGGTATGTTTATAAAGTCAGTTGACAGAGACAGAGAGAGAGACAGAGACAGAGAGAGAGACAGAGACAGAGAGAGAGAGAGAGAGAGACTTCTTGAAAACACTGAAATGCCGTCCAGAGAACAGGGCCTTCCTGGACCAGAACATGCCGGAGCCTGGAGAGAGAAGCCTGGCTCAGAAGTCACCGTGGTTCTGGGGGTGTTTCTTGGCCTGGAAGAGATCGCCCCACAGTGAGCCGCGCAGTGCCCGGGTTGGGCCACGTCACTCAGGAGCGCCTGTGCTCCCTGCGAGAGCCCAGCAGGGACAGTGCAGGGCAGGGCGGCGGTGCCCGGCCTCACACAGCCTCGCAGTCCACGGTCACGGCACTGGGGAGGGCGGAGTTGTTTGCGGCCTGCGAGGTGGAGGTGGCTCTGTCCTAGCGTTTCCTCAGACGCTTCGAGAAGCGAAGCACAACCTTGGCTGGAGGAAGCTACTGGAACTCGGATTGTGCCTACGAGTTATTTTCCTTTTGAAGTAGATGACTTGTGCACAGATGTCATGAAGACGCTTTACATGAGGACAAACGGAGAACAGTGACAGCCCCAAATGTTGAGCAGATTAGACACAACTAACAGGAAAATTAGTGAACTGGAAGACAGGTTTGAGGAAAAGCATAGTGAAGCACAGAGTGTTAAGGAAAATACACAAAGTAAGAGAAGCACAGAGTATGGGAAAGCTTTATGTCTGTTTATTTGGAATCATAGAAGAAGATAAGAGATTGAGAAAGAATTCAAAGAGACAATGATTGAGACCCTTCCAAAACTACTGAGTATCAACCAGCTTTTAAGTACTACAACCAAATACCTGAGACAAGCCACTTAGGAAGGAAAGAGCGATTGATTGAGCTCACAGCTTTGGAAGTTCAGATCTGAAGTGGGCAGCCCTGTGGTTTGGCCTCTGATGGAAGTGGCAGAGTGCGTGCGGAGCAGGAACGGCCGGCGAGGCAGGAAGCAGTGGGGACAGCTGCTGCTCGGGCTGCACAGGCTGCCGCAGCGCCAGGGGCCGTGCCCAGGTGCTGAAAGCATGGAGCTGGCACCTAGCCTAGGCGCCTGCCTCCTGCAGATACGTCCTCCTCGGATGAAGTCGAAGTCCCAGAAGTCCTCTGAATCCACAGTGTCTCAAACTCTGCAGAAACTGGAGAGGCCCAGAGAGCATAAACCACACGTCCATGACCCCTGCAGCATGACTTCAGCAGCTGCTGGGAGCTGCAGCCGCAGGGGCAGATGCCCTCGTGCTGCGGCTGTGCCGCAGAGTGGGTGAAGGGAGCTAAGCAGATAGGCAGCTTGTGGGGAACGGAACCCGGGAAGTCACTACCCCACGGGGGAAAGCTCTGGGGTCAGGTGTGAGATCTGGCAGCCCGGAGCGCTGGATCTGGGAAGCCTGTAAGGACTTGGGGTTTCCTGAATGAGGGGACCTGGTCTGTAACCAACACGAGCCCGAAGGGGCCGAGGACTTGGTCACAGGCTCCTGTCACCAGCGTTTTGCTTTGACCCTGGAGGGGGAGCTGGCCGGGCAGCTCTGACAGCCACCGCCCACTGGCAGCCTGCCACTCCGTCCAGAGAGCTCGTTGCACACAGGCCAGTGCAGTGGCTCTGAGGAAACAGAAGCTGGGTGACAGCAGAGACATCTGTGGTGCCCAGGTTCCCTCAGAACCTCACCCGGGGGCCGGCGCTGTGGCACAGTGGGTTGGAGCCTTGGCCTGAAGCGCAAGCATCCCATATGGGCACCGGTTCTAGTCCCGGCTGCTCCTCTTCCGATCCAGTTCCCTGCTATAGCCTGGGAAAGCAGAAGAAGATGGCCCAAGGCCTTGGGCCCCTGCACCCACGTGGGAGACCTGGAAGAAGCTCCTGGCTCCTGGCTTCGGATCGGCGCAGCTCTGGTCATTGTGGGGATGAACCAATGGAAGGAAGACCTCTCTCTCTGTCTCTACCCCTCTGTAACTCTGTCTTTCAAATAAATAAATCTTTAAAAAAAGGATCCTCACGCGACACAGTTCTGTTTATTTTGCTTTGCAGGCTGTTAACAGCTATGGTTTCTTCTCACTCTCTGAAGGCCTGTTGCTGGGTGTGGGTGCAGTCCTGCAGCCCGTGTGGCAGGCCCTGGGCTTCCTGTTTCTTGCACGTTGGCTGGACTTTGTGGGAAACAGTTTCTCAAAGAAACCCACGCAAGGGCTGTTCGAGCCACCGGCACAGAGCTGAGCGTGAGACAGTGCATTTCTGTGTGAGAGAGGCTGCCTGCGCCCTGAGGCCACTGATGGCAGCAGCCGTGATGGCCTGGGCCCCTTGCACTGTGCCTGTGTCTGCAGGCCTGGGGGGCATGTGTGTGGCGGCTGGGCAGCGAGCAGGAGGCTGCTCGCTCTGTTTGGGTGCAGGATGTCTCAAGGCTCTGTGCCCCAGCGGCGCCCAGTCAGCCCCTCGGTAGGCATCTCTATCCCCGTGCTGGCCGGACACCCTGCTTCCCCTCGCCCGTTCCGTCAGCCCTCGGTAGGCGTCTCTGCTCCCCGTGCTGGCCGGGGCCCTGCTTCCCCTCGCCCGTTCTGTCAGCCCTTGGTAGGCGTCTCTGCTCCCCGTGCTGGCCGGGGCCCTGCTTCCCCTCGCCCGTTCCGTCAGCCCTCGGTAGGCGTCTCTGCTCCCCGTGCTGGCCGGGGCCCTGCTTCCCCTCGCCCGTTCCGTCAGCCCTCGGTAGGCGTCTCTATCCCCGTGCTGGCCGGGGCCCTGCTTCCCCTCGCCCGTTCCGTCAGCCCTCGGTAGGCGTCTCTATCCCCGTGCTGGCCGGGGCCCTGCTTCCCCTCGCCCGTTCCGTCCGCCCCTCGGTAGGCGTCTCTATCCCCGTGCTGGCCGGGGCCCTGCTTCCTCTCGCCCGTTCCGTCCGCCCCTCGGTAGGCGTCTACTCGCCGTGCTGGCCGGGGCCCTGCTTCCCCTCGCCCGTTCCGTCAGCCCTCGGTAGGCGTCTCTACTCCCCATGCTGGCTGGACACCCTGCTTCCCCTCGCTCGTTCCGTCAGCCCTCGGTAGGAGTCTCTACTCCCCATGCTGGCTGGACACCCTGCTTCCCCTCACCCGTTCCGTCAGCCCTCGGTAGGTGTCTCTGCTCCCCGTGCTGGACGGGGCCCTGCTTCCCCTCGCCCGTTCCGTCAGCCCTCGGTAGGTGTCCACTCCCCGTGCTGGCCGGGGCCCTGCTTTCCCTCGCCTGTTCCGTCAGCAGCAGCTCCTGTCCTCCGCTGGCCTTGGCAGTCCTGCCCTGCTCTGGCCTGGGCTGCCTCTGCAGCTCCACGGTGGGTTAGGCTGGCGCCCGCGGGCACACAGCCTGGCCAAACTGAGTGACTGAACGTGGAAGTCCGTCTGGCTGGGGAGCTGGTTGCCGTGAGCAGCCTGGGAGGGCCCAGTGTGCCCGGCGGAGGAACCGCCTCCAGCTCTGAGCAGATCTCCAGGGTGGAACAGCGTGCGCTTGTCTTGCTCACGTGTGTGCGGTCGTGGCTCAGCTGGGACTCTGCTTGGCAGCATCCTTGCTTTGGGACTCGGGCTGTCAGAGCAGCTGCCATCAGGCAGATTCCCGGCGTAGGGACGAGGGCCTGAGAGTGGTCCAGGGCTCTAAACATTCCCCGCAGGACGTGGTTCCCAGCATCTGCTTCTGCCACGTTGGCTGAGCCAGGGCCCAGGGCTGCAGCTCCACGGGGAAGGGAAGTGTCTGCCTGGACCACGGGAGCTGGTGTTTGTGGGCGACACCAGTGAGCCCCGTGGTCACCAGTGTGGAGAGGGCTTCAGAGAGAAGTGCACAGGTCTGGAGCTTATCCAGAATGTATGTGCCTTCAAAGCAAAACAACACCAAAAGCCTAAAATCTTGGGCCCGGCATTGTGGCTTAATGGGTAGGGCTGCCGCCTACGATGCTGGCGTCCCATAAGGGCACTGGCTTGTGTTCCGGCTGCTCCCTTCTGATCCAGCTCCCTGCTAATGGCCTGGGAAAAGCAGAGGAGGGTGGCCCAGCTGTTTGGGCCGCTAGTACCCACATGGGAGACCTCGAAGAAGCTCCTGGCTTCGACCTGTCTCAGAGCCAGCTCCTGTGACCATATGAGGAGTGAACCAGCACGTGGAAGATCCCTCAGCCTCTCCTTCTCTGTCTGTAACTCTGACTTTCAAATCTTAAAAAAATGAAAATCTAAGTTGGTTTTTTGGTTGGCGTAGAGCTTTTGTCAAACAGCTTCACAGAGCAGAATTAGTGTCATGGCATGTGCGTTCCACACCTGTGCTACTTCAGTTGTCCTAAATATTCGTAGACAAGGTATTCATTCTGAAATCATCCAGTTAACTCCCCTCACTGTCTGTTAGCATCTGTCTGCTCCCTACTTATCGAAGGATTTTATGCATAAAACCAAGTTTACGGCTGGCGCCAATAGGCTAATTCTCTGCCTGCGGTGCTGGCACACCGGGTTCTAGTCCCGGTCGGGGCACCGGATTCTGTCCCGGTTGCCCCTCTTCCAGGTCAGCTCTCTGCTGTGGCCTGGGAGGGCAGTAGAGGATGGCCCAAGTGCTTGGGCCCTGCATACCATGGGAGACCAGGAGAGGCACCTGGCTCCTGCCTTCGGATCAGCGCGGTGTGCCGGCCACAGCGTGCCAGCCGCGGCGGCCATTGGAGGGTGAACCAACAGCAAAGGAGGACCTTTCTCTCTGTCTGTCTCTCTCATTGTCCACTCTGCCTGTCAAAAATAAAAAAATTAAAAACAAACAAAAAACCAAGTTTACACCAGTGATTTATTTACTGCTGCAGTGATAGGCATGCATCCAGGCATGTGAGCAGGTTTTTGCCTGGTAGCCACGGAGCTTGCATCTGTGTGGCGGGAGCCCCAGTGCCACCTCTTACACACTCCGCCGTGGTGCATGCTGCCTCCATGGGCACAGAGTCCCACTGCCCCGGAGAGCAGGCCATCAGCCCCTGGCCCTTCCCGCGGCCCCTGGTGGCAGATGTCGCACCTTGTCAGCCACACCGATGATGCCGGTGTCCATGAAATGCGTGTCAGGTGGGGAAGTCACGGGGACTTACCTCAGCGTTAATGAGGCTGTCTGAAGCGTCCAGCCTCGGCAGGTGTGTCGTTTGCCGTGCCCGTCTGTGCCGTGGTTCAGACCACAGGCCCCGCGTCTCCACTGAGAGCTGTCTTGCCAGAGGGCACAGTGGCGGTGCAGAGGCTGCCTCAGGAGTGGAGCCCTGGAGCCCTGTGTGCTCCTGGGCTCCACTCTGCTGTGCCCTGCAGATCACTGACGGCCACGCAGAGCTGGGGGGGGCACGGGCGTCAGCCCTGGTACTGAAGCCCCTGCCAGGGCAGCTCAGGCAGGGCGGGGTGCGCCCACAGCAATGTGCTCCCTGGGCTTTCCTGTCCAAACTGCACTCTTCCATTTGGTAAAAGCTGGGGTACTCCTTCCTGCCCAATCGTTACAGGGCTGGGAGTGCCAGACTCAGCCAGGGGGAACACAGACTGCCCAGTTTCCTCTGGGCCTGGCGCACGCTGAGATCCAGATGTCACTGTGCCTTCTGCATTTTATCTGCTCACCTTTCAGGTGACTGCAGGCCCCGTGCAGTGGACCGTGTGACATGTAAGGTGTGCACAGACGTTGACCCCGCATACATGTCTGCTTGGGCACACCGCTTGGAGCACACACTTTAGATAGGGTCTGTGCCACTGGCATGGCTGCCACGCCCAGGATCCTTGTGTTTTCATCTTCCTGGGCTGCCTGGCGTGCCCGGGGTGGGGTGGGGTGGGGGAGCGTGCCTCTTCAGCAGGGATTCTTGTTTGTGGTTGAGGGCTTTGATTGAGCTATAAATACGCTGAGCTCATTTGACTTTCCCCAGTGCTGAGGTGGTGGGGAGGCCGGGCACCGAGCGCTGTGGCTCCTGAAGCCCCTCTTTCCATTAGGTCTGATGGTTCCCGGTGCTTTTCTGTCCTGCTCGTTACTGTCCTCTGTGCACCTGGCGTAGGGCCTCTCGACCTCTGTGGTGACTGTGCACAGTCACAGAGCCCGACTGCCTTGGAGGAGGCAGTGACCACAGGTGCTGGCCGCTGTGTCACTCGTGTCTGCAGGCACAGCCGGCACAGCCTGCGCCGGGCTGCCAGGACGGTGCTGTCGCCCTGAACACCTGTGCACTCCCTCCCTCTCCAGTGACCCGGGCGGTGCCAGCTCCGCCGTCAGTAACCCTTGCCGTGCCTCCAGCGCTTCCACGCCCCGTGGCCTCAGGCCCCCACCCCTTCCTCCTGCAGCAGGTGCAGGCCCTGTCAGTCCCGGGCTGCTTGGTTTTCCCTAAGTGCAGTGCCTGCCCTCGGGCCTCTGCTGTAGGTCTGGGCTCCTGAGCTGTCCTTGCCTGAGACAAGTTTTTCCTCCTTCTAATCCCTGCCTCCCCACCCCAGACAGGAAGGCTGGCTCAGCAGCACGGGTGCGCGATGGTGGTGCCTGTAGGTGGAAGGGAGGGGCGTGGTTTGCACCGAAAGTCACAGTTGTGGGGTCAGATGGGATCTTGGCTTTCAGAGACCTGTAGCTTGGAGGTCACAGTCCCCCACAGTCAGGAGGGAACCCAAGGAGCCTGGGAGGACCCTGTGTCATGTGCCTCCTGCCATGGGGAGAGCCTACAGGTAGCCCCGTCTTTGGCCCAGAGCCAGGAATGTGCTGTTGGCAGCTCAGGAAGGCATCTGTTACACTGACCGTGGTCACTGGGCCTGACTGGTGCTACACTGACCGTGGTCACTGGGCCTGACCGGTGCTACGCTGACCGTGGTCACTGGGCCTGATCGGTGCTACGCTGACCGTGGTCACTGGGCCTGATCGGTGCTACGCTGACCGTGGTCACTGGGCCTGACCGGTGCTACGCTGACCGTGGTCACTGGGCCTGATCGGTGCTACGCTGACCGGGGTCAGATGGGATCTTGGCTTTCAGAGACCTGTAGCTTGGAGGTCACAGTCCCCCACAGTCAGGAAGGAACCCAAGGAGCCTGGGAGGACCCTGTGTCATGTGCCTCCTGCCGTGGGGAGAGCCTACAGGTAGCCCCGTCTTTGGCCCAGAGCCAGGAATGTGCTGTTGGCAGCTCAGGAAGGCATCTGTTACACTGACCGTGGTCACTGGGCCTGACCGGTGCTACGCTGACCGGTGCCCATCTGACCCCACAACTGTGACTTTCAGTGCAAACCACGCCCCTCCCTTCCACCTACAGGCACCACCATCGCGCACCCATGTTGCTGAGCCAGCCTTCCTGTCTGGGGTGGGGAGGCAGGGATTAGAAGGAGGAAAAACTTGTCTCAGGCAAGGACACTGGGCCTGACCGGTGTTACGCTGACCGTGGTTACTGGGCCTGACCAGTGCTACGCTGACCGTGGTCACTGGGCCTGACCGGTGTTACACTGACCGTGGTCCAAGAGTCTGGAGCTCCCGGGCTCCTCAGAGTTGTCTTCTCACGTCCCTCCTGGCTTTGGGCCTTCCCTGAGCTCCCGTGGAGTGGGTCGGCCATGTGCCGTACGGCCCGCAGAACCTGCATCCACAGCTCTCGGCGGTCCCCCACGAGTGAGGACAGTGTCCGATGCATGTCACAGAGGAACTGGTGTGCGTTTGAGCACTGGAGTGTCACGGGGGACTGGCGTGTTCGTGAACACATGTGTGCTACAGAGGCACTGGTGTGTACATGAGCACACACAACAGGCAGAAGAGCCCTCAGGAAAGTGTCCTGGGCGTCCGCCGGGTTCCGGGGGCTCTGGCCCCGCGGCACTCGGATCCCGGGGCTGCACACAGCCGCCTGCGCGCTGCACATGGCCCTTCCTTGGCACGGCTGGGGAGGAGGCAGCAGGCTCTCTGGTCCCTCCCAAGGTCTCTAGCCTGTCTGCGCTGGGCCCAGCCGTGTGACCCTTCATCCTCCTCACTGCTCAGGCCCCATCGGCAAGCACACTTCAGTTAGGGCTTCAGCGTGCGCTCGCTGCGGGGACAGCACTCTTCAGTCTGCAGCACCACCCTCGTCATCATCCGCCAGCAGGAAGCACGGCTCATGGCCTGGGCAGGGGGTGGAAGAACCAACCTGAAACGTTTTCGGATTTTCCAAATCAAAGTAGTGACACTCTGGATGGACAAGACCACTTTGTTTTCCCTCTTGGGATGGACCCTCTGAAAGCTGTGTGTGGTCAGTGGCACCAGACCCAGCGGCAGACTCGGGCTGTCGGTTGTGAAGGCCCTAGAAGTTCGCACCCCAGGAGATCAGGGAGCCAGACCTTAGGTCTAAGCTGCAGACATCAGGCAGAGGGTGCAGAGTGGGGTGGGGCCGGGTGCCCTTTCCTCAGCCCCTGCTGCTCAGATTCCGGCCAGGAGGGAGCAGAGGCGGGTGGCGGAGAGCCTGCCCTGGGGCCTTCCCACCCTCCCTCGGATCTACGCTCGCTCTGGTCTGTGAAGCCGTCTCTGTCCAGAACAGCGCCTGGCAGCCGCTGCAGGAAGGGAGGACAGGGCAGGCCATCAGGCCTGTGTCTGGAAGGCAGTCTGTCCCACCCAGCAGTGGCTGCTTGTGGGGACAGCGGGGGCTGAGGCAGGTGCTGAGCCGGGCTGGACAGGCATACAGAGTGTGCGGGAGGGGCTCTGGCCCTTCTCCCATGAGGAAGGAGCTTACTGGGGCCTGCTCATCAGGAGAAACCAGGAACGGGCTGGCCTGCACCCGGAGGGTTGTGATGGACAGAAAGGAGACTTGGGGTCAAGGGAGCAGGGCCTGTTGGGAACCATGCACGAGTGCCCCTGGCTTCCCCCGGCTGCTGCTGGGCGCCGTTTGTGGGTAACCGTGGGCACCGTGGAGGCTGGCCCATGTGGGCTGAGTAAGTGGTGCGGGTCAGCGAGGGGCATCCCACTCGGTCCACCATCTTCCCCCGTGTGTAAGGTGCGTCCAGCAAGACTGGCACCTTGAAAGCCTGGTACAGAGTTAGTCCCCATGATTGTCATCGTCATCGTCATTGTCAAACCTAAGCAGCACCTGATGGTGCAGGGGAGAACTGTGAGTGTGGGGCGCTTCAGCCTCCGGCTCTGCTTGGACCGTGTTGGACCTGTGGAGCTGCCAGGATTCCTGTCTTTTTTTAAAAGATTTTATTTATTTATTTATTTGAGAGGGAGAGACAGAGGTCTTCCATCCACTGGTTCACTTCCCAAATGGCTGCAACAGTCGGAGCTGAGCCTATCTGAAGCCACATGTCAGGAGCTTCTTCCGGGTCTCCCCAACAGGTGCAGGAGCCCAAGCGGTTGGGCCATCTTAATACTACTTTCTCAGCCATTATCGGATCCTCCTGGATCAGAGTAGGAACATCCAGGGTTCAGACCGGTGTCCCTAAGGGATTCCAGCAGCTCTATGCCACAGCGCCGGCCCTGGGGTGCCTGTCTCGTCAGTACCTGAGGAGCTGAGGCAGCGTCCTCTCTCCTGCCCAGGGGGCCCGTAGTGGTTGAACCCAGATCATGGTGTGCAGGCTGCTCTTACTGCTATTTCACACTTTCGCCCCTAAGGGGAAGACGCGGAATGGGTTATTGGAGAGATGCTCTCCCTCCGTGTGTTAAACAGCTTTCTCTGCTTCTGCATTATCCCTTCCTTGAGTTCTTAATTCCGACTAAATGTGATTTTAATGAAATTGCTCTGAAAGCTGTCTTGACTATCTTGTAAGGTTAAAGCAGACTACTTCTTTCAGGGTGGAATTCAGTTATAGCTGGTAAGCTAGAGCGAGGTTTATTACCGCCCAGGTGAGACTGCTCTTCTTACCCCTGCGAGGTGAGCAGTCAGCGAGCAGAGGAGGAGCTGCAGCGACGCGAGCGACTGCTGATTATGGTTGTCGAGAGCTCCAGACGCACACCCAAGCCCAGGTGCCCGTGTACGGCCTGGGCTCTGCGGCACCTGGACGCCCTCAGGTCCTGATGCCATGTTGATACCAACTACATAAGTATCTCTCTGGGTACCATGAGGTCCTGTCTCATGTTGATACCAATTGCATACGTATCTATCTGGATTCAGATATGTATCTCTCTGGGTACCTGGATTCAGATATGTATCTCTCTGGGTACCTAGAGGTCCTGTCTCATGTTGATACCAATTGCAAATGTATCTATCTGGATTCAGATATGTATCTATCGGGATAGCATGAGGTCCTGATGTCTCCTTGATACCAATTGCATACGTATCTATCTGGATTCAGATATGTATCTCTCTGGGTACCATGAGGTCCTGATGTCACCTTGATACCAACTGCATCTGTTTCCAGCTGGATTCTGATTCAGCTGCATCTGAGCTTGAACCTGGGTTGCTGCTTTCTCTGGTGACAGAAGTCGTCACAGCAGCCTGCCCTCAGGTGGGACCACACTGGACTCCCTGCAGGACAGCTGTGCCGGCAGTGGTTGGTTTGTGACCGGGAGGACAGAACATTCACAGTTGTTGGAGAGTTCTTTTTCCCAGGCCTGCACTTGGCGTGAAGCCGTAAAGCCTGGCTCTTCTGAGAGCTGGCCGCTCCCACCCTGCCCACCTGCTGCGTTTGGTGTGCCTCTGGGGAAGTCACGGCTGAGCGCGGGGCAGGGAGAGCTGGCCTCAGGGTTGCCGGCCGCCCCCGTCCCTGGGTCCCCGTCACTTCCTTCCTGGAACCACTGTGGGGGGTGTGTGTGCTAGGAGTGGGATGGCAAAGCCGAGTTGAGCCCCGCGTGTTGGCTGCCTGATGTGGAGTGTGTTTACTGCAGGAAGTGGCAATGGCCGTCCATGTGTAATGAGATGCAGGCCGTGAGGCCTGGGCTCCTGATCAAGGTGCTTTCTCCTACACGCTGGTTTCTTTGGGCCTCTCCATACTGAGAGAGATCTTCGGGGTTTATTGCCAGACTGCGGCTTGTTAAATTGCAAGTCGAGGCCGGTGCCGTGGCTCAACAGGCTAATCCTCCGGCTTGCGGCGCCGGCACACCGGGTTCTAGTCCCGGTCGGGGCACCGGATTCTGTCCCGGTTGCCCCTCTTCCAGGCCAGCTCTCTGCTGTGGCCCGGGAGTGCAGTGGAGGATGGCCCAAGTGCTTGGGCCCTGCACCCCATGGGAGACCAGGAAAAGCACCTAGCACCTGGCTCCTGCCATCAGATGAGCGCGGTGCGCCGGCTGCAGTGCGCCATCCGCGGCGGCCATTGGAGGGTGAACCAACGGCAACGGAAGACCTTTCTCTCTGTCTCTCTCTCTCACTGTCCACTCTGCCTGTCAAAAAAAAAAAAAAAAAAATTGCAAGTCGAGACTTTGAAAGGAGGTGAAGACCCTTGACCTTCAGGAGCCGTGTTGTCTTGCTTTGACTGTGGCCGGCACAGCTGGTTGCACTGGTCATTTCTGCTGCAGGCTCCCTGCGCTGGAGGAGCCCGTTTTGCCCTCCTGATGAAGGACCAGTGTCCTCTAATGCCAGGCTGGGCGGCAGCGTCTGCAGACGGTGTTGCGTGCTGGGGTGAGGACGGTGTGTCTTCCTTTCCACCCGTCAGCCCCACACGTCCTTCTTGTCTCTGTCTCTGTCCTCGTGGGGGGGGGGGCACGACTCGGAGTCCTCTGTCGCCTGGACTGCAGGTCCTGGGGGATCCAGCATGCAGGGAGTGTGGCCCGCCCGCTCGCCCAGGCCCTCGGCAGCAGCCGCGCGTCCCTGTCGGCGCGGGCTGTGGTGTGGTTGTGCCGGCTGTGCCGAGTCCTCCACCCAGAGGCCCTCAGCTTGTCGCTCTGTGGTGTGGACGCCTCCAGTGTCCCTGTGCTGTGACAGGGTGCGGTGCAGCAGGGGCTGTGGGAAGGGCTTCCTGGTGGGGCCACGGTGCAGGCAAGGCAGGGAGGAGTGGCAGTGTTGGGGTGGGAGGAGGCGTTGTGGGCAGAGGATGGGCCGGGGTCCCCACCTGGACCCTGGCTGTGGAGGGCTCTGTGAGGAGAAGGACCCAGTGCCACCCTCTGAGCAGGGCCAGGAGAGCAGAGCCTGTTCTAGCCTTCCCCAGGGGCTGTGGGGAGTCAAGGTGATGTGACCTCGGGGATGGTGGAGGCCACCCTGGCCCTGATGAGGCTGGGGCTTGCTCTGCTCCTGGCTTCATCAGGATTGCACTGTAGGTGCTCAGTAGTTGCTTCTCCTGTCTCCTGGACCTGCCAGGCCACGCTGGGCCCCCAGGCTGAGGGTGCAGCAGGCCGGAGAACCCCTCCAGGGGGCTGGAACCCACTTGGCCATGATTCCTTCTGTTCCATTCTTTAGGCCTGGTCTGCACGGACTTCCAGAAGTAAATGGGGATGAGTCAGCAGAGGCCAAGAGTCAGTCAGCCCCCTCGTGACTTCTTAGGCCGTCCTGGTGGAGGGTGGGCTGTTGTCTGCACTGGGCGGCAGGCATGGTCCACGTGAGTCAGCTCCCTGCACTCAGCCCAGTGTGGGCTTCTGTGCCCCCCCGACCATAGCTGACCGACGGGGAAGCTGAGAGGAGCACATTGTCTGCAACATGCAGGGTGCACAGGACACTCACACACAGCAGGGCGCGCAGGCCACTCACACACAGCAGGGTGCGCAGGACACTCACACACAGCAGGGCGTGCAGGACACTCACACACAGCAAGGCGCACAGGACACTCACACACAGCAGGGCGTGCAGGACACTCACACACAGCAGGGCGCGCAGGACACACACACAGCAGGGCGCGCAGGACACTCACACACAGCAGGGAGTGCAGGACACTCGACACCAGCAGACCCGAGGACGTCCCCTGCCCCACCAGGATCCTCCTCCACTGGCAGCAAGAACACAGCTGTCAGCGATGCCGGGAGTGCAGGAGTCCACCTGTTCTCGAAACACCTGGCAAGATGGCTGTCACCAGGCCCTGGCCGAGCGCTTTCAGCATACTCCCGGGAGTGACAGGTGGGTGGACACAGGCTCTGCGACCACCACACTGCCCCCGCCTGCCCCACGCCACAGCCCCCGGACACAGAAGCCTGCCTCGCACACCGGGCTCGGTGTTTACAGAGCTGCGCTGGACAGTGAGCCCTGAGAGAGCGTTAGAAGCTGCACAACCAGCAGGCAGAGGTGCGCCTCGGCTTCCGTGCGTGCTTTCTAACAGAGTGGGTGCTTACAAGATGGGCGTGGTTTTGTTTATTTATTTTTAATCAAAGAACATGATTTCCAGGGCAGCCACAGCTGAAGACGCGAGGAGGCGCCGACTGCCTCCTGACAGACAGGAGACCCTTCGGTGCCCCCAGCACTGAAAAGCTGAGCCAGGGGACGTGGCTCCTGTGTGCGGCCGGCAGTGCTCTCCTCTGTCACATGGAGCCCAGGTCCCCTGCCCCACCCCTTCCACCCTGCAAGTCCAGCTGCTCCCAGAAAACAGAACAGACAGGTGGCGGAGCTGCGGGCTCGGTCCCCCCCCAGATCCCAGGAGGCGCTGGCCAGACTGAGAGCCCAGGTCCCGCCAGAACTGCACAGGCGGCGCTGCCGAGGGAGGTGTGGCAGCTGCCTTCCACCCCGCACAGGTCGCACATCCCTGAGTCACTCAGCGGAGGGGCAGCGCACGCACCTGTGCCGGGGCTCGCTCACAGCCCGCATCACCTCTTCCTTCCTCTCTCCTACTCTCGCATACGCTCGTGCGACGTTCACACGAAGTGCAACTTCCACTCGAGTTACCATGCCCTCTGCAGAGGCAAACTGGCTTGTGGCTGCTGGGTGCCTCTATTTCAACGTGCAGCCACTCTCCACCCCAAGGACACCCGAAGCGTGGCGGGCCAGGGAGGCTGCCCCCAAGGACTGGGGGCAGGAAGCCGGACGTCAGGAGAAGCCCAAGCAGCCCAGCTGGCCTTGCTGGGCACAGGCCTGGGCGACAAGACATGCGGGGCAGCCTAAGGCTGACACCCTAGTGCGCCTGAAAAGCGAGGCTGCCCGTCTTCTCGATGTGCATCCAGCAGTGTGGTGTTGGGGAGCCTACGTCACCTGCGGCCGTGGCAGGAAACTGGGAAGCTCATAATAGACACGGCTCACAGCCTGCCCCGGGAGCTGTTGTTGAGCTGTGTTCTGCACACACTGTAGGAGAACGGGGCTGGTTAGGGCCTGACTGCTCTCCTGAGGAACCGGAGCTACTGTGGAGCGTTGAATGGTGTTCAGTAGCTGCCAGATGATACAGCCGTGCCAGGAACGTGGAGAGTGCGCTGAGTTGCTGTGATGTTATTCAGGCCAGGCGCTGCTTTATCCTCCTGGGCGCCAGGGTGCCCGGTGAGAGCCTGAAGATTACAGAGCGCCCTGGTCTCTGTATGTTGTGTGCGTCTCCCCGTGGGTGGGCGTTGACCGTGTGTCACATGAGTCTCCCCATGTGTGGGTGTTGACCGTGTGTCGTGTGCGTCTCCCCGTGGGTGAGCGTTGACCGTGTGTCGCGTGCATCTCCCCGTGGGTAGGCGTTGACTGTCTGTGGGTAGGTGTTAAGCGCCTGTGGTGAAGTTCATGGAGGAAGGGGTGAGCAGCACACCGAGAATGAACAGGGCAGCTGTACCACGTCGTGTAACAGTGTGTGAGAGTGGTCGTCCCCTCTGCCTCCTGTGTGAGCTGGGTGGTGGGTGTGCAGGGGGGCGTGCTGGACGAGGGCTGGTTCCGAACGCTGCAGGCTGCACCTCACTTCTCAGGAATTGCTTCTTTCTGGAATCTTCCTTGAATGTCTTTGGAACGTATTGACCACTGGTAACTAAACTTTAGAAAGTAAAACCACAGATCGGCGGGGACTACTTCCTTCTTAATGCTGAATCCCAGAGCCCATTTCAGTTTTTAAATGTATACTTCAGATTTCATTCTGTTAATTTTTCTCAAAGTCGTTGATGTAAAGAGGGCCATTTCACAAGATCAACAGGTCAGCTAATCAGTTGGACATAACTCGATAATCAAGTTTTATTTATTTTTTAAAGATTTTTATTTTTTATTTGAGAGGTAGAGTTACAGATAGTAAGAGAGAGAGAGACAGAGAGGTCTCCCATCCACTGGTTCACTCCCCAAATTGCTGCAATGGCTGGAGGTGCGCCTATCCGAATTCAGGAGCCAGGAGCTTCTTCCGGGTCACCCATGTGGGTGTAGGAGCCCAAGGACTTGAACCATCTTCTGCTACTTTCCCAGGCCATAGCAGAGAGCTGGATCAGAAGAGAAACAGCCGGGATTCGAATCGGCACCCACATGGGATGCTTGCGCTGCAGGCGGAGGATTAACTCATTGTACCACAGCAATGGTGCCAGCTCCTCAAGTTCTAAAATGCGCAGAGCAAAATCTCTGATGACTGCAGTAAGAAATGGATGGATACAGAATTCCAGTAGAGATGTCAGGTCCTCTTTCCGATAAGTGACAGAGCCAGGGGACAGAACACCAGGAATCACACCAGTAAGTGACAGAGCGAGGGGACACAACACCAGGAATCACACCAGTAAGTGACAGAGCGAGGGGACGGAACACCAGGAATCACACCAGTAAGTGACAGAGGGGACGGAACACCAGGAATCACACCAGTAAGTGACAGAGCGAGGGGATGGAACAACAGGAATCACACCAGTAAGTGACAGAGCGAGGGGACGGGACACCAGGAATCACACCAGTAAGTGACAGAGGGGACGGAACACCAGGAATCACACCAGTAAGTGACAGAGCGAGGGGATGGAACACCAGGAATCACACCAGTAAGTGACAGAGCGAGGGGACACAACACCAGGAATCACACCAGTAAGTGACAGAGCGAGGGGACACAACACCAGGAATGACACCAGTAAGTGACAGAGCGAGGGGACACAACACCAGGAATCACACCAGTAAGTAACAGAGCGAGGGGACGGAACACCAGGAATCACACCAGTAAGTGACAGAGCGAGGGGACGGAACACCAGGAATCACACCAGTAAGTGACAGAGCGAGGGGACGGAACACCAGGAATCACACCAGTAAGTGACAGAGCGAGGGGACGGAACACCAGGAATCACACCAGTAAGTGACAGAGGGGACGGAACACCAGGAATCACACCAGTAAGTTACAGAGCGAGGGGATGGAACACCAGGAATCACACCAGTAAGTGACAGAGCGAGGGGATGGAACACCAGGAATCACACCAGTAAGTGACAGAGCGAGGGGACGGAACACCAGGAATCACACCAGTAAGTGACAGAGCGAGGGGACGGAACACCAGGAATCACACCAGTAAGTGACAGAGCGAGGGGACGGAACACCAGGAATCACACCAGTAAGTGACAGAGCTAGGGGATGGAACACCAGGAATCACACCAGTAAGTGACAGAGCGAGGGGATGGAACACCAGGAATCACACCAGTAAGTGACAGAGTGAGGGGACACAACACCAGGAATGACACCAGTAAGTGATAGAGGGGATGGAACACCAGGAATCACACCAGTAAGTGACAGAGCGAGGGGACGGAACACCAGGAATCACACCAGTAAGTGACAGAGGGGTCGGAACACCAGGAATCACACCAGTAAGTGACAGAGCGAGGGGACACAACACCAGGAATCACACCAGTAAGTGACAGAGCGAGGGGACACAACACCAGGAATCACACCTGTAAGTGACAGAGCGAGGGGATGGAACGCCAGGAATCACACCAGTAAGTGATAGAGGGGATGGAACACCAGGAATCACACCAGTAAGTGACAGAGCGAGGGGACGGAACACCAGGAATCACACCAGTAAGTGACAGAGCGAGGGGACGGAACACCATGAATCACACCAGTAAGTGACAGAGCGAGGGGATGGAACACCAGGAATCACACCAGTAAGTGACAGAGCGAGGGGACACAACACCAGGAATCACACCAGTAAGTGACAGAGCGAGGGGATGGAACACCAGGAATCACACCAGTAAGTGACAGAGCGAGGGGACGGAACACCAGGGATCACACCAGTAAGTGACAGAGCGAGGGGACACAACACCAGGAATCACACCAGTAAGTGACAGAGTGAGGGGACACAACACCAGGAATCACACCAGTAAGTGACAGAGCGAGGGGATGGAACACCAGGAATCACACCAGTAAGTGACAGAGTGAGGGGACGGGACACCAGGAATCACACCAGTAAGTGACAGAGGGGACACAACACCAGGAATCACACCTGTAAGTGACAGAGCGAGGGGACACAACACCAGGAATCACACCAGTAAGTGACAGAGCGAGGGGATGGAACACCAGGAATCACACCAGTAAGTGACAGAGCGAGGGGACGGAACACCAGGAATCACACCAGTAAGTGACAGAGCGAGGGGACGGAACACCAGGGATCACACCAGTAAGTGACAGAGTGAGGGGATGGAACACCAGGAATCACACCAGTAAGTGACAGAGGGGACACAACACCAGGAATCACACCTGTAAGTGACAGAGGGGACGGAACACCAGCAATCACACCAGTAAGTGACAGAGGGGACGGAACACCGGGAATTGTGTAGGGACTTGAACAACTGCCATCACTCAACCTGGCTTTTGACTTTCGTGGGCAATTCCAGCACAATATTTTAATTGCACACAGAACATTTATGAAGATAGACCATTTCTGAGTTATAAAACATCTCTGTAAATCTTAAAGAATTCCAGAAATATGTGGTGTGTTCTCTGAACACAGTGCATTCAGCACAGTGCTGAGATAGATATCCCCCAATATTTCTGACTTAGCTCACTTTTAAATTGTCCATGGTAACAGAAGAAATCAGGAGGGAAATGAGTAAGTATTGTGAAGGGAATGACAACAAAGACAACACGTGCAAGTTTGTGGAGGCAAGTGGAGCAGTTTTTAGAGGGGGACTGCAGTGCTGAATGTCAACATCTGGAAAAACCCAGTGGTGTCCAGTCAGTCAGCTCAGCTTCCGCCTTAAAAAGTCAGGGCAGAAAAAGTGAACTCAAAAGCTTGTTTAAGAGAAATCCGTAACGTGGATATCAGGAGAACAGGGAGACGATACAGACGGCCAGTGAGAGAGCTGACATTGCTACAGGTCCTGCAGGTATCGGGAGGGCGGTGGAGGGCCTCACTGACAACTTTATGCCGGTAGATTTGTTTCTTTAAAAATTTTTAGAAGATTTATTTACCTGAAAGGCAGAAATACAGAGAGAGAAGGAGAGAGGTCTTCCATTTGCTGGTTCACCCTCCAAATGACCACAACACTGGCTGCTAGGCCAGGCTGAATCCAGGAGCCAGGAGCTTCTTCCTGGTCTCTCATGCAGTTGCAGGGGCCTAGGCACTCGGGCCATCTTCTGCAGCCTTCCCAGGTGCCTCAGCAGAGAGCTGGATCAGAAGTGGAGCAGCTGGGACTTGAACAAGCACCCATATGGGATGCCAGCACTACAGGTGGAGACCTAACCTTCTGTGCCATAGCGCCATATGCCAGTAAATTTCACAATTTCACGAAGCAATAATACTTACGTTTTCCAAAGGCACAACCATAGATCACTAAAGAAAAAAAATGCTCTGAATATTCTAATTTTTTAAATGTTTTATTTATTCGAGAGGCAGAAAGAGAATTTGAGAAGGGGAAAGAGGGAGAGAGAGGTCTTCCTTCTTTTGCCAGGCAGACGCCAGGAGCCCAGAACTCCATCTGGCTCTCCCATGTGGGTGGCAGGGACCCAAGAACTGGAGTCATCATCGGCCGCCTCCCAGGCTGTGCATCTGCAGGGAGCTGGGGTCGGAGGTGGAGCTGAGAATGAATCCCCGCTGTGGGATGTGGGATGTGGGATGTGGGATGTGGGGTGTGGGGTGTGGGTGTCGTGAAGTGGCGTGTTAGCTGCTCTGCTGGACACCTGGCCTTGTGTTACTCCTCTCTGGAAGCAGTGAGACTTGTGGCTGTTCTGTAAGGGCAGCCCAAGGTGTAGTGGTG
Organism: Sylvilagus floridanus; assembly: GCA_949820135.1. NCBI lineage: Eukaryota > Metazoa > Chordata > Mammalia > Lagomorpha > Leporidae > Sylvilagus > Sylvilagus floridanus. The sequence continues at coordinate 2,104,759 of OX463231.1, read as the reverse complement.
ATTTCTGTTAGACATTGAACAAAGATGTCAGTTCTGCGTGAACTAATCTTTTAAGCATGGAACAAGAAGGATTATGTCCCAGTTCATCCTGTAAGGGCGAGGACCTCTCTGATCCCAAACACAGGGTGTCGCAGAGGGGAGTACTGGAGACCCGCATCCTTCGTGAGTAGATTACGAGAACCTGAACAGAATTTCAGCAAATCAGATCCAACCCTGTGTAGCACGAGTCGCGAATCAGTGATGTGCTTTATCTCAGAGCGCAAAGTTGATTTCACTGTTCAAAAATCAATCCGTGTAATTCACTTTTGTTAACATTTAAGAGGAACAAACTCATAAAAGTCGTCTTATGTGCAGAAAAATCACTTGACAAAATCCGATGTCCAGTTCCAGTAAAAACTCTCCATAAACCAGGAACTCCCCATAAACCAGCCTGTGAGTCCCTCTCTAAGAACTGCTCCACTTGCCTCCACAAACTTGCACGTGTTGTCTTTGTTGTCATTCCCTTCACAATACTTACTCATTTCCCTCCTGATTTCTTCTGTTACCATGGACAATTTAAAAGTGCGCTTAGTCAGAAATAGTGGGGGGAACTTCCTCGACTTGCCCAGGGACAACCGTAGGCCTGTTGCTGACATCGAACGGCACGGAGCCGGAGCTTCCCCCACGGGAGGAGCAGGCCCGCTGTTCCTTCTTGGCACCGGTGCTGCCCACAGCTGGAGCTGCTAGCCAGGGCGCCGAGGCAGGAGCCGGTGAGTCAGGACGCACCCACGGTTCCCCACACGCGGCAGGCAGCCCGCACAGCAGGGTGCGCCGTGTCTTACAGGTGACGTGATCGTCTTCCTGAAATCTGATGGAACCTACTCAAAAACTGAGGATTCAGCAGCATTTCAAGACGCAAAACCTAAGTACAAAAAGTAATTTTTCTGTATGCCAGCAACGAGGAATTGAAATGAACAGTTCCAGTTGTAATAGCATAAAAGCGTAAAGTATTTAGGGACCACACCACAGATGTCCTAGGCCTGTACGCTGAAAACTGCACACCAGAGCTGTGGAGAGTTGGAGATGGTGACCTCACGCCTGCACCTCAGAAGCCAAGGGTGTTGAGTGTCGGTGCTCCCCTCACGTCCCAGCATGCTTTTCTGTGGGAGCGGATGAGCCAGGGTACAAACGTACACGGAAACACTGGTGCACAGCCCTCGCAGTAGCTAGAGCAGCGCTGAAAACAAGTGAAGGTGGGGGACTGAAGCCTGGTTTCGAGAATCATAAACTGCCGCCATCAAGACGCAGGGACAGGCGTTCGGCAGCGCAGGTACCGGAGGCTCAGAAACGGAGCCACGTGTGTGGCCAGCTGCTTTCCGCAGCGGCGTGAGACCCACTGGCAGAGGTGTGCGCCACTCGAGGGTGCTTCCGACAGCGCACAGAAAATGAGGGAAAATGTTGTTACAGAAATTCCTCAAGTCCGTCATTTGTTTTTTCATTATACATGTTCCAGGGGCTCTGTGAAGACCCCTTGTCTATGTGGACTTCAGGCGTTGTGTATACTGAGTATCTTTTATTTATGTGGAAGGCAGAGTGACGTGGTGAGAGAAAGGGGCAGAGAAGGAAGAGAGCTTCGTCTGCTGGTTCCCTTCCCAGAGGCCTGCAGCAGGCAGGGCTGAACCAGGCTGCAGCCGGGAGCTGGGTTCTCCGTCGGGGTCTCCACGTGGAGGAGCTGCCCAAGCTCACCAGCGTCCTGCCGGCCTCTCAGCACTGTTAGCAGGAAGCCCGACTGCGAAGGCTGGGCAGGCAGGATTCCAGCCACCGCTCTGACGGGCGCGGGCATCCCCAGTGCAGCTCAGCCTGCTGCGTGGCAGCGCCCACCCCACATTTGCCTTTTAATCGCAGTTTCCAAGAAAACTTTCTAAAGCGCTGTTGTAGACGTTATGTGTTTTCCCAACTGAAGCAGATGGATGTTCGTATGTCAACCATATAAAAGATGACCTCAGAAGGCGTCAAAGGCCAGAAGTTACCCCTCCAGCAGGAAGCTGCTCTGAGCTAACGTGGGAAAGCTCTGTGGCCTTGAATTAGCCACACAGATCTCCTGCAGTGACCTTGACACCATGAAGATTTGGACAAGTCAGTCGGACTTTGTCAGACAGTCTGCTCCTTCAGACTGGGCCCTTCCAGAAGAGCCGAGAGCCACGCCGCCTTCCAGCCGGTGTCCAGCTACACGAGGTCCACTCCACCCGTCTCTGCCCTGGGCAGCCGTGGGCCTGCGGTGTCCCTGCCTGGGTTCTTGTCAGGGCAGCCGCCACTGTGTGCTTACCAGAACACATCAGAGCTGCTTCCTCATTCGAAAACGGGTCCGTGGCGTGCTCAGGAGCACGTCTGTGGAGTGAGAATGATCTACTGCCTCGTTGCTCCCATTCCATGTGGCTCTGGAAGAACTTGTATTTTAGATTATGTTACTGTCAAAAAAATATACCTTAATACCTCTCTAGAGATGAAAAGATTGTGTGTTGTGGTGTCAGATAAGCACTATTTCTTTACAACCTGCCAGGAGGCTTAATTCTATTCTGCGCTCATGTTTATCGAGGTCCCCACAGCAAGCGGCCGTGTCTCTGTCCCCCTGAGCCCGGACGTGACCTGGTGTGAGCCCTGCCAGGCGTCCCGCCCCTCTGCTGTGCCGTCTGGGTCTGAGCAGTTCTCTCGGTGTCGTGTGTCTGCTGTGTAAGAGGGCCAGCGGTGCTGGTGGGAGACTTTGTCTTGGAAAGATTGTCCTGGAGGAAGGTTGCAGTGTGGCCTCTGTTCTAAAGGCCATCTGGACCTTAGCCCCTGGGGCTGTGGAAGGGAGCGGTCCGTTCTGTGTGTTCCCTAACCAGGCGTTCCCCAGTTTGGTGCTCTCGCTGCCCAACCAGCCTTGGTGCCAGACTCCGTAACTGCAGGCTTCGGCTCCCGCAGGACCGCCCTGGCCTCCGACGCCAGGCACGCAGGGTCCGCAGGCCGCCTGCATTTCCAGCTGACCGGCTGCAGTTTCAGCAGTGACCAGACAGCTCAAAGACAGCATCGTCCTCGAGATGACAGTTTTACTGTACTGAAGGCCAGGGCGCCAGCCATGCAAGGCAGTGCGGGGACAGGCAGGGGGGTCTCGTGTGGGCTCTAGCAATCTTCCGTACTCGGAGGCCTGAGTTCCCTTGGGGTTTCTTCCGGTAAGGGTGGTGACTGAACCGTGGGTGCTGGTGGGGTCTGGCTCTGCTGGTCCCCATCCTGGAGTGATTTGGGCCCCACCAGGAGTTGTCTCTGCAGTGTAAGGACAGCGGCAGGATGTCATCTCCCTCGGGGCCAGAGGCAGGCCAGCCGAGTTCTGTGCACATCTGGGGTGTGGCAGCCGCGGGAGAGGTGCACCCTCGGGTTGCAGACACCCCCAAAGCTGTGATCCTGCGTCTGCTCCCACCTCATGGCTCCAGGGCAGGGTGGGAGGCCTCCGCCCCCCCAGGAGGCCCTGCCGGTCCAGTCTCTCAGTCTTCGTGTGGGCTGAGCGGGCGTTCTGGGCTGTTGGCCTAGGAGTGGGGTTGTGGGGTGGACGGCTCTCTGTCTAGGTCACCAGCAGTTCCTGAGATGGTGCTGGCATTGATTTCCATTGTGTTTCCGAGGAGAAAAGTGTTTTCCTCAGAAGGTGTTGGGTGGGCAGTATTAAAACGCAGCAGTGGTGCAGGGCTCCGGCCTTACCACGAGAGCTGCCCGCCTGTCAGGGTCCCTGAGCCAGGCCCTCACCACCTGCCCACCACCTGCCCTCTCCAGGTGTCGCCCGTTTGCCACTAGCCTGGCTGGAACATCCAGGCCCGCCCCGTGGGCAGCATAGATTGCCGGTCTTGGCTGTGCGGCCCCTGGCCCACCGCCCAGGCACCTGTCTGCCCGTGCCTGTGTCTGGCATGGCCTTGGCCGGGGTTTCTTTACCTCCATGTTCTGTGAAATCATCTCTGGCTGGGCCCTTGTGGCCTCTAGCCCCTCTGTCATTTTGTTTGAGTGTCCTCAGGAGAATCTGTAGGCCCCCCCCCCCCCAGGTGGGAGGCCTTGGAGAGCTGCGTGCGCCATGGGGGCTCACAGAGATGCCCAGAAGAGGCCTGTCTGCGGTCGGCGCCTCTGGAGCGATTTCCACGGCAGCCCCGCGGTGCCCCCTCCCTCCTTCTTGGTCTGGTCTCCATGGGGGGGGGGGGGGAGGGAGTGTCCCTTGGCCCCTCCCTACTTCTTGGTCTAGTCTCGACTGGGGGAGGTCCCTTGGCCCCTCCCTACTTCTTGGTCTGGTCTTGACTGGGGGGTCCCTCGGCCCCTCCCTACTTCTTGGTCTGGTTTTGACTGGGGGGGTCCCTCGGCCCCTCCCTACTTCTTGGTCTGGTCTTGACTGGGGGGTCCCTCGACCACTCCCTACTTCTTGATCTGGTCTTGACTGGGGGGGCCCCTCGACCACTCCCTACTTCTTGGTCTGGTCTTGACTTCGGGGGGTGATGCCTCAGCCCCTCCCTACTTCTTGGTCTGGTCTTGACTGGGGGGTCCCTCGGCCCCTCCCTACTTCCTGGTCTGGTCTTGACTGGGCGGTCCCTTGGCCCATCCCTACTTCCTGGTCTGGTCTTGACTGCAGGGGTCCCTTGGCCCTCTGCTGACCGGGCGCCTGGGCCTGCCTCTTCTGGGAACCTGACTCTCCCTAGCTGTTTCCCATGAGCCTAAGCCCACCCTGCACATAGGAGGGCTGAGCTGAGAGCCAGAGGCGTCCGTGTCCGCCGTCAGCGGCTGTTGTTTCTCTCCTTTCTCTGATGAGAGAATTGAGATCTTCCCTCCAAATCAAAGCCTATTCATCCCTCCGCCAGCCAAAGTGGATGTGTTCGCGTCCGCTCCTGCCTCGAGCGAGGTTTTCTTTGTCAGGTGTCTGAGTGTGGGCAATTCTGCCTCCTTTCTGGGCAAATAGACCCAGGGAGTGTCTGGGCTGCATAAACAGTGTGTTCATGCCAAGTCAATGGGATACATGTTCTTTTCCATTTTAGCATAAATCCAGGGACACTGTGTTTGCATAATTTATTTTTATTTTTAATCAAGAAGACAAGATGTTTCAGCAGAATTTTCGGTCTGTGGCTCTGCGGTTTGAAGTGCTGAGAAGAGGGGCTGACGTCTTGTGTGTGGTTCCTCGCCTGCTCCCCGGGGCGTGGTGACAGTGCCCTGCCCTGCCACGTGCGGCTTGTGTGAAGAACGTGTTGTGGCCTGAAAGATGACAACAATTACAACTGCCTTGTATTCATTATATGTGCACTCTTATTTCCAGGGAAATGGAAATTTCAGATTCAGAATTATTGCTAACCAAATTACCTTTATCAGTGAAAGAGCATCTGCTCACCATTACCTGTAAAACAGGAAAAATGGATCTTTTCAGCATGTACTCGCAGCTCTGATGCATGTAAATTGGAAGTAGTGCCTGGAGTTTAGCAGTCCATTTTTCACCGTGTTCCAAACAGGAGGCAGCCTTGCCAGAAACTCATTATGCACATTAGGTGGTGGTAGGGGAGCTGGGGGCGGCTGCACTGCCTCACTCCTCATTACTGCCTCCAGAGAAGCCACACACTGCCGGGCAAGCACGGGGCGCCGCCATCCGCTCCAGGGTGGACGTTCCCTTGGCCCTCCAGAGCCAGTTTGGCCTGCACTGCTCTGCGGAACACTCGCCGCGAGGGGCCTCACGCCCGGGGCTGCCGTCGCCACCACGTGGACATGGATTTTGTCTTGTTAGCTCCTTTAGCTCAGAGTTCTGTTCGGGCAGGAGAGAAGACCAGATTCCTGAGGTCACGGGTGTGGGCGATTGTGCTGAGCAGACAGTGTGGAGGCTGTCCGCCGTTTCCTGTTTCCTGTGTCTGCTACAGGTGGTGGCCCCCAGGGCAGCAGGTGGCCTGGGCTGGGAGGGTTCCTGAGCGCGGCGAGACACCTTCCTTCTGGACGCAGCTGGCCTGTGTCCGTGGGGCTGCTGCCGTGCAGTTTTCTCACCCGTCTCCCCCTTACTGTGGCCGAGGGCGCTCGCAGCAGCACCGGGCTTCGCTCTGACAGATGGGGCAGCTGTGCCCACATGCTGGTCCCCAGAGACCCAAGGGTGGGCCTTGTGTTGCTGTGGCATTTGAGGTCATTTCAGGGACACAGGGGGACGCTCCTGGGCCCTGTCTTGAGTACTGCTGTCTCGGTGCACCTTGGGATAACTTATGTCCCCTAGGGTTAGGGCCAGGTGTGCAGCCCCTCAGGGCGCTGCCCGGGAGCTTGTGCAGGGTGCTCACCCCACCACAGTGGAATGGGTCCTTTCTTACCAAGTCAGCATCAGGTGGGACTGGGGCCCCTCTCTGTGCCCTGCTGCCTTTCAGTCTCTACGGGTAGGGTAAAAATTGATAATTTTCGCTTTGTTCCTCTGGGCTACTTCAATGACACACGTTCCACAAATACGCGCTTGATTTCTCAAATCTGTGTCTTGCTGTTTGCTTGTGAAAGGCTCACATTAGAGCTGTCCGCCTGCCCACTTCGCTAGATGAGGGCCTTCTCCACGCTCGCCCGCGGGTGCCGCCGGCAGAACAGCCGGGGCAGGGGAGGCTGTGGCTCTCCTGCCACGGTAACTCCCTGCCAGGCTCCGTCTGCCTGCTTTGCCCCAGCCCTGTCTCCCATGTTTGCTGCCCGTTTAACAGTGTCCCTCAGCACCGGTCACACACCACGGTGCTTCTCTGGGTGCTGGGTTCCTGCCCCCACCCTGTAGACCGGGCCTTGTGTCAGCGCCTGGCCACTAGGGCTTCAGAAGCCCCGTTGAGAGCTCACTTGAACCTGCATTGTAAGACTTGCACCTGCTGCGAAAGTGGGGCTCTCCCACCGCTGCCTTGGTGCTGTAGGGTCTTGGGCGGCATCATTGGTAAACGAGGTGTGGCCGGACAGGGTCGGTGGCCGGCACTTGTGGCTTTCATGGCCAGAGCGGCTGACTTCTGCACTCCAGCCAGGGTGTCACGTGGAGCCACTGAGTGGAGCCAGTGCCTGCTGTGGGCGTGGCCCTCTCACGCTGGCCTGGAGGCTGCCTGGCTCGGCCTCCCTGCCTCGGGACACGCTGTTTCCTGGCAGATTTCCCCCCAGAGCTGGTGCTGTCTTGAGGCCTGCTCTTGCCCGAACAGCCAGCTGCGTGTTCCTGAGAGCGGATTCCTCCTCTGCGTGTTCGGCCAGTGTAGTCGCTCTGTGAACTGCTGGTTTCCACGTCCCTCAGATTTGGGTTTCACGGGATGGACCTCGGCCTCTCCTTGTGCAGTGGGGGTGGGGGAGCCACCTCGGGGCCAGTGGGACTTCCCTTCTTTTCAGCTCGGAAGCTGCATGTAATTCAGGTGAGGAGTAGTTCCTTCACAGAATTCCATTAAGGGTTCGTGTGGGAATGGGGAAGTCTGCCAGTCACGTTTGCATGGTGTGTGCCGGATCTCTTAGGCTGAAATCCAAACGAGCTCCCTGTCTAGGGGCCAAGCATCCCGCTGCAGCAGCCCCCTTGTAAGCTCTCCGTCCCTGAGCCTAGCACAGGCAGCTCGGGCCCACTCCGCTCCCCGGCCGAGCCCTCGGCGCCTAAGTGCCTGCGAGGCCGCACCCGGCACAGGTGTGGGGTCTCTGGGGTCCCACTCGCTGTCTGTACCAGGCATCCTCCTCAGGGCTTCACAGTGGGATGTCCAGTTGTGGGGGTGGGGAGGGGCGGGGGCCTGATTCTGGTCTCCAACACATGAAAGACTTAGAGGATGAGGCGTAGCTGAAGGTAGCAGAGCAATACGCTTGATTAGCTGAGCAGGGACCACACTTCGGCCTCGGCCTCGGCCCCTCTGTGACCTGGAGGCCAGGGCACAGCTTTCTAGGGGGGTGGGCATTTCCAGGAATTCAGCGACTGCCCGTTTCTGGCTTTGTGAGGTCAGGTGCGCGCTGGGAGTGTGATAATGATATGGTAAGTCTGTAGTCACTGGGGAGTGGGCAGCAGCCCTGCTGGGTGTTTGGGGCCAGGCAGGTTCTGGGTGGCAGCTCCCAGCAGTAGTGACTTCCCGTTCCTGGCCCTGGGTGGAGTTTTAGCGGCAGCCCAGTGGAGGGTCTGTGACGTATTTCCTCCTGTTCTTTTTGCTGGTCCCTGGCTGTTCTCTCACCAGTGGCCTGAGGCCTCCCCAGGCTCCCTGGCACCCCACTCCTGGGTTCCTGAGGGGCTCTTCCACCAGCGCACCGATGTAACCAGCCCATCTTCTTTGCCTTGGTCTTGTATTACCCTGTATTACACAGCATTAGCCAGCATCCCCTTAAGCTGTGCCCCATCAGCTGGCCCCGGGTGTCCTGTCCCACACTTGTCTGGCAGCTGAGGACGCCGTGGCTCAGAGAGGGAGGTGTGTGTCAGTGAGCAGAGACTCAGGACTCTGCCTCTGCTTTCCTGGGGCCATCCCAGCAAGGCCTCCTCTTCCGCGGGCAGGAGCACTTCCGGCCTTGGTGGCCCTGGCGGCTCCTAAACGAAGCAGGAGGATCACAGGACGGGGGCCTCCCGGCCCACTCCTCTTCCTCCACTTGGCCTCTGGGCTGGGAAAGCCCTGTTTCTGAGATACGTGCCGGGCTCGGATGGACACAAAGTCCCACCCTGGTCTCCAGATTGTGTAGAAGGGACTGGTTCTTACCAGCCCTTCCCAGTGGAGCCGCTGGGGCAGCATGCAGGAAGCAGGCGCATCTTGGCCTTCCCGGAATGATCCTCGCAGGAGCTCAAGGCCTCGCAGCCTCTCAGAGCACCCCGGCCCCTTTTCTGCAGGGTGCAGGGGCCTTGGGTGGGGAGGCAGGATGCCGTGTTGCTGCAGCCTGTGCGCAGGCAGTGAGGCTTCGTGAAGCCTGGCTCTTGCCAGGGCCCAGCTGTCTTCAGGGTGCCCCAGCCCGTGCGCAGGGGCTGTCAGAGGGGTGTCACTCCTGGGGGCGCTCACCTGAGCTCCCCACATACCCTGGAGGCTCTCAGCACCCCCGTTGGCCTGTGCTCATCCTCGCAGGTTTTGGGCTGGGAAGGTATGGGCGCTGCTGCTTCACCGTCGTGTCCACCAAAGGGAGTGAGCTGCCGAGTTTCTCCTCAATGGAGCTGTTTGTCCCTTGGGGCTGCCACTTGGGCCGCCCTGGCTGTGGGAATGTGGGCTGTGAGGCAGGCCCAGGGCCGCAGGGAGCAGGACGCCTGGACGCTGGGCTCCCCCGAGGCCTCCCCTCACAGCCTGGGGCCTGTGTTTGTGTCCTGCAGAGCAAGTCCAGCAGCACCTGGACCAGCACGAAGTGAGATACCTGCAGTTTGCCTTCCGCTGGATGAACAACCTGCTAATGAGGGAAGTGCCGCTTCGCTGCACCATCCGGTTGTGGGACACCTACCAGGTGAGCGCCCGCGCGCCCCGGCGGCGTCTTCACTCTGAGTGTACGGCCGGCGCAGCCCGCGGCCATCCTTGGAGCTGCGCTGTGGGTCCGAGCTGCTTCTGCCAGGATCCGCACTTGTGCTGTGAGTTACTTACAGCGCAATAAAGATTTAAAAAACCACGGGCAGACGCAGTGCAACATGAGAGTTTCCGCTCTCCACCGATTTTGATGAGATTCATTCCTCCAGGAGATGGAGTTTTCTGGAACCAGCCACCTTTGTTCCCTCAGGTGTCCCCGTGCTTATTCTAGCGCCTTCTCATTTTGTTCAGATGTTTGCTGAAGCCGAGGCCAGGCTGTGGGGGTTTAGGTGCCAGCGTTTCATCATCAGTTGCAAATAGCAGGCTCCATTATGGGGGATTAGGAACCGAGTCTCCGAGCGCCGAAGCCGGAAGCAGCGGCTGGTTTGCATCCCGACTCCTCCCAGCCGGCTTTTCCTGCCCTGAGCACAGTGTGCGGGGCTGCCTGCTAAGGCCTGGGAGGGGGCAGCTGCCTCGGGGATTGGGGAGGGGTGGGGTGTCTAGAAAACGGGGCCCAGGCATCGGGCTTTCCTGTCAGGTGGCGTGAGCCCCAGGGGTCAGGCTGAAGGTCACAGACTTCTGTGCTCGTGGACACGGTGGGGGTGGGGAGGGGTGTGGGCAGCCAGAGAGGGTGGGGGTCTCTCTGATCTGGGTTGTTGGGCCCTCTGCCTCCACGCCTCCTGTTCGGAGCTTGTTTTCCTCTGACTCACCTGGAGTGACGCTGGCCCCAGGGACTGCGGCCACAGTGCAGGGCGGGCGCACGGGGCCCCGAGAACCCGTGTCTCCACTGCTTTCACTTTTGCCGTCTCATGACCTTCACCGCAGCCCCCACTTGGGATTTGCTCTCCTAGGAGCGTGGCAGCCACGGGTTCGCGGCCCCGGCGCCGGCTGGCGCGTGAAGCCTCACCTGGGGGCTGTTTGGTTGAGGTGGCTGCCGGCCTAGTGCTGTTGGTCTGCTCTCTGCGGTATTACAGGAAACAAAACTTAATACCCCGTAAATTGCGAACGCTCTCCATTTTTGTGATTGGTTAGGCTGTTCAAGGCCCAGGCCCCCTCGTTAAACACAGAGTTCCTCGTAATACTGTCCCCATTATGAATAAATTAGGTATTAAGTCAATCGCATTTTGAGGAGCCAGGAAATGGATTGGCTCGTGCCTGGTCCTGCACCACTTCGCAGAAAACTCCTAATAGGCATTAAAAGTTTAAGCACAATTGCGGCATCTTTATTGAGTTAATTTTCCTGAAATTAAATTTTGTCATGAATTGACTCATACCATGGGCTCATTCTTGAACTGACAGTATCCTGATCATAAACCTTTTCATATCTTAAAAATTGGGGGTATTTCTATTTTACAGGGCCAAGTAACCATGAAATTGTATTGCATCTTTTGGCAATGAAAATACACAGTAATCATAGGATAGCAATCGGGTGATTACTCTCCCCCAAACCAGGGTGTTTATTAGCTGGCCCATTACAGGTTCCTGTAACTCTTTAACCCCTCGCAAGGTGGCTTGAATCCTCCTGGGCCCTGCTTTGGCCAGAGGTTGTTGCTAAGCGCTTGCCCCGACCAGGCCCAAGCGAGACAGCAGCGCAGAAGCAGATGAGGCGCGTGGTCACTGGCGTGGGGCGGGACTGAGGGAGCTCGCGGAGGGGCCCGTCACAGGGGTGGGTCCAGGGTGTGGGGTGCCGGGGTTGTCCCTGTAGTCCTGGCGCCCAGGCGAGCCGCATTTGTGGTCACTGGCTCGCAGACGGGGCCCCGTCACAGAGGCGGGTCCAGGGTGTGGGGTGCCTGGGGCTGTCCCTGCGGCCCTGGCGCCCAGGTGAGCCGCAGCCTTTGCCACCTTCAGGTTTCTCCGGCGGCGTGCACACCGGCTTGGCCTTTTGCTCCTCGCTCCCCAGACTGTGGCTGGGACACACGCACCCTTGATGCCAGGGCCTGGGATGAGGGGAACCCCTGGGCGCACTTCCTGCGTTGGCCTGCAGCTCATCTGCTCCTGGTCCGTTACTGTCCCATCCAGCAGGCAGCGCTTGCTGGGGCTCCCCCAGCCTCGCCTGCCCTGCAGGCTGCTCTCTGATGTGTTGGGTGCGTAGACATGGAGGATTCGTTGAAAGGGGGTAAACAAGGGCAGGCACAGAGGCGACAGGACGTGTGCCGCGGGGCTCCCGGTGGGACAGCTGTGGACGCTGCTCTTTGATGGCCTGTGGTGTGCCGGCTTGCCCCTGTGCTCCGAGGTGCAGTGTCTGGTGCTCGTGAGGGGCTCGGGCGGCTCAGGGAGGGCCCCCTCTGGCACATGACCTCGGATTCCCCTCCACCTCCCCCGTGGCCTCGTCCTCATGTGGGGTGAGCCCGCTGGGGCAGCCTTTCTCACTTCCTCCGGTGGTGGGCGCTGCTGAGGCTTCAGCCGGGCCCCAGCTGGGCAGAGTCTGCGAGGTCAGCGTTGTGTCCAAGGGCAGAGGGGCCTTCCTTGCATGAGCTCCTGCAGCATCTCGGGTCACTCAGACGACCCTGGTTGTCCTGTCTCAGGCCAGGTGGCGGCCGGGAGGAGGAGTGTCCTGCAGGCCGCCTTGCGGATCCAGCAGTGACCGCCAGAGCCCTGCTCGGGAGAGCTGGTGCGAGTCTGCCCGGAGTGTGCCAGCCACAGCAGGGAGCTGCGCGTTGCACAGAGGAGCTAGGGTTGACTGGCACCTATCCTCTTGTTCTTTAGTTAATTCGGAAATGAGCTTGTTATTATTTACTTTTTTTTTTAAAAAGTTTATTTTCATTTTATTTGAAAGGCAGACAGAAGGAGAGATCCATCTTCCATCCCCTGGTTAACTCCCCAGATGCCCACAATGGCCAGGGCTGGGCAAAGCCGGAGCAAGGAGCCCAGAATTCCACCTGGGCCTCCCACATCCCGGGGTGTGCATCAGCGGGAGGCTGGACTGGAAGCAGAGCAGCCCACACTCTGACAGGGGATGTAGGTGCCCCAGGCAGTGATTCATCCACCGCCCCAAATGCCCCTTCTAAACTTGTTGTAAACATCAGGAATAGGGGTGCAGAATGAGAGGTGGAACAGGAAGGTCTGGCCAGAGCAGCCGCCCCAGGAGAGGCAGTGCCTCTGTGGGTCGTGAGTCAGCAGTGGCATCCTCCCCTCCGTGCAGACCTGCACCCCAGAGACGGGCGTCCAGTGCGGCTGTGCACCAGCTGTGGGTAGTGAGAGGCTGGAGGAGGAAGAAGTGAGCGGGGAAGGGGACGAGCGTGACAGTGTGGGATTAGAAGGGCTGCAAGACAGAGCGTTGAGGACCCAGGAGTGTGGCTGAGCCTGCCCCACGGGTGCAGACAGAGCGGAGGTCGTGGCGATGGAGGTGGGGCTCACCGTCTGTGTTCAGGGCTCAGAGGCTGTGGCTGGCGGCTGCTCCACAGGGAGTCAGGGGTGTTCTCTTGGTGGTATTGGAGCAGGTCCCCGAGTGGGGTTGGGGGGCCCAGAGGAGTGGGACAGCAGGGGTCGGGACTCAGTTTCCACGCAGGAGGGTTTCTTCATCTCGGATGGGCTGCGTGGTGGACTGGGTGCCTGCAGATGCCGGGCCAGTGTGACGTGTGCGTTTACTTGCCTCGTCAGCCGAGACAGCCTAGAAGCAGCGGTGAGAGCACCAGTGCCCAGGTCTTGGTGTCTAGTGTCCCTCTCCAGGAAGCGGTCCCTGGGCTCCCTGGAGGGGCCGCTGACTGTTGGGCTGGGTAGAAGTGCACCAGACAAGCCTGGCGCAGCTCGTGGGGCCAGAGAGGGAGAAGAGCTCTCGTCGCCCTCAGTGACCGGTGTGTTGCGGGGAACCAGCGGGCAGGGCTGCAGCGACCGAGCAGCAGGTAGCCAGAGAAGGACTGTGTGAAGTGTGAGGTGGTGACGTGGGTCCATTCTGACCTCCACAAGGGGGAAGAGAACTCACACGGCAGAGGAGTCCCAGCGGGGAAACAGTGACAGCGGGGAGGTCCTGGCGCACACAGCCAGTGCCCAGCTCAGTGCCACGGCGGCAGGGCCAGGGCTGGTCCCGCTGAGGGCTTGTGGACGGCTGCCCCTCGCGTGGGCTATCCTCTGTCCTCTCCCTGTGTGTCCTGTCCGGTTGATGAGCACAAGTCCTCCTGGATAAGGGCACCGCCTGTATGACCTTGTTGACCACAGTGAGCTCCTTCAGTCTCCAAATACAGCCCAGCCGGGCCGGGCTCCCCCTGTGAATCTGGGTGGACACGGCCGTTCGGTTTGTGGCACGTACCCTGCTCGGTGCAGGAGCACCGGTGCAGACCCTGACGTGGGCAGATCACATGGCGGCTTGGTGTTGTGTCCCCAGACTCGGGCACTCACACCGCCTTGTGCCAGGCACTGCCTCTGTGGATGGACAGGGGCTTGAAGCGAGCAGGGAAGCAACTCTGCTGCCCCTTGAAGGGGCCTTGCTGGGCAGAGGAGCGTCCTGCAGGCTTCACGGCCCTGCTTGGGGCTGTGCCCACCAGTCGTTCAGAGCCCCCCTGAACCAGGAGGCGTGGTCTCAGGGGCCCTCCCGCACCTCGTCTGGACTCAGTGGGTGTTGCTGACATTGCTTATCTGTGGAAAGCAGCCACAAATGTGGCTTCTACCAGCAGGTTGGGAACCTGGCTGTGCTGTGCTTTCCGAAGGCCAGGGCCTGCTCCCCCAGGCCTGTCCCTGCAGCAGCCTGAGTCCTGGGATGGCTGCACGTGACCTCTGGAGGACTGGTGGGGCCGGCTCCTGCGGGGCCCACAGCCCCCAGGATCCCCCACTGGATGGGTCCTGGAACCGAAGCTGCCTCTTGTTGGGAGCTGGCTGCTCTCCTCCTCCTCTTCTTCTTCCTCGTTGCCCTCCTCCCCCTGAGCGTCAGCCGTACTAGAGCTCGGCTTGCCCATGCGTGGGACGTCCACTGGAGGGCCCGTCTCTGTGGGCAGATGGGGCAGATCTGAAGGGTACCTTCCCTTCCCCTGTGCTCGGGTCCCCAGCCGGCTTTGCGGGTGTGAGCAGCTGGGCTGCGGAGCCTTCTGGGAGAGAGCAGGGCTGCCTCCAGGAGGGACGGGGAGGCAGGACCTCAGGACGGGGTGCAGGGCTGTGCCGTGCAGGGAGATCCCTGCGCTCTCGCATGGCCCAGGGAGGTAGGGATGGGGTGGGGCCCTGTGCTCGGCGCCCCGAGGCGAGGCTGTCACTCAGAAGTGAATGTGCCACCGGGAGGGCCTTGCAATGAAAAAGAATGCCAGCGTTTCAGAAAGGAAACACGGAAGCCGGTCCTGAGGACCATGGTGTTCCCAGAGTCCGGCGCCTGCCTCCCCGGGGAGCGTCCGGGCGCTGGCTGAGGCCTGACCCCATTTGCTGATGCTCAGGCAGCAGCCGCCGAGCCTGTTCTCCCGGGCCTCGGCGTTTTGTTTCCAGTTTGGTGAATGTCACCTTTGATTTGACATCTGCATCACTCCGGGCCCCGTGGACCCCGGCTGTGGCTGCCCGGGTACGTGAGAGGCCCCTTGCCTGCCCCCTGCGAGGCGCTGTAGGAGGGCACGCCCAAGGGGCAGCTCCTGCGGGCAGGGACCTCGTGCCCAGGACGGTGAAGGCCAGAGCAGGTTTCCGGAGAGGCTGAGGGGTAGCTTGTGCTGCACGAGGCCCCAGGGGACAGCTGGGCACATGACTGCATCCTGGAGTTTGGCTGCTCTGGTGGGAGAGGTGGGGCCGTGCAGGGAGGTTCTGCACACCTTGCTCACCTTGCATTTCACCCCGGGCAGGTGCTGGTGAGGAGCCTGGCTCTGGGCAGGGCAGGCCGCTCCCTCTGTCCTGTCGGTGACAGGGCACAGTGGTGAAGGCCGTCACTGAGGCTGTCCCGTGCCGTCCACGGCAGGGCTGCAAGGGCTGGGCGGTGTGTCTGCCACACGGCTGTATCCGGGGGCACTGACACATGTCCTCCTGTGCTCAGAGCCTGGCCCTGGCCACACGTCCTCGGCGTCTGCGCTGAATTTCCACTGTTTGCCAGCCTCCCTCCCTTCCAGCATTCGAGCCCTCGGTGCTGCGTTCCCAAGGGGTTGTCTCGGTCCCGGTCTTCCCGCTCCTCAGGAACGCCGCCTCGGTGATCACAGAGTTTCACTCGCACGCCTGGATGGGGGCGGGCAGTGGGCCTGGAGGACCCACAGCCAGTACCATGGCTGGATTCCGTGACTCAGGTGGCATCGAAGCTGATGGATTGGGTTCATCCGATAAACCCGAGACGCAGCACTCCCTACAACGCACTTCTTCGTAAACCATTAGGACCTGAGGGCGTGAGCGCTTCGTGCCTGCCCGCCCAAGGAAGCAGGCGTAGATCACTGTTGGCTGGGGTAGGGCTTAGGCAGGAGACCCCGCAGCAGACCTCGGCTGCATTTGCAGGGCGCAGCCGCAGGGGGGTGGCCCGAGCCCGGGCCTCCAGGCCCCGCAGCGGTGTTTCAGGATGGACCTGGGGTGTCCTCTGCCGCTCTTGCTCAAATTTCAGCAATGGTGGATTTTGCCAGAATCTGCTGAGGACGTGGGGACTACAGAGGAGAGGTGTCCCCTCTGCAGGCCTGGTTCACTGCAGATGTTCCGCCAGGCATGAGAGCCCAGAGGTCAGACCAGGTGCATTCTGGGGAAGAATGTGCAGTCCACACAGTCCTGACATGAGCCAGGGCCTCCTTGCTTTGCAGGTAAAATACCTGGTTGTGCTGGGAGCAAGAAATGTATACAAAGTTGGTCTCTGATCTCCTTTTCCAAGTTTTATTTATTTGAAAGGCAGAATTGAGAGAGAGAGAGAGAGAGAGAGAGAGAGAGAGAGAGAGATTGAGAGATTGATTGATTCCATTCTCTGGCTCACTCTGCAAATGACTGCAACTACTGGGGCTGGGCCAGGACAAAGCCTGGAGTTGGGAACTCCATCTGGGTCTCCTACAGGGATGTGGGGGCCCGGGCACTTGACCGTCTTCTGCAGCTTTCTCAGGCGCATGAGCAGGGAGCTGGATTGAAAGTGGAGCAGTGGGGACTTGAGCGGGTGCACACATGGGATGCCAGCACTGCAGGTGACAGTTAATCCACTTCACCACAACGGCTGGGTCCTTGGTCTCTGATGTGTAAATTCATTGCACAAACCCCATGTGATTCCTGGAAAGTGGTTTGATGCGTGATTGTGAGCCACGGCAGGTGGGACGGGATGGTTCCCCTCTCTGGCCATTTGGACTTTGTGGGAGAGCGCAGGTACAGGATGGAGGGGCCCCTGCAGGCCTGACTGCTTTGGAAGGTCCCTGTGGGGCCTTCTCCATGGGGCCAGTCTGCACCGGACAGCCAAGGCCTCCTCACCGCTCCAGCTTTTCTGTCCTCTAGGGGGTGCTGGAAGGTGTTGCATGACCACGTTGTAGTCAGTGGTGGGTGGCCACTTTGAATACATTTCTTTGTACCTGCTCCAAGTCGACAAGAATTCTGCTGATTAATTAGCTAGCTGTGGAGCAGAATTTATCGATGATGACATCTGCTGAGGAAAAACTGGCAATTTCTTTTTTTAAAAAAGGTTTTGTTTGTTTATTTGGAAGACTTGGGGGGAAAGGGAGAGAGAGGTTGATCTTATGCCTGCTGGTTGGCCAGCAGGGGCTGGGCCAGGCGGAGCTTCTGCCAGGCCTCCCACGTGGGTGGAGTGGATGAGGCAGCTGGGCCATCAGCAGGAAGCTTGATTGGAAGCTAAGCAGCCAGGACTCGAGCCTGCGCCCGTGTGGGATGCCGTGTCGCAGGCTGACACCTGACCGTGACCTGAGGTTTCTTTACTGGTCATAAAGACGGGCGCCACGCAGGGCTCCTCTGTGAGCAGAGACCGTGGGGGTGCGTCCCTCCAGCCCTTGTCATGGCCTGGGCCCAGGCTCTGTGGTGCTGCTGGTGGCTGCCCAAGGCCCGGCTGCTCTGCCCTTACCACCCTGAAGGAAGGAGAGGGCCCTGGAAGGGCAAGTGCATGCTGGGTGAGGGTGACCCGTGAGAGTCCTGGGTGGGGCGAGGCTTGCTATGGTCCCCAGGCAGGGTGGCCTGGCCCCGGCACATTGATTACTCCATGCTCCGTGGCTCAGGCCGGTGTGCCTGGTCCCAGCAGCCTTGCCAGGCAGAGCACTGGGAGCAAAGGGCAGGTGGTCTGCCTCCCAGGGATTCCTAATGAGGACCAGCAGACACAGTAATGGTGAAGCCCTGGGCCCCCCCACCCCCCCGCCTCTCCGCCAGCGAGAGCGAGCGCCACCCTCCCTGCCTGGGGGCCTCCCTGGGTAGCTTCCCGTAGCACTTCTGCTGATTGACATCTGTGTCCTGCAGGCACCCTGGCTCGGTGGGGTGGGGGATGTCACCTCCTGCCTCCTGGTGCAGGGGTCGGGGCTGCTGCTGTCATGGGGGGGGGTGTGGGGCAGGGAAGCCCGCACAGGGTCCAGGGACGCACTGAAGGCTCCTGCACAGGGCCCCTGGACACCCCAGCCCCGGGCGGGCCACCTGCTGTCCATGTGTGCCCTTGAATTATGGACCCTTCCACTGAGCTGTAACACAGCCTGATAATCACTTTGTTTTTATGTGCGCAGACGAAATTCAGAAGGTCACACTTAACCTAAGAACTGCTGTGGGAGCTTGGCCTGGTGCCCCCAGCACGGGGAGTTTTCTCAAGGTTTCCCATCCAATTTCCTGTGACCTTTTGTTAATGACTGGGAGGGTGAGGCCCACGCTGGCCGAGTCCCTGTGGGCGCCCGTGGCTCTGTCGCACGCAGCTGGGGCTCCTCCTCCCCGTGCCCTTAATGACCAGGCTGTGCGGTGCGAGGACAGCGTCCTGGGCCGGCCACCAGCTTCCTTTTGCTGTGTGAGTATTGAAATTCCCACATCCTCTCCCCCGGCTCCTCGGCAAACCGCCTGCTCTTGATTGCGGAGCGCACAGGAGCTGCTGGATGAACGAAGGCCCTTTGCTGGGAACCCGATGAAACACCGGGGCCAGGCTGAGGGCAGACGTCAGTGGACTTCGCGACACGTCTCCCCCAGTTTGCTTTGGAAATGCTCTGTTCTTCACTGCACTGTGAGAGTTGATTGCAGAAGCTTGAGAGCTTAGAGAGGAGAAGGATCTCCCACACACAGGTGGCTGGGGCCCCACCACCGTGAGTTGCCCTCGGGTGGCCTCTCTGCCCCTTTGCCAGGGGACAGCCCCTCGGCCGGGCCCCCCGTCGTGCAGGAGGGCTGAATTTGGGAGTAGGTTGAGATGTTTTTGTTGTTTAACTTGTGTTTATTTGAAAGGCAGAGAGAAAGTGAGCCAGACAGGCATCTCCCATCTGCTGGTTCACTCCCAAAGGGCCTGCCATGCCAGGACCGAGCCATCGGAAGCCCGGATTCTGGGACTCCACCAGAGTGTCCACGTGGCTGGCAGGGACCCCAGTGCTTGGGCCATCGTCTGCTGCCTCCCAGGGTGCGTGTTAGTAGGACGCTGGGTGGGAAACGGAGCTGGGCCTTGAACCTGGGCTCTCCCATATGGGGTGCAGGCATCGCAAGTGCTGTCTTAACTACCCCCCAAATGCCGGCCCCAGTTGGGGTGTTTTTTAAAGTAATCACTCGCTTCTGTGAACGCTTAGTTACAGCAGTTTGCCTTCACTCTGAATACTCGAGTCCATTAGGAAAGTCTAAACCATTTGGTGCTGCAGAGGTTGGGGCGTGCTCCCGTGCACCCTCCTGGTTAGCGTGTCCATCCACCGTGCTGCCTGTTCCCCTGGGGTGGGATGTGTGTGCCTCGGCGTGTCCTGGAGCCCTTGTGCTGAGGAGATGGGAGAGAGGGAAGGAAGGACTTGCGACCTGTTTAGGGTGATGTGGGGCCTGACCGGGGGGGACAGAGGAGGAGCCTGAGGCCCACCCAGAAAAGGGAGGAGGCTCCCCCAGAGCCACAGCTGCACTGCTGGCCAGTGTCTACTGCGCCTCCCCTGCAGGCAGTTGTGTTTTGTAATGGCTGCAGGCTCTAACCTGTCTCTGAGGGCAGCCCTGTTGATGCCGCGGGCAGCTGCCCTGCCTCTCTCGGGAGGTGCTTCTGATCAGCCGAGCACGGCCCGTTCAAGGTCGTGGGCGGCCAGGGCGCAGGAAGGCTGGTGTCCTCCCCACCAGCCCAGCACACTGTGGGTGGAGACGCTCACTCAGCGTCCCGCTCTGGTTCAGTGTGCGGCTGCTGCGCGGCCCTCTGTGGGCCCTGGGGTGTCTGGATCTAAGCCCCGGACAGCACAAAGCCCCGGCCTGCTGGGCTGCTGGTGGGCCTCCTTGTGTCCTGCACGGCCGTCAGGCCTCTTCGATTGTGGGTCGCTGACACGTCTCTGTCAGTGCTGTCAGTGTTACGTCCACCCTCCACCCGGGACCCAGCTGCCTTCTGTGTGTCCCGCATGGCCCAGCTCTGGGTAGGGAGCCCTGGCCTCGTGCCGCGGGGCTCTGGGCCACTCGGTTCTCCCAGGGGGTCAGATCTGGCCGCTGTCCTCACCTGCCTGTGGTGGAGGGTGTGTGTGTCCTTGATGACAGACAGGCCAGTTCCCAGCGCACTGACTGCACTCAGTGTCCTCACCTGCCTGTGGTGGAGGGTGTGTGTGTGTCCTTGATGACAGACAGGCCAGTTCCCAGCGGCACTGACTGCACTCGGCATCCAGCTGTGCTTCCCTCCGTGGGGCAGAGCGTGGGAAGACCGTCCCACCCCCCTGCGTGGGCAGTGGTGCCTCTGGAGGGACCCGTGAGCCGGGCAGGTGCTCGGGCGCCTGCAGAAGTGGCCTTGAAGGAGGGGGAGTGCGTCTCTCTCGGTCAGCAGTGCTTGGCCAGGCCCTTTGGGGATGAGGAGATCTGAAGGCCGAGTGGCACTGTGGCAGTGGGGGGAGGCCCCGGGCGGGGGAGAGCCAGGGAGCGTGGTGGGTGTGTTTGTGATGTCCCTGCAGGCTCGCCTCTAGCTAAGGAACGCGGTGGCGGATTCTGCTCAGCCTGCTGCGGGCATTTGCGAGCCCCGCTGTGCCCCAGGTGCTCCCCCATCTTCCCCGTGTGTGTGCACGTGTGCCAGGGCATCTCACGGCACGGTGTCCAGGAGGCGGCTCTGGGAACATCCTGCCGATGTGAGCACTGGCATAGAGCTGCGGCCCCGTGGATGCCCCGTGAGCGGCAGCTGTTTCGTCCCTGTTTGATAGGAGAGGGAGCTGAGACTCAGGCTGGGGCTTGCTCACAGTCACCTAACTGCTGTGCTGAGGCTCGGTGTGTGGGCTGAGGTCCCCAGGCACAGCCCCCCTGCTGGGAGCCCCTGGTAACAGCTGATCCAAGCTGTAGGCACGCAGCCAGGGCTGAGGAGAGGAGAGGAGAGACCACGTGCGGGATCCTGGAGCCTGCGCCGCGGCCACGTGGACGCTGTGTGGGCCAAGGGCAGCGTGTCAGTGCCACAGGTGCTCAGTCCTGAGGTCTCACTTGGAGGTGCTGGGCGCGCATGGACTCACCACTGATCCTGACGGGGGCGTGAGTGGCCCTGTGCCATCCTCCCTGGCGACCCCTTGCCTTCTGACATTCAGCAGAAATGCGCTCAGGGCAGAGGTGGAGCAGGGAGAGTGGTCCTACTGTGTGTGTGGGGGGGGTGAGGAGGCTGAGGTGGAGCAGGGAGAGTGGTCCTACTGTGTGTGGGGGGGTGAGGTGGCTGAGGTGGAGCAGGGACAGGGGTCCTACTGTGTGTGTGGGGGGGTGAGGAGGCTGAGGTGGAGCAGGGAGAGGGGTCCTACTGTGTGTGGGGGGTGAGGAGGCTGAGGTGGAGCAGGGAGAGTGGTCCTACTGTGTGTGTGGGGGGGTGAGGAGGCTGAGGTGGAGCAGGGAGAGGGGTCCTACTGTGTGTGGGGGATGAGGTGGCTGAGGTGGAGCAGGGACAGGGGTCCTACTGTGTGTGTGTGGGGGTGAGGAGGCTGAGGTGGAGCAGGGAGAGTGGTCCTACTGTGTGTGTGTGGGGAAGGGGGTGAGGAGGCTGAGGTGGAGCAGGGAGAGTGGTCCTACTGTGTGTGTGGGGGGGTGAGGAGGCTGAGGTGGAGCAGGGAGAGGGGTCCTACTGTGTGTGGGGGGTGAGGAGGCTGAGGTGGAGCAGGGAGAGGGGTCCTACTGTGTGTGGGGGGTGAGGAGGCTGAGGTGGAGCAGGGAGAGTGGTCCTACTGTGTGTGTGGGGGGGTGAGGAGGCTGAGGTGGAGCAGGGAGAGGGGTCCTACTGTGTGTGGGGGGGTGAGGAGGCTGAGGTGGAGCAGGGAGAGGGGTCCTACTGTGTGTGGGGGGTGAGGAGGCTGAGGTGGAGCAGGGAGAGGGGTCCTACTGTGTGTGGGGGGGTGAGGTGGCTGAGGTGGAGCAGGGACAGGGGTCCTACTGTGTGTGCGGGGGTGAGGTGGCTGAGGTGGAGCAGTGAGAGTGGTCCTACTGTGTGTGTGGGGTGAGGAGGGTGAGGTGGAGCAGGGAGAGTGGTCCTACTGTGTGTGTGGGGGGGTGAGGGGCTGAGGTGGAGCAGGGAGAGTGTGGTCCTACTGTGTGTGTGTGGGGTGAGGTGGCTGAGGTGGAGCAGGGAGGGAGTGGTCCTACTGTGTGTGTGTGTGGGTGAGGAGGCTGAGGTGGAGCAGGGAGAGTGGTCCTACTGTGTGTGTGTGGGGGTGAGGAGGCTGAGGTGGAGCAGGGAGAGTGTGGTCCTACTGTGTGTGTGTGGGGGGAAGGGGGTGAGGTGGCTGAGGTGGAGCAGGGAGAGTGTGGTCCTACTGTGTGTGGGGGGGGTGAAGAGGCTGAGGTGGAGCAGGGAGAGTGTGGTCCTACTGTGTGTGTGTGTGTGGGGAAGGGGGTGAGGAGGCTGAGGTGGAGCAGGGAGGGAGTGTCCTGCTGTGTGTGTGGGGAGGGCGGGTAAGGTGGCAGCCCACCTGTCGCACACTGTGTGGGTTCAGCTGTAGTCAAGCCGACCTCTCAGGCAGTGCACGTGGGCATGGAGTGAGGGTCACCCCTCGGGTCCTGCAGTTGGGGAGCAAGGCACCGCCGGTGCTCGCGTGGGCGGGGCTCCCTGTTGTAGGGTGTGCTTGTTCCTGGCCGTTGTTTTCCCAGCAGAACATGGCCAAGGCTGTGTTGGCTGAGGTTGTGGTGACCACACAGCTGGAAGGGCTGCGGTGGGTGCAGGTCTACACTGCCCACAGCTGCAGCCGAGTGGACACATCCCTTCCCTCTCTGTTGTCCCAGTGACCCTGGGACTCGCTGGCTGCCTGCAGGAACCCTCTCTGTGGCTTGCCAGTGTTGGAGGGCGGGTGGAGGGCGCGAGGCTGCCTGTGAGTGACAGCTGCCTGCCTTCCAGCGAGGCCTTGAGCTGCTTCTTGAGGACGGGCCTGCCTGTCTCCTGTGGATGCAGCCTCCAGCTGTACCGACGGGGAGCCGTCCGTCTCATGCCATGTGTCCCGGCACCAGGCCCGGCAGTCACCCCGGCCTGTCCACAGCCACCTCTCCTCTCAGGCCTTCTTGCTGCGGCCCTGGCCTGCAGGATGTGGACAAGGCCTCGGCTGCTTCCAGCTGTGTTGCGGCTGGCTGGCCGGAATGCTCCTCCGGGCCTGAGCCTCTGCCCCAGCCAGCTCCTGCCGCGTGCTCCCTGACTCCCGTGCTGGTCACTGCACGTGCTGGGCGACAGAGGGAGGCATGGGAGTGGAGCCCAAGCTCAGCACGCGTTTGCTGCTCCCTGAGCCGGGGGAAGAAGGGGGTGTCCAGCCAGGACCCTCAGAATTCCCGAGACGCCTGAAGGGCAACATCTCAACAAAGACTCTGGTCACACAGCGTCCAGCTCGGCTCCCCGGTGTGACCTGCACAGAGCCTGGGCTGCGGCATGGTCAGGCACTTGGTAGGCAGCAGACCCGTGGGCTCTGGGAGCAGCTGGGCCGTCCTGCAGGGTGGGAACCAGCAGTGAGGGAGACAGGTTGCTGAGGTCTCCGTCCCCTTCCTCACTGTGGCCCTTGGTGCCCCGAGTCCTGACCTGCCGCACGCCTCATCCCCTCTGCCTGTCCCCGCTGCTGCCCCGAGCAAGCCTTGCCTGCCCCTGCCACCGTGTAGACAGTCCCCGCTAGTCTGGCGAGAAGGTGGCCTCTGCCCCGGGGCAGGGGGACGAGGCCTTCTGACCCCCAGGGTGGTGCCCCTGGAGCATCAGTGGCAGCTGCCCACGGGACGCAGAGTCCCTTCTGTGAGTGGCCTCGGCACAGCTGGGGTGGTGGAGGACGGGCCCCTTTGTTTGTCACAAGCGCTACGATCGCACTGACTTTACTTGGTTGTGGTTCCATGTCCAGTCCAGCAGAACCCGCCAGAGACCTCCCTCCCCTGTCCACTTTGTCCTGATGTCCCCCTCTCCCCACCTCCCACCTGCTCTGGGCCACTGAGCGCCCGCACCCCAGAGTCACACAGGCCTCCTGTAACTGTGAGTTCCTGTTTTGAGAGGGAGCGAGAGAGAAGTATCCAGGTGGGTAGGCTGAGTCCCTGGGGAGCTGATGTGGACTCCTGAGGCTGGACCCTGGTCTCTGGGTGTCTGACACACACGGGTGTGCTGTGACCATTTGTTAAATGACTGTTGGTGTCCAAGTTTCATTTATGCAGTGGTGCGGATGGAGTAACTCGCACGCCCGTAGGAGCATCTGCCAGAGCCCAGGAGAAGGAAGCAGGTCGAGGCAGGGGGCCCCGTGGTCTCCCCCATGATATAGGAGGAAGCAGGAGAAGGAAGCAGGTCGAGGCGGGGGCCCCGTGGTCTCCCCATGATCAAGGAGGAAGCAGGAGAAGGAAGCAGGTCGAGGCGGGGGCCCCGTGGTCTCCCCATGATCAAGGAGGAACCAGGAGAAGGAAGCAGGTCGAGGCAGGGGGCCCGTGGTCTCCCCATGATCGAGGAGGAACCAGGAGAAGGAAGCAGGTCGAGGCGGGGGCCCCGTGGTCTCCCCATGATTGAGGAGGAACCAGGAGAAGGAAGCAGGTCGAGGCAGGGGGCCCCGTGGTCTCCCCATGATCGAGGAGGAACAGAAGGAAGCAGGTCGAGGCAGGGGGCCCCGTGGTCTCCCCATGATCGAGGAGGAACCAGGAGAAGGAAGCAGGTCGAGGCGGGGGCCCCGTGGTCTCCCCATGATCGAGGAGGAACAGGAGAAGGAAGCAGGTCGAGGCGGAGGCCCCGTGGTCTCCCCATGATCGAGGAGGAACCAGGAGAAGGAAGCAGGTCGAGGCGGGGGCCCCGTGGTCTCCCCATGATCGAGAAGGAACCAGAAGAAGGAAGCAGGTCGAGGCAGGGGGCCCCGTGGTCTCCCCATGATCGAGGAGGAACAGAAGGAAGCAGGTCGAGGCAGGGGGCCCCGTGGTCTCCCCATGATCGAGGAGGAACCAGGAGAAGGAAGCAGGTCGAGGCGGGGGCCCCGTGGTCTCCCCATGATCGAGGAGGAACCAGGAGAAGGAAGCAGGTCGAGGCGGGGGCCCCGTGGTCTCCCCATGATCGAGGAGGAACCAGGAGAAGGAAGCAGGTCGAGGCAGGGGGCCCCGTGGTCTCCCCATGATCGAGGAGGAACAGAAGGAAGCAGGTCGAGGCGGGGGCCCCGTGGTCTCCCCGTGATCGAGAAGGAACCAGGAGAAGGAAGCAGGTCGAGGCAGGGGGCCCCGTGGTCTCCCCATGATCGAGGAGGAACAGAAGGAAGCAGGTCGAGGCAGGGGGCCCCGTGGTCTCCCCATGATCGAGAAGGAACCAGGAGAAGGAAGCAGGTCGAGGCAGGGGGCCCCGTGGTCTCCCCATGATCGAGGAGGAACCAGGAGAAGGAAGCAGGTCGAGGCGGGGGCCCCGTGGTCTCCCCATGATCGAGGAGGAACCAGGAGAAGGAAGCAGGTCGAGGCAGGGGGCCCCGTGGTCTCCCCATGATCGAGGAGGAACCAGGAGAAGGAAGCAGGTCGAGGCGGGGGCCCCGTGGTCTCCCCGTGATCGAGAAGGAACCAGGAGAAGGAAGCAGGTCGAGGCAGGGGCCCCGTGGTCTCCCCATGATCGAGGAGGAACAGAAGGAAGCAGGTCGAGGCAGGGGCCCCGTGGTCTCCCCATGATCGAGGAGGAACCAGGAGAAGGAAGCAGGTCGAGGCGGGGGCCCCGTGGTCTCCCCATGATCGAGAAGGAACCAGGAGAAGAGGAGAAGGAAGCAGGTCGAGGCGGGGGCCCCGTGGTCTCCCCATGATCGAGGAGGAACCAGGAGAAGGAAGCAGGTCGAGGCAGGGGGCCCCGTGGTCTCCCCATGATCGAGGAGGAACCAGGAGAAGGAAGCAGGTCGAGGCGGGGGGCCCCGTGGTCTCCCCATGATCGAGGAGGAACCAGGAGAAGGAAGCAGGTCGAGGCGGGGGCCCCGTGGTCTCCCCATGATCGAGAAGGAACCAGAAGAAGGAAGCAGGTCGAGGCGGGGGCCCCGTGGTCTCCCCATGATCGAGAAGGAACCAGAAGAAGGAAGCAGGTCGAGGCGGGGGCCCCGTGGTCTCCCCATGATCGAGAAGGAACAGGAGAAGGAAGCAGGTCGAGGCGGAGGCCCCGTGGTCTCCCCCACGATCGAGGAGGAACAGGAGAAGGAAGCAGGTCGAGGCAGGGGGCCCTGTGGTCTCCCCATGATCGAGGAGGAACCAGGAGAAGGAAGCAGGTCGAGGCGGGGGCCCCGTGGTCTCCCCATGATCGAGGAGGAACCAGGAGAAGGAAGCAGGTCGAGGCAGGGGGCCCCGTGGTCTCCCCATGATCGAGGAGGAACCAGGAGAAGGAAGCAGGTCGAGGCGGAGGCCCCGTGGTCTCCCCCACGATCGAGGAGGAACAGGAGAAGGAAGCAGGTCGAGGCGGGGGCCCCGTGGTCTCCCCATGATCGAGGAGGAAGACCCGAGGCAGTGTCTAGTCCCCTGCCGGGTTCTGCACCTCCTGCCGACCCCGTGGCATCCTGTTGGTGGGTGCCACTGGGGCCGTCTTGCGGGTGAGAGGGTTGCACTCAGCCAGGTCAGGTGTTCTGACCACGGGCCAGGCCATGCTCTGCGAGTGGCTTGGCCGCCTGGCCCTGAGCTCTCTGCTGTGGGTCTCAGACGTCTCAGCACACTTGCCTGGGCACACACCTGGCCCGTGAGCCCTGTGGATGGGGTCAGAGGGGGAGGGTGGGGAGCGCCGTGGCTGGGACCCGCCCTGGCCGCATAGGGCATCTGCTTCCTGCTGGTCTTGAGCTCCACCCCCAACTGCAGTGAATCTGGGTCCCTCTCCGAGAGGCGCTCACCTGACCTGGGATTTGAGGACAGCGTCGAGCATCGTAAGGGGTGGGTAGAGAGTGACGGCTTTCCTGGGAGGTGGGTTTTCAAGTCCTTGCTGCTCAGTGTGTCAGGGCCGGAGGCCTCTCTTTGAGCTCTCAGTGACGGGCAGCTGTTGGTGACGAGCAGGTGCGAGCTTGCCCAGCCCTGGCAGCACCCCGTGCTGGGGACCCCGAAGGGGCCCGGCTGCCGAGCCCACTGGGCTCTCTGGGTTTATGTTACAGCAACAAGGGTCTTCTTTTAAAGGCATCTGAGTGTCTTGCTCTTCGTGTGTTCATCTGACGCACTCTGGGATGAGCTCTCTGCGCCTGGGTGCCTGGGCTCCAGGGGTCTTGGGTGGAGTAGCTGTCCTCCAGCTGAGTGGGGCTCTGGGGGCTCGGGGACTCTGGAGAAAGTGCCTCATCTGGACAGGACCACGGCGGTTCGTGCCCTGGCTGTTGGTGTGTGTTGTGTGCACTTGTCAGCTCCATTCATCATTAAACCCGGCCGCTAGAGGCCAGTTTCCCGGGTGATTCTAGAATGGGGAGCAGTCCCCCCTTAAGCCTCTGCAGCTGCTCTTCAGGGTTTCTGAGTTCTTTTTGGGAAAAGTTGTTGGTGCCAGGCAGGTAAGTAATTGCCAAATTACATAGCCGGGCAACGCTGTCAGGAGAGGCGAATGATTTAGTTAGAAACCAGCTCAGCGGCTGAGCCTCTTGGACGCCTTCCTGTTGTTATGTGTGTCTCATGCCTGTCGGCCCCTCACATCCCAGCATCTGGGTGGATGGGAAAGGCAGCCTGTCATTTACGTTTTACCGTCAAGGCCTTGTCTTTGCCCACTTAAAGTGTGCTTGCAGCCCCCAAAATGACATTCAGGATCATTTAAGGTTGCCGCTGGCGTCTCTCGACTGCCAGGCTGTGACGGGCGCAGCCGCTCCGCCTCCCGCAGCCTCCCCGCCGGGCCGCACTGCCTCTGCTCTGTGGGGACAGGAATGGCAGGGACGGCGGTCTCTCGCGGGGCTGTTCTGTCCAGCCTCTCCCTCCTCTGCCCAGTGTGCTCTGCCTTGCTCGTGGTCCTCACTTGGTTGTGTTGCTGGGAGTCCCTCCAGGGTGCGTCCTGTCCTGCTTACCCTTGGCACAGGACGTTCAGCTGGG
This sequence comes from Sylvilagus floridanus, assembly GCA_949820135.1. Classification (NCBI taxonomy): domain Eukaryota; kingdom Metazoa; phylum Chordata; class Mammalia; order Lagomorpha; family Leporidae; genus Sylvilagus; species Sylvilagus floridanus. The sequence continues at coordinate 2,076,908 of OX463231.1, read as the reverse complement.
CCTCAGCACGCGCAGTGACTCTGGTAGAAATTTCACAAGGAATGGCTCCAAACCCTTCACTGCTGCTTTTCTTTTCTTTTCTTTTTTTTTAGACAGAGTGGACAGTGACAGAGAGAGACAGAGAGAAAGGTCTTCCTTCCGTTGGTTCACCCTCCAGTGGCCTCTATGCTGCGGCCGGCGCACTGCGCTGATCTGAAGGCAGGAGCCAGGTGCTTCTCCTGGTCTCCCATGGGGCCATCTTCCACTGCACTCCCTGGCCACAGCAGAGAGCTGGCTTGGAAGAGGGGCAACTGGGACAGAATCCAGCACCCCGACTGGGACTAGAACCCGGTGTGCCGGCGCCGCAGACGGAGGGTTAGCCTATTGAGCCACGGCGCCAGCTCACTGCTGCTTTTCAACAGACCAACGTCCATGGACAGCATCAACTTTTGTCCCTTCTAGTATTTTTTTTAATTATTTATTTTACTTGAAAGGCGGAGTTATGGAGAGGCAGAGGTGTGTGTGTGGGGGAATCTCTTCCATCCAGGAGGCTCTTCCCCAGGTGGCTTGGATGGCTGGGGCTGGGCCAGTCCAAAGCCAGGAGCCAGGAGCTTCCTCTTGGTCTCCCACATAGGTGCAGGGGCTCAAGCACTTGGGCCATCTTCTGATGCTTTCCCAGGCACATTCGCAGGCACAGTAGATAGGAAGTGGAGCAGCCGGGACTAGAACCGGCGCCCATATGGGATGCCGTCGCTGCAGATGGCGGCTTAACCGGCTTCTAGAATTTTATACAAGTGAGGACCTACAGTGTGGACTCAGTTTTGTCTGGAGTCTTTCACTCTTCGTGATTATCCGTGGTTTGGCATTACCTGTCCTGGGCCCCCTTTTATTGCTGAGTCACATTTCATCGTAAAGGATTCTCCCTTGGAACTCAGGGGCTGTTTCTTCCCAATCTCAAGGGCAGACAAGGTGCCGACATCGAGCCCACTCCCAATTTTGCCCTCACACACACTTGTGGTGTTCTTCATGGGGGTGGTTTTTACACCAGTCCCTGACCAGCAGCCACAGAGTCACCTGGGATCTTGGTAGAAATGCGTAGCCTCAGGCCTGACCCAGGCAGCTGTGCTGGGTGTAACAGGTGCCCAGGGGAGGTGGAGCGAGGAGAGGAGGTCCCGCGGGCCCCTGCCCACCGCCGGGGGCCGCTTGGGCAGAGCGTGCAGGGTGTAACAGGGGCCCAGGGGAGGTGGAGTGAGGAGAGGAGGTCCCGCAGGCCCCTGCCCACCGCCGGGGGCCGCTTGGGCAGAGCGTGCAGGGTGTAACAGGGGCCCAGGGGAGGTGGAGTGAGGAGAGGAGGTCCCGCGGGCCCCTGCCCACCGCCGGGGGCCGCTTGGGCAGAGCGTGCAGGGTGTAACAGGGGCCCAGGGGAGGTGGAGTGAGGAGAGGAGGTCCCGCCGGCCCCTGCCCACTGCCGGGGGCCGCTTGGGCAGAGCGTGCAGGGTGTAACAGGGGCCCAGGGGAGGTGGAGTGAGGAGAGGAGGTCCTGCAGGCTCCTGCCCACTGCCGGGGGCCGCTTGGGCAGAGCGTGCAGGGTGTAACAGGGGCCCAGGGGAGGTGGAGTGAGGAGAGGAGGTCCCGCAGGCCCCTGCCCACCGCCGGGGGCCGCTTGGGCAGAGCGTGCAGGGTGTAACAGGGGCCCAGGGAGGTGGAGTGAGGAGAGGAGGTCCTGCAGGCCCCTGCCCACCGCCGGGGGCCACTTGGGCAGAGCGTGCAGAGTGTAACAGGGGCCCAGGGAGGTGGAGTGAGGAGAGGAGGTCCTGCAGGCCCCTGCCCACCGCCGGGGGCCACTTGGGCAGAGCGTGCAGGGTGTAACAGGGGCCCAGGGGAGGTGGAGTGAGGAGAGGAGGTCCTGCAGGCCCTGCCCACCGCCGGGGGCCGCTTGGGCAGAGCGTGCAGGGTGTAACAGGGGCCCAGGGGAGGTGGAGTGAGGAGAGGAGGTCCTGCAGGCCCCTGCCCACCACCGGGGGCTGCTTGGGCAGAGCGTGCAGGGTGTAACAGGGGCCCAGGGGAGGTGGAGTGAGGAGAGGAGGTCCTGCAGGCCCTGCCCACTGCCGGGGGCCGCTTGGGCAGAGCGTGCCTTCAGTGTGCCTTTCTGTGCGTGGTGCTGTCTGTGGCTGTGAAGATGTGAAGTGTAGCGGAAGGTGCAGGTGTGGTGTTAGTGAAGAGCAGAGCAGGGAGGTGATGGCAGGCCCTCGGCGTCCTTGGGAGGGGTGCCTGGAGGCCCTAGGCCACAGACGTCGGGGGCCTTGGGTGAGGCCCTTCACTGCCCTGGCAGACCACTCCCCCTCTAGTGATAGCCACCACCAGCTGCCACCTCACCTGCTCACACTGGCCGCTCCCACCCTCGGCTGACAGTGGAGTCACCAGAGGTGATGGGTCTCTGGGGTGGGACCCCGGCTCTCCCTCCTCTACACCAAGTGCCGCTGCTCCAGCACCGTGGGGGACACCTGCTGCCCTGTTGGGCGGGGGCGGCTGTCACTCAGGGGTAGCCACAGTGCCCCTCCTCCCTGTTTCTGTCATTCCCTGTGTTTGCTCTGCTGTTTCTCGCCTTCCCAGCTTTGCCCAGGCTCAGGGCCAGGCCGGTTCAGGCTGTAATCCCAAAAGACACCTCTCCTGTGCCATCGTCACACAGGTTCACATCTTGAAAGAGCCAAATCCCAAAAATACTCGATGTAGTTCTGGAAAAAGTAATCCAAAAAATCCTGTGCAAGGCGTCGACTGACATCTTCAAGGGGTTTTTGTGAAAACATAACATGCGTCGGAGCACTTTAGGTAGGCAGTGGTACACCACGTTCCAGCGAGCACAGCACTGGGTGTGCTGGCGACAGTGGTGCAGGACAGTCCCAGCGCTCAAGCAGCGGAGCACCTGCGTGCGTCCGCTGGGCCGGTGATTGCGGGCACACAGCTGAGGTGCCGTGGCGGGCGGACACGCCTGCTCCCCTGCCAGTAGCAGAAGCCGCGCACAGGGTTTTCTGCGGGCCTGTGTTTCCCCTCTCCGCACTGCGGGCAGATGCCGGTCAGCTAAGCTTGGCAGTTCACGGTTCTTCCCTGCAGAACTTCCTGGAAAATGCTGCCTGCCTTGGGATTTTCAAGTGGGGCTCCCGTCGGGCGCCCTGTGCCGTGATGTCTCTGGACCTTGTAGCCACTGGGCTGCTGGCCCTGGAGGAGGCTCTGCCCGCCGGCACCTGGCGCAGGGAGGCAGTGGGCTCACGGTGGGGGGTGGTGTCCCAGGCCTCTGTGGACCCAAGGGCAGTGTGTGGGTTTGCCCTGATGTCATCGCAGGCAGCGGTCAAGGTAAGAGGGGCCAGTTTTCCTTGGAGTGATTTTTCAGCTTAATCATCGACCTGAGACTGCACGAAGTTTGATCAGCCTGAGCTGGCCCAGGGTCCTGGACCTGTTGGGCACAGGGCCGCAAACCTGTTGGTGCACCCGTGTGGGTCTGCAGATGGATGACCAGGATCTCGTCCCTGCCTTGCCTGGCAGGGTGTTGTCCAGAGCTGCTGGCCCGGGCCTGGCAACATGACAAAAGGCTGGCTTTCCCCAGCTTGTGTGTGTGCCATCCGTTAACAAAGCAGGCAGCCACACGCAGATACCTGAGTGTGAATGGAATCCCAGTTATGAAAAAGCCATTGGAAGTTTCTCACGGAATATTGAAGACTGGGAGCACATATGCACATGTGATTTGATCCTCCTCATCGTAGCCACGCGGCTCGCAGCAGCGGGCGCTGTGTGCTCTGAGCCTGCCTTCCGGGGAGACTCAGGGCCCCCAGCCCTGCGCCTGACCTTTGCCAGCCTTGTCCTCGGCCGAGAGTGGTGTAGCAGGAGTTTCTGACTGTCCAGCTTTGCCGTTGGTGCCCTCGCTGGCCACATTGTACATCCATAGTGTGCAGTTCTGCGGGGTGCTCATTAGAGGCAGTACGGCATCAGAAGCGATGACAGCTTGCGGTCTCCCGGGCCTGGGTGGGTCAGCTCCTGCCTCCTCCAGCTGGTACGTCCATGACCCTGTCTGAGCCTCAAGGTCCTCGGTGAGAAATGCCCCCTCCCCAGAGCCAGCACCACTGTAGGTTTGAGGCGTTGGTTGGCTGAGTCCCCTCCCGCACGCGTGGGTTCCCAGCTGTGAAACGGTGCTCATCACAGTGCCTGCCCGGCCCCTGGGCCACCCTGCTGGTGCGACGCACATTCAGCCAGGGGCTGGCGGGGTGACGGCTGGGGCTGAGCAGCACCTCCCACCTCCCCTCCCTGGCTGACAGCCTGCAGGCTGCGCACAAGAAGCCGGGGCAGGTGTGAGAGGCCCAGGTGCAGCCGGGAGCCCTGGGCAGGTGAGACCTCATCCGAGAGGTGTAGTGGTCAGCCTGCAGGGAAGGCTGGGAGCTGCAGCTGGGGCCGAGCCTGCCCATTGTGGTGCAAGACCTGGGTGCCTCCTGAGAGCACGGCCCCTGCCCATGGCCCTGAGGAGGCGGGAAATGCCAAGACTGCCTGGCGTCAGTCTCCACGGACGCGCCTGCAGGCCCGTGCTCTGTTAGCGCTGGGGCCTCGGTAGATCAGGCTGCCCGTGCCCCTTGGCCTGTGGCTGTGCCAGTCCAGCCTCTGGTTTGTGGTGCTGTGACCTTCTGCTGTGTCTGTGTCCAGAACTCCCACCTCTCAGGAGGACGCAGTCGGTGAGGTCGTGTGCGCTCGTCTTAGCTGCGTCTGGAGACCCTGTCTCTGGGGCGCTGGATTCCCAGGCAGCACCAAGGTTAGCGCACAGCCCACTCATGGCAGATGGGCACTGCTGGCCCGGCATGTGCCGTGTGGTTGGTGAGGAGCAGCTGCCCCGAGCCCTGGTGCTGTCGGCTGGGCCTTCCCCTCGCAGTCTGTGCTCACGGCCGGTGTCACTGCCCGGCACCAGGCAGCTTTGTATGCAGGAGCCCTGGCGCTTCAGTAAACACAGAATTAGGTTGTCGGCACAGATTGCACTCCTCGGTTCAGCATGGTTAATGTCAGGAAGGATTAAACGGTTCAGTCTGATCCATTTCACCTGATGGCATTTTATTTAAAGTGCCGAAATGGTAGTAGATTTTCAGAAAACAAATATGTACTTTTTCTTACTGCTGTGGATGCACGGTTGTTAATAGACTGGTGTGGCCTTGGGGCCCTGCCCAGCCGTGGGGCAGAGCCTGGGCTGGGGCTCAGTGTGGCCCCGCGGTCCTTGTCAGTGCGTGGCAGGGCCCCAGCACAGCCGGGCCACTTAGAACGGGCCCCTGGGAGTCATAAACTGGGAGATGGCCCTGCACACGTCGCACCTTGGAGCTACAGCCTGTATCGTATCAGCTCGCTGGGCTTTTAATTAACTTCCACGAAGAATAGATGTTAGCTCTAAGAGAGTCGTAATGTCTCCTCCACACTCGACAGTGTCTCTTTGAAAAATGCGCTGCTCACTTTAATTTGCCGCCGTCCTGGAGACGGTTCCTCTAGCGTGTACCGGTGTTTGTTTCGAATGAGAGGAAATCTCAATTACAAATCGGAGTTGTTTTCGGGGTCTGCTTGTGGCTCCTGGGTCACCTGCCCGAAAGGCCGGGGTCCCCGTCATGGCTGTGGTGGCACAGACGGTGCTGCCTCCCCCCAGAGCGGGGCCTGCCCCAGCGGCCTCCCCTGCACGGCCAGGAGGGCCGAGAAACAGGTGTCTAAGACCGAGCCAGGTCTTCACGGCCAGGGCCGAGTGGATCCCAGCAAGTGGCTCTCTGGGACCTGGGGATCGGGTCGGGTTTGCCGCATCCTTTGAGGCCGCTGTGAGGTGCAGCGATCCCTGCCCTCTGCCCGTCCCTCTCCGACTCCAGAGAGCAGAGGCTGTTCTGCTGGGGCCGGATCCCTGCCTGCAGCCTAGCACAGCCCAGCTCACCTTTGATGTTTCATCCATGTGAATGTCTTTGGCTCCACGGCTCCCCCGTGTTGGGCTGTGCGTGGCGGTGGGAGGAGGTGCAGGGGAACTGCCGAGTCCCCTGTGGTCACACCCTGGGGCCGTGCCAGGAGACACGACGCTGGTGGAAGTCCACGGAGAGAGGCAGGATTCTCGAGGACAGCTCATAGAGAGTGGGGCATGCACGGAGAAGCCAGGCCGTGCCCAGAGAGGGTCTCAGGTCACTGACAACAGCAGAGCCCCCGAGCCCCACGTGGGTGGGAGCAGACAGGGAGGAGGGCCGGGGCTGGGGGCCCTCGGAGATGGGCGAGTCAGGGGGCTTGGAGACGGCTAGCCTGTGGTTTGCCGGGAGTCCCCAGTGCACCGTGGCTCAGCCTGGTGCGAGAGAGGCTCCCGTGGAGGTGGCCTCATGCCTTGCTCACGTCCTTTGGTGAAGGGCCCGTCCACGCCTTGCCCGGCTGTAGGGGGAAGCTCTGTTGCGTCTGGCGTGGGCACGGCTACGAGGCTTTGCCGTGGAAGGGAAGTGCGCTGATCGTCTCTGTCGCCTGGACCTGTACGCTGGCGCTCAGTCTCAGAGTGTGGGCTGGCCCCTTTGAGCTCATCGCCTGGGTGTCCCTCCTGTGCTGGGAGGAAACCCCAGGCCCTCTGATGGGCTGAAGGACCCCCTTGCGCACCGGGCTCTGTCTCATCCCCAGACCCGCTTTGCCTTCTCTTCATCTTTATCCAGCCTCAGTGGCTCTGTCTTTGCAAAGCCCCTCATGACAGAGGTGCAGCTCCTGCAGGCGTCCTGCCTCCCTCTGCCTGTTACAGACTCGTGCGTGTGAAGGTCTGACTCCTGCAGGTGTCCTGCCTCCCTCTGCCTGTTACAGACTCGTGCGTGTGAAGGTCTGACTCCTGCAGGCGTCCTGCCTCCCTCTGCCTGTTACAGACTCGTGCGTGTGAAGGTCTCTGACTCCTGCAGGCGTCCTGCCTCCCTCTGCGTGTGAAGGTCTCTGCCTCTTCCCGGGACCTTCAGGGCAGGAGACACTGCAGTGTGAGTTCTAGCGCCAGCTCTCCGGGCATTGTTTTTGGATGAATAAACTCTGCCTCCCTGATTCATCCCAGCAATGAAGAGGTCACGAGGGCAGCCCTGGCGCACAAAGACGGGCGCCCCTGCACACTCGAGCAGAGACGTGGTCATCTGCCCTGGGCAACGTTCCTTTTGTGTGTCCACAGTGATCCGAGTTCAGTCACGGTAGGTGTGCGGTGAGTACAGCTGCCGCGTCCTCGAGTGGCTGCGGCATCCTGTCGCGTCAGGGCCTCCGTGTGCTGCAGAGCTGTGCGTGTGTCGTTGGCTCAGGCTAGAGCAGGCAGAGGCGCAGGAAGGTGCCGTGGCTGTAATGTAATGACGTGAAGGAAATGCATTCAGACCACACACAGCTGTGCTTTGCTCAGCTTGCGAGCAGCCGAGCTGCTTCCTCCGGCTCTTGCGTCTCGGGGCTGCCGGTCTCCCGTCTCTGCTTCTCACTTGCCCATCTGTCTGCCTGTCCCTTCGTGTCTGTGCTTGCAGTGCCTCTTTGGCACTGGGACTCACCTCGCCTAGTGCTGCCTCCAGCCAGGAGGCCCCTCTGCCTGGCCCGCTAGCAGGGTGAGGACCCGGTCCCAGGGCCTGCTCTGCCTGTGCTGCCCAGAGAGTCTGCGTCACCAAAGGGCGCTGCGCTTCCTGCTCTGAGGCCTGGGCAGGACTAGGCAGGACGCGAGACGCCAGGATGGACTGCGTGGGGGCAGCGTTAGCTGCCCATCTAGAACGCCTGCCTTCGTGGGAGATCTGCCCGTGGGCTTGAAGTCACCCCAGATCATCTCATCAAGTGGAGTATGTCGTACAGTCTTTCAATACCTGTAATATCTCCTAAACCCTGGGGCCAGAAACTCTGGTGGTTGCTCTATTCACAGACTCGTGTTGCAGTGAAATGTGATAATTGATGAATATCTGAGGGAATGGATATGATTGTGTCCTCTTTAATGAGCTAACAATTTCATGCTGAAATCTCAGCAGCGCCATTGTTTAGAATAAAAGGAGACATGCAAATGAGGCCAGGGTGCAGATTGTGGTAGAACAATGCTGGCAGCCTCTTTATTGGACCCATTAATTAATTCCCCATCAGCCAGTTTCCCTGGGAATGAACTGGAAAAATAATTAAAATGATACATGAGGTAAGGAGTTTAGAAATTCAAAGGTGAAGGCGAAATTAGTTTAATACGTAATTAGACATATTATTTGTGACTGTACATTTTTTTGAGCGCAGTTCACCGAGGCGATAGGGCCCTATTTTTAGTCCTGGATAGTTAATAAATACCAGGGGGATGTTTTTCAGCTAATAAAGGCTCATACGTTTCCTTAGTGACGTTAAGTGGCTAATTATATTGTACATTGTTAAAATAACTCCTATTGCAGAATTTAATAATACAACAAAAAGTTACAAAAGTAAGTTTTTAGAGGAGTTAACCTGACAAAACTCTGGGTGTTTGGACCAAACTGAAAGAATTCCGGCCAGGAATCTACAGGTTCACGTGTGTGACAGCACTGTACCCAGAATTCACTGGAAATACAACGAAAGATCAACTTCAGTGCAAAAAAAAAAAAATTCCAGAATCCATGTGTATGACAGGACTTCAGAAAGTCCGTGGAAAATGCATATTATGAGAAAACTAACACCAGGTTCAGAATTTTTTTTTTTGCACCAGAATAAACTTTTGTTTTAATTCTTGTATTCCCCCCTGTGGACTTTCTGAGTATTCTTGGTTTTGTTGTAAATCCAACCTGGTTGATGACCCTCAAACCCCTCCTGCTTGTGAGGTGAGCAGTGCAGCTGGGACAGCGCCCCTCCTGGGCCAGGCTGAGTGCCGCCCTCCGATGGACATGTCCCCCTGTCCAGTCCCCTGGGTGCTGCCTGGCCCTGGTCTCGGGTGCGCCTGTCCAGATGGGTGAATGGTGGTTGGATGGCAGTCTGAGCGGTGCAGCGCACTTGAGTGTGCATCGCTGTCCATGCTGTGTGAGAGCTGCCGGGCATAAGCAGTTCTTGAGGTTGTGGGTGGAATAAGCAAAGTGATAGACGTGTGTATAAATACTTGATCTCCATCCTTGGGCCTATTGCTTTTTAAATGGAAAGGATTATAAAAAATCACTTTAGTAGCCAGTCTTCCAAACCATTGGAGAACAAAATAAAGGCATAATAGTCCCCAGTGTCGAGAGCCTGCCTGGGCTGTTGCTGAGCCCTGCAGAGCGCGCCGTGAGGCCGGGGCCCGGCGTGTGGAGAACCTGCTGGGGCTGAGCTGTGGCCTTGCTGCTCCCTGCCGTCTGACCCTCAGGAGCTTCTTGGAAGCGTGGTGCCTCTGCGCCTGCCCCTGGTCCTGCGGCCCAGACGATGGGCTTCTGCAGCATGGGCTCTGGGTCCCCAGGTCTGTTCCGCTCCATGGTGGCTGCGCCCCAGCGTCAGCCGCTTTGTTTTTGTTTGTTTTTAACATTTACTTACTTTATTTGAACGCAAGTTACAGAGTGAGACAGAGAGATCTTCCGTCTGCTGATCTACTCTTCACGTGGCTGCAGCAGCCCAGGCTGGACCAGAGAAGCCAGTAGCTTCTTCTAGGTCTCCCACGTGGGTGCAGGGCCCAAGCATTTCAGCCAAATTCTGCTACTTTCCCAGGTGCATTAGCAGGAGCTGGATCGGCAGTGGAGCAGCTGGGACCCAAACTGGCACCCGCATGAGATGCCAGTGTGGTAGGTGGCAGCTTAACCCCCTGGGCCACAATACTGGGCCCAGACGCTTTGCTTTTAGCATCAGAGCTGAAGTGAGAAGCCCTTCCCGGGGGCCAGAGAGAAAGGATCCGAGCCTGCCATCGCTGTTCTTCCCGTTAACCACCCCACGATTTGATCTGTCAATCCAGACATAGTTGCTGCTGCTTTGTGGCCGGGGTTGTCGAGGTTCTGGGAAGGAGGGCAGGAACAAGCGAGTCCTAATACATAAAAGTTATTTCCTCATTTGAATTTCTGAGTGCGGAGAGTCAATAGGATGCCGACATCCATCTTTCCATTTGGAGGTGGAGGGGCCGTCTCACTGTGCGCCGTCCTGGGCTGTGATGAAGCGTGGGGGCGCCTGGCCGGGCCCAGGCCTGGCCTCTCCTGTTGCAGATCACACAGTCGGCCTCGCTGCAGAGCAGGCCCGTGCTCCCCGTGGCGAAGTCCCCGTTTCTGAGGAGGCGAAGCTTGTCCTCCACGGCCCTGAGGTGCGGAGGTGGAGCCGGATGCTGGCAGCCTCCTGGGAGTGAGGAGGGGAAAGGGGACAGAGGCAGGGTGGAGGCGTCAGAACTCGAGTGAAACCTGGGCTCCCAGGCCAGGCCGGGGCTTCCCCTCCGGGGCCACTCTCCAGCAGCAGCGCTGTGTGGTTCTCGCCACAGCTGTTCTGGCTGGCAGCAGTGCAGTGCCTGGTCGCACACCTGGCTGGCAGTGGAGAGCCGAGGCAGGCGCATGAGGCGGCTTTGCCTTAGGAACCTGTGTGGCCCTGACTTTCTGGGGGTCCTGGAGGGTGCCCTTGTGAGCCCCCGTGGAGGACGACGAGGTCCTGCCCTCCGGCTGGTGAGACTGCTACATCTCGTGGTGGGCAATATCAGCTGTGCTGCCACGGGGGCGCCATCCTGGAGCCACGGTCTCACGGTCTCACAGCAGACAAGGGCCGGCGGCTGGCCCCAGACTCCCAGGGGGAGGGCGGATGGCCCCAGGCGGCCTCTTATTTCGGGGTCAGATTTGAATGTAAAACCGAAAAGTTCTAAATTTATGAAAGGCTTTCTTATGGGGCTGGAGCATGCAATAGATTTTCTATCCTTCTCAATTCTCTCTTAAAATTTAATGCTGCCATAAAAATGATGGATAACAAATTATTCCAGGAAAAATGATACTGAAAGCCTCTCCTAACTGTTGAAGCAGAAGTATAGACGTGGCGAGGAGAAAACCCGCAAGGAAATGGGAAATTGTGTAGTCTGTGGAAGCCGCGTCCACGCAGCGTTTGTTCAGGCTGGAGAAAGCCGTGTTTTGCTCAGGATATTGAAGTCCGGAGTCTGTCCCGTGCCGTCGGCATCTGTGTGAACGTGGCAGCACCCTGCCGGTCAGGGACTCATCGTGCAGCTCTCCCTGCGGGGGCCCTGCGGGGGCCCGGCCAAGGCCGAGCGAGACCGGAGCCTGTGCCCCTTGTTCACGCGCGACTCGGCTGCCTCGGGGATCTTTCCACAGGGCTCCCTCTGCCAGCGTGGGCTGGGGCGGGTGCGGCTGTGGGTCCAGGACGCCCCATCAGACACCGTGTTCCAGGAAGGTGGCCTGGCAGCCTGGGCTGGGGCGGGTGCGGCTGTGGGTCCAGGACGCCCCATCAGACACCGTGTTCCAGGAAGGTGGCCTGGCAGCCTGGGCTGGGGCGGGTGCGGCTGTGGGTCCAGGACGCCCCATCAGACACCGTGTTCCAGGAAGGTGGCCTGGCAGCCTGGGCTGGGGCGGGTGCGGCTGTGGGTCCAGGACGCCCCATCACACACCGTGTTCCAGGAAGGTGGCCTGGCAGCCTGGGCTGGGGCGGGTGCGGCTGTGGGTCCAGGACGCCCCATCAGACACCGTGTTCCAGGAAGGTGGCCTGGCAGCCTGGGCTGGGGCGGGTGCGGCTGTGGGTCCAGGACGCCCCATCAGACACCGTGTTCCAGGAAGGTGGCCTGGCAGCCTGGGCTGGGGCGGGTGCGGCTGTGGGTCCAGGACGCCCCATCAGACACCGTGTTCCAGGAAGGTGGCCTGGCAGCCTGGGCTGGGGCGGGTGCGGCTGTGGGTCCAGGACGCCCCATCAGACACCGTGTTCCAGGAAGGTGGCCTGGCAGCCTGGGCTGGGGCGGGTGCGGCTGTGGGTCCAGGACGCCCCATCAGACACCGTGTTCCAGGAAGGTGGCCTGGCAGCCTGGGCTGGGGCGGGTGCGGCTGTGGGTCCAGGACGCCCCATCAGACACCGTGTTCCAGGAAGGTGGCCTGGCAGCCTGGGCTGGGGCGGGTGCGGCTGTGGGTCCAGGACGCCCCATCAGACACCGTGTTCCAGGAAGGTGGCCTGGCAGCCTGGGCTGGGGCGGGTGCGGCTGTGGGTCCAGGACGCCCCATCAGACACCGTGTTCCAGGAAGGTGGCCTGGCAGCCTGGGCTGGGGCGGGTGCGGCTGTGGGTCCAGGACGCCCCATCAGACACCGTGTTCCAGGAAGGTGGCCTGGCAGCCTGGGCTGGGGCGGGTGCGGCTGTGGGTCCAGGACGCCCCATCACACACCGTGTTCCAGGAAGGTGGCCTGGCAGCCTGGGCTGGGGCGGGTGCGGCTGTGGGTCCAGGACGCCCCATCAGACACCGTGTTCCAGGAAGGTGGCCTGGCAGCCTGGGCTGGGGCGGGTGCGGCTGTGGGTCCAGGACGCCCCATCAGACACCGTGTTCCAGGAAGGTGGCCTGGCAGCCTGGGCTGGGGCGGGTGCGGCTGTGGGTCCAGGACGCCCCATCACACACCGTGTTCCAGGAAGGTGGCCTGGCAGCCTGGGCTGGGGCGGGTGCGGCTGTGGGTCCAGGACGCCCCATCAGACACCGTGTTCCAGGAAGGTGGCCTGGCAGCCTGGGCTGGGGCGGGTGCGGCTGTGGGTCCAGGACGCCCCATCAGACACCGTGTTCCAGGAAGGTGGCCTGGCAGCCTGGGCTGGGGCGGGTGCGGCTGTGGGTCCAGGACGCCCCATCAGACACCGTGTTCCAGGAAGGTGGCCTGGCAGCCTGGGCTGGGGCGGGTGCGGCTGTGGGTCCAGGACGCCCCATCAGACACCGTGTTCCAGGAAGGTGGCCTGGCAGTCAGATGCCAGGCCGGCACCAGGGAGGAAGCTGCTCTGCTCGTGTAACAAATCAGCCACAGACGCACAAGCGCCACGCGAGCCGCCTCCTGTTACTGCGGGCGGGCAGCTGTTCTGCACACAGGGGGCCTGGAACACGCTGTGCCGCGGTCGCTTGGTAAAAACCTTAGGATTGGAAGACTCTGAAGTGTGCTGTTTGGTCCAGAGCAGTAGAGCCGAGCTCGGCGGTGCTCCTGTCCCGTCCTGTCCTGTCCCGTCCTGGTGACGCCGCCCGCGGGCCCCTCAGCGTCACCACATCTGTTAGGGGAGCAGCTTGGCCACCTTGGATTTCTGCTTGGGAATGTCTCCTTGACCACTCTGGAGGCCGGGAAGGAGGTTCTCTGTTAATGCTGAGTCTTAATCCTGCCCAGGCAATTGTGAAACCGTTTTCTCTGGAGAGCAGCGGGCTTATCGGGGAACACGTCTGTGTCTTCATTCCTAAGCTACATCCGCTCAAGTGAATAATGTACGTTTCTGTTGTAGGTTTGGAAAAGCAGAGGCATAACTGGATTGCATACGCTTTCCTTGTGTGCTGGCTGCCGCAGGGTGCCTTTGGGGAGCAGCTGCTCGGGAGCCTGTGAGCGGCGCTGGGAGTCCTCCCCCCTCCGCTGCCCGTGGGTCCAGGCCTGGCTGTCAGGGCCCCTACTCCTGCCCACTCCTCGTATTCTTGTGAGCGTCTACTCGCGGCCAGGCCCGGGCCTCCAGGGTGAACCAGGCTGAACGAAAGCTGAGTGCAGAGCCCAGGTGCTCTGCCCGGGTTCAGGGGACGGGGGGCCTCCTGGGTGGTAGGGGAGGCCTGCAGGGAGCCGAGCTTTAAGAGGGGCATGTCCCGGCACCCCCAGGACCCCCATGTTCATGGAGGACCAGAAACACGCGAGCGCTTCCAAGAGAGCAGAGCCGCCTCCGCGGCCTAGGGGAGGGAGGTGGCGAGTGGGCGTGGGCGGGTGGTTCTCACATGATTGACACACAGAATATACAAGGACACAGATGTTTTAAATTTCATAGATGGAAGGGTGTGTAATAGAGGAAACTTAATTGAAGAAAGTAGCAGCACCTATGCTGGTGTCGGACAAAATAGATTTCAAGACAATGTATAAACGCGTTGAGAAGGCTGTACATAACGGTAGGAGTAAGTCAGGCTGGGTATGTAACAGCTCTGAACCTACATGCACCCAAGCAACTTAGCCTTATAATACAGTAAGCAAATTTGCCAGTTACAAAGATAGATCGACAGATCTGTAATCATAACGGGAGATTTGCACTTACCTTTCCCGTTAATTGATCTGTCAGGCTGACGGGCAGCCGCAGTAACAAATGGGAAGGTGGAGGATTAGAGTGCTGGGCGTGCAGCCGTGGGGAGTTGAGTGGTTGCAGAGAGGCCCTGCGCCTGGCCGCACAGACTGACACGCGGCCTTTGCACAAGTCGACCACGTGTGAGGCCACAGAGCAAGTGGCAGCAAGTTCCAGCAGATTGGGACCAGCATAGATGTGTATTTTTTGATCGTGCTGCATTTAAAGTAGAAGCCAGCAGTGCAGAGAACAAGGCCAATTCCCCCTGCGTTTGGGGGTTTAAAATCAGGCCTGAAATCACAGAGTGGCTTTCTGAAAGGCGAGGGAAGGGGTGTGTGTCGCAGAGCCGTGCGGGCGCGGGCGCAGGCGCAGGCGCAGGCGAGGGCTGCATGTCCCGTGTAACCTCCTCCCCTTACCTTCATTCCCCGCCCCATCTGGTTTGTCTGGCTGTGACCAAGGTGGAGGGGAGGGGGACCAAACCAAAGAGGTTGCACAGGATGGAAGGACGCCTCCCCTTGCCAGGATGGAGAGCAGAGGTCGTTGTCCGTGGCTCTCTGCGGTCCAGGGCAGGCGTCTCAGGGCTCTGCCTTCCTGGATGCGCTCGCTTGTAGTCCAGCCGCCGTCGTCATCCTCGCTGGCAGCAAAGTGGGGGTGGTGGAGCAGGGTACACTTGAGCTTGCATCTCATTGGCTAGAGCTGCATCACATGACCACGCCTGTGGGGAGGTGACCTCCTGCTTAGTCCTGGTGCCCTTGGCGCAGCTGCAGATTGCATGCTCATCAGTGAGGAGGGGAGAGCGGGTGTTTGGGTAGGAGTCCAGCAGAGTCCCCACTGGCCAGCCTGCAGCCCGGTCGCACACGCCGGGTCTTTTGCTCGGACGTCCCCTCCTTCCTCCCGTGGTGAGCGTGGACGTTTGCCGGGGACTCGGTCTGCTCCAGGGCGCGGCTGTGGACACGGGCCCTTGGTGGTGGAGGTGTGCAGGGCAGTGCTCCCTTGTCCCCGATGCCAGGCTGCTGTGGCTCTGGAGTTGCCCGGAGGCCTGGGCCTGGCTGCACTCCTGCTGCCTCCTGTCGGGGTGGCTCCTGATGGCGTCTCCCCTGCTGAGGGGTCCGAGGGGTCTGCCCCAGCTCTAGCTCCACTCAGTCACTTGTTGGGTTCACACACTGCCCTCGCCGTGTGTCCAGCTGCTGAGTGTGGGACCCTGGCGTGGGGAGCAGACCTGCGAGAGCTGGCAGTGAGGTGTTGACGCCGTTTGCAGGTCAGCTGCGGCTCTCTGGGGAGGACTTGGGCGTCTCTTCCTGGAGGCAGGGCGGTGATGCCCGCGTGCTGTGGTTGGGACAGAGGGAGAAGCTGCCCGGAGCTGGTGCACAGCTGTGTCGTGGTCTCCGGTTCCTGCCCTCGTCCTTAGCCCTTGTGACAGGCCTGGGGTTGCTCATTCTGACCCCTGGGGGCGTTACTCCCCACATTCTGTGCTGACGCTCAGCAAGGGCCGTGGCGCGGCCGTGGCAGGCAGCCTGCTGTCGTGTCGGGCTCTGCAGGCCCTGCCTTTGGCAGGTGTATTGCCTCTCCTCGCATCTCCCGGGAAGGACAGGAGTGCGTTTCCATCTGTGATGTGAGAGTTCCCCTTTTAAAATCAGGAAAATCAGGACAGGAAAAGGGTGAGAATTGCAACAAGTGTGTTCGCTGGTGCAGGCCCCCTCCACCGTCCAGCCTCCCTGGGACACCGCGCTGATAGAGAGCATCCTCCTCGGGACGCAGCCTCGTCCACTGTTAGAGCTGTGTCCGTGAGCCGCGTATCTCCCATGTGGCACGAGGCCCCGTGGAGCTTTTTCTTTTTAATTATTTTTTATAAAGATTTATTTTATATATTTGAAAGAGTTAAAGAGAGAGTTAGAATCAGAGAAAGAGAGAATCTTCCATTTGCTGGTTCATTCCCCAAATGGCCGCAATGGCCCGAGGTCAGCTGACCTGAAACCAGGAGCCAGGAGCTTCCGGGTCTCCCACGTCGATGCAGGGGCCCAAGCACTGGGGCCATCCTCCACTGCTTTCCCAGGCCATGGCAGAGAGCTGGATCGGAAGTGGAGCAGCCGGGACTCGAACTGGCATACATGTGGGATGCTGGCCCTGCAGGCCGGGGCTTTAACCCGCTGAGCCACAGTGTTGGCCCTGGAGCCTTTCTCTGGAGCTGCTGCTGAGTGACAGAGTGTCCGCGAGCCGCGGACGGTGATCCATCAGGTGGTCGACTCGCAGCCACCGTGGGCTCAGCCATGGTGTGCAAACCACCCTGTGTGGAAACCAAGGGGCAGTGCTGTACATCCTCGGGACTTTTTATTATCGCGAAGGGGGCCATTGAGAGTATGGCACAGCCATTTTAATAAGGAAACACAGAAGTTTCACTTCCAGAAGATTGGTGAGTGTGAGCCAGCTTTTTTTTGGGGGGGGGGGCAAAATACCTGAAACCAGCTACTTATGGAAGAAAAGGGGAGGTTCATTCAGCTCATAATTTGGAGGCTGGAAGTCCAAAGGGCATGATGGCCCCGTGACAGAGGCGAGCGTCCACGTGGAGGAGGACCGCACGGCGAGCCAGGAAGCCGACCCAGGCTGGGTGGGGCCAGAGTCAGGCTTGTGCACCAAGGGCCCGCCCTGTGATGGAGGTGCCTCCCACTGGCTCCACTGCCTCCCCGGCACCGCCCTGGCACCGAGCCTCCACCAAGCATGCTTGGGCAGCATTCAGCATTCAAACTGTACCGTGCTGCCTGGCTGCAGGGTCACGTCCAGCTCACGGCGCCCAGTGCCGGCTCTCCATCCCCGGGAGTGCTGAAGTCTCATTTCCAGCACCGCCGGCAGCCGAGGCCAGTTTCAGCTGAGGCTGAAGGCAGACGCCCCGAGCTCTGGACCCCGTTAACAAAGCAGCGTGTGACGTACTTCAGGGAAGAGTGTTTGGGACAGGCAGAGGTAAGCATCTGTGCTTCAAGCGTGACCAGGGTGCTCCCCACCTTCCCCAGGGAGTCAAGACAGTGAATCTTACAGTCCAAAGCGCGGATGAGCAGTGCGTGGTCAGCTCAGGCCGCGGCCTCTGGTTGGTCCACTGTGTGCATGGCCTTCTTGTCATTGGTCAGTGTGGGGCCAGCACACTGGCTTCTGTCTGCCTGGGTCCAGGGCTGGCTGGGTGTAACTCTGATGGAGGCCTACGTTCCTGAGCAACAGCTCAGCGTAAGTACCACAAGGGCACGGCCTGTGGGGTGCGGGAGCCTGGGGGCAGCGCTGAGCTGTGTTAACTTGCGCTGCTCCCTGAACCTGGTGAGTTGAGCTTTGCAGAGGAACTGCGAGCTAAGGAAGAGGTACTGGGGTGAATAACTTTGCAGCAGAGGCTGTCGGGGAGGGGCTCAGCTACACCTTGGAAGATTTGTCCAGGGTTAGGATGCGAGAGTCAGCGGGAGCCCCACCAGCACTGGGGTGGAGTCTGACCCTGGGCATCGGAGCTCTCACACAGCTGCCCTGGCTTGGTGAGAGGAGCGAGCAGGCGCGCCGTCATGGTGGAGGACTCTGGGAAGCTCTCCTGGGTGGTTCAGCACTGCAGCTTCGGGTAACTTCCTCAGTTTCGTGGTCGTGGCTCCCGTGGGTGAGTCGGAGAGTAGCCGACAGCAGGCAGGCACAGCTGAATGAGGCCGTTCATCTGGCCGGGCGCGTGGGCAGCTCTTCAGATGCGTCTGGGGGAGTGTGCCCAGCCTACAGTCAGACTGCGGCTTGTCTGGGTGTGGGGTCCACTTTTCCCCAGGGGTTCCCCCGGCCCCCTGCTTGGACAAGGGGCTTCGTGGGTGTGAGCTTCCTCCAAGGGTTCGTTGCCCTGGTCAGCAGGCCGGGTACTCCTCCTGGCTCAGGGCTGGGAGGATTGTCCTGGGTGTTTCCCGGGTGGGGAAGGCTGGGCCCACCTACAAGGTGACTGGGGCACGGGAAGGACTTTGCCGTGTGAGATGCGGGGCTGCTTCCGGCCCCCTTCCTTCCTGCGGGAACTTTGTCTTCTCCCTTCAGCCCCGTTCACGCACGTAGGCTCGTGTCTGCCTTCCTCCCTAACAAGGACACTCTTACGAAGCAGATGTGGTCTTCCCCGGCTCTGCAGAGCCACACGTCCCAGAAGCCTTGTGTGGGCCATGCTCTCGACCCGTCCAGTCTTTCTCCTGGAGCGCCCGCACCCCTTGGCAGCCACTGCTTTGGCTGTGCTTTGTCTTCAGGGCGCTTCTTCTGAAGTACAGATGCTTATCCTCCGTCGTCTTCTCCTGGTGAAGCCGTATCTGTCACAGTTCTCCCCAGAAATGCTTCAGAGTCTTGATCTCACTGGTTGAAAATTCTCATTGACAGCTCTGCTCCTGAAACGGGCGTTGCGGAGCACTGGGTTAAGCCATGGCCTAAGATGCTGGCACCCGATGTGGGCCCTTGGTTCAAGTCCCGGCCGCCCCACTTCTGAGCCATCTCCCTGCTAATGCACCTGGGAAAGCAGTGAAGACGGCCCAAGTGCTTGGGCCTCTGCCACCCACGTGGGAGACCTGGAGGAGCTCCTGGCCCCTGGCTTCAGCCTGGCCCAGCCCAGGTCATCTTGGTCATTTGGGGAGTGAACCAGTGGGTTGAAGGTCTCTCTGTCTCTCCCTCTCTCTCTGTATCTCTGCCTTACAAATAGCTCTGGTGATGTGTGGCTGAGCTGGGTGCGGTGCCGCCCTGTGGCGAGGAGTCGGCTGCACTTGCCTGTTTGAGGCAGAATCGTGTAAGCTGTTGAGAAGGCTGAGCTGTGGGTCCTTGATCGTCTCCGGCTGCAGCGTGAGCAGGGTGCATTTTTCCTCCCTCAGAGTTCGTATGGGTGGCCTGCCGCTATGGGCTTGACGTTCAACTCTGGCTTTTTCCTTAAAATAAGTTTCCCCTGGTGAACTGCTGTCCCTGTAAACTTCCTGTAAAGTGTCAGTAGTTTCACTCTTTGCCCGTGCTTCAGCATACATTGGACGTTTTTGCTTCCGTTCCAGCAGAATTCCCGTTGCTGTGGGGGAGGCTCCTTCCAGGCTGAGAGCCCCTTCCTCCGCCACTGACTCGGCCGGTGCAGACAGGCCGTGATGAGCCGGCGCAGTCCGCCTTGGCGCGGCGACATTGAGAAGGAAATCCATGCGTGGTTGTTTCCTAGCGTGCATTGCGATGAAAACATTTCGAAGACCCCTCTTCGGTGTGTAATAGTGACTAACGTTTCGGTGACTAGAACCAGAGGAATCCCGGAGCGACCTCTGTGTGTGGTTCCCGGCCGCGTCGAGGTGTACCTGCCTCCGCCGGTCATGGTGACCGCGCGTGCTGAGCCTGGAAGCTCTTCAGGCGCCAGCTCTGCAGAGGGAGATCACTGGGGCTGGCAGGATGGCTGCGTGGCCCAGTCTCCTTGGGGAAAAGCAGGTCAATTATTCTAAGTAGTTTTTTTTAACAGTAGGGAGTCTCAGTGGGCTGTAGGGTTTGGAAGACCTCTCGGAAGCACACAGCAAGGGAGTCCAGCCTCCTGTCCTCGTGAGGGCGCCTCACGTCCCTGTGTCCAGGAGGTGCCGAGCTGGCTCTGTACCTCATTGCCCAGCTCCCTGGTGACGTCGCTTCCTAAATCCTGAAACCAAGGGGACATAAAGCCCAGGTCTGCTAGAAGGAGTGTGGGTGTACTGGGGGACATTCCTGTGTGACTTAGCAGATAGGAAGGGCAGCAGCAGTGGCCAAGGATCTGAAGGACACGTCCTCACACACCCGGCCGGCGGAGATGGGAGGAACGCTGGAGTTTACATAGAAGACGTCCTACTGACTTCCACGTCAGCACACGTGGAGGGCACCTTGCTGTGAAGTGACACATACGTGTGTGTGGATGAACGTGCAGTGCACGCCAAATTCAGCTGTTACATAAGCAGTCAGGTTGTGGATAAGTGACCTAGTAAAAAGCTGACTGAGGTCGGAGGTGTGTTGGGTGAGCACGGTGGTCAGACGCTCCCGGTGTGAGTCGTGTGAGGGTCTTTTGTGAGTTCAAGACAGAGCCTTGCCTGAGTACAGGGCCCACCGGCTGCATTGTTTCTTGTGACTGCATGAAATGACAAGTTTTCCCTCTGTGGCAGTGGTGTGTACGCGATGGTGTTTGTGCGCCAGGAGAGGAGGGCGTTCACCTGCAGCGACTCTGCCGACACAGCAGCTGGGAAGGGAAGGAGGTGGCGGCAGCCGTGCCGTCCGGCAGTGCTGCGCAGGTGGGGAGCGGGACCCGTCGGTGAACGCAGGGAGTGTGTCGTGCCGTCTGGCCGGTAGCAGGCACTCTTACCTGTTGGTCCGGGAACATGCGCGGGACGAATGGGGATATGTAAAGTGCAGAAGGGCAGAGCTGTTTGTAACTCGCTAAAGACCAGCGACATCGCAGATAGGCAACAGTCTGGAACCGTTTGCCTCAGCTGTGGACCCTCGTTGGAGTCCTGCCAGGGTGCTCGCGTCTCGCTGCCCAGCCGTTGTGTGTCCTGGGGAAGCAAGGCGCAGGGCAGGGTGTGTGATCGCCTCCGCTCACTGTTAACTGGTGCAGAGCAGGGCACTCGCAGTCCCGTCCGCTCCATTCCCGACTGAGCAGGAGCCATCGAAAGGACAAGCCAGAGCCCCGGGAGAAGGGCGCCGTCTCGTGGGAGGGCACAGGTGAAACTGGCTCCTCCAAGAGCACCTTTGTCTGCTTTTCAAGACTGATTTCTCTGGCAGGCCCAGTGACAGGGAGAGACCCAGAGATGGCTCATTCCCCAAGTGGCTGGAACGCCAGGGAGCCTGGAACCTCATCCCGGGTCCCAGGGTGCAGGGCCAAGCTCTTGGGCCACCCTCTGCTGCTTCCTCCCAAGCCTAGCAGGCAGCTGAATGCAGTGGAACAGCCAGGCTGTGACTCGGCGCCCGTGCGGGAGGCTGGCATCGCAGGAAGTGGCGTACCTGCTGGGAGCTACGTGCCGGCCTTACGGGGTTTCAGTGTGGAATCATGTACTGCTTTATACAGCTGTAGAACCAAACAGAAATAAGAAAGCTATCCTTCAAAACCACGGATAAAATTAAATAAAAAAGGAACCCATACTATATATCAACTGGTGCTTTAATCAAATGAAGAAAAATTGCTTCCAATAGACTTTCAAGTGGTTGATGTAAAGCCCTAGTAGGATTTGTGTTCGCACAGAAAGAATTGCAAAAAAAGTTTTAAAACACTGCTCAGCCATCAGATTGTTAATAATAGCATTAGTGCTATTTTGGAACTTATTTACATATTTACTGAAATATATATTTATATATGTAAATATTGGAATAAAGCAAATAAGTAATTATGATATTATAGAAAGCCAGATTTTTTTTAACATAAGAAAATCAGGCATAAAATCAAAGAAGAAATTTAAAACCCTTAAATACACATGGAGACTCGGTGTGACTCGCAGTGCGCTGTTCCCTTTAGAAAAGCAAGCTCCTGTTCTTCGCCCTCTCTGCTGAGAATGGGCCCCCCGCCCCACACGGTTTCCACGGAGGGAACCGGGGTTCCCCGAGGACGAGGAGGTTCCAGAAAGGCTCGGGATGCACCGTGGAGAAGGCAAGGAGCCTCTGCCAGCCACGGGTCAGGCAGGAGCCCGCGTTCCAGCGGTCAGTGAGCGTGGACACTGAAGCCGGCGTTCCGCTCGTCTGGTCATTGGCCCGTGTGGGGGCAGTGCCTCCTCCTCAGAAAAGCGGGTGCACAGACAGGGAGGCGTCGCAGAGCCCCGGGGGAGCAGTGGGTGCAGGCGGTGCTCACCCCCCCATCGGCGCCAGGCCATTCGAGGGAGCTTGCAGGGGAGTTCACGAGGGGCGGTTAGCCTGGCAGCCGGACCCGCTGCTCAGGGAGCCACAGCCAGCCTGCCCCCGCGGTGCCTGCAGCGGGTTTTCCCGCACAGACAGCCCCGGCGTGAGTCAGCCTCAAGGCCTGGGTGCAGCTCACAGAAGTTCCAGGAAGAGGGGGACAGGTGCACTCACCGTGGGACTGAAAGCAGTCGAAGCCCAGTGGGCGACCTCCCGGGGCAGGGAGTCTGGAGGAGGGGAGGGACCTGCCTGTCAGGCAGCACGCGCCCTTGCTGTGGAGCTGAGAGAGCAGAGCGCCAGCGAGGGAGCGCGTGTGGAGCCGCGTGGGCTGCGTGGGGGGATTCCCGTTCACTCTGCAGCACGGCAGTGGCGTCGCGCTGTGCGTGCTGCTGAGTCACCCGTGGGTGTTTGCTGTGGAGGAGCAGCGTGGTGGGCCCGGGGCTGCTCAGCAGGGCAGCGTTGGCCACACCCATCCCCTGGGGTCTTTACTCTGGGCTCGCTGCTTTTGAAAAGTCTTGTCTTTTTTTTTTTTTTTTTTTTGGTAAAATCACACCACACTCACAGCAACACGCACACTGTGTGCAATTTAGATTTTATCTATTTATTTGAGAGTGACAGAGGGAAAGAGGCCTTCGTCTGTGGCTTTGCTCTGCACATGGCTGCAGTGGCGGGGGCTGGGCCAGGCGAAGCCGGGAGCCGGGAGCCCCATCCGAGTTCTCCCGCAGGTGGTGGTAGGCATCTTCCGTTGCTCTCCCAGGAGCATCATCGGAGAGCTGGAGCTGAGCAGCGCAGCCAGGACTCAGAGTGGCAGTCACGTGGGATGTCGGCGTCAGAGGCCGCCGTTTCACCGGCCGTGCCACAGCGCCGGCCTCACACACACGCTGGGCAAAGACTGGTGGGTGAGCGAAGCGGCTGGCGGGGGCCTTGGCACCGAGGGTCGTCGCCGTGGTCGTGGGGTGGGAGCGAGGCGACGAGCGGGCGGCTGTGCTGAGGGTCCCCTCTGTGTCTCTGCGCTGCAGTGCCTCTGTAATTTTCCCTGCGTCAGCTTTGAAGAAATTCTCACTGTTTTCTGCTACATCTGAGAATTCCCTGGAGAATGGCTATTAGGTGAATGTGGATTCTTTTTGTTCAAATTGGTTTGGAGCAGGGGAAGTGCTGTGCGCAGCCTAATTTACCAGGGGACAGAAAGGTGCTCGGGCTGGTGGTCCGAGGCCCCCTTTAGGGCTCAGCCATCCGGGTCAGAAGAGCTCCGCGTGAAGCTGTGCAGGGATCCTAGGCTCTGATCCGTCACAGCCTCTCTCTTCACATCCCCACCGTGCGTGTGCAGGAACAGGCCCCGGGCGCGGGGGAGGAGGGAAGGGCCTTGTTTCTAGAAGCCACCACGGCTCAGTCAGCGGCTCTTCAGCGTGGGAATGGGCTCGAGCTTGTTGCAAAGGCCCCGTTGTTCTGTGCTAAGAAAGGACGATGCCTCTGGACCCATCTGTCCACCTGACGTGTGCGGCCCCTCCCCGAGTGCCAAGGCCTGAGCTGGGCAGGAAACACGCAGCCCGTGAGGCCGACCCCGCCCCAGGGAGCGGTCAGTCAGAAAGGCAGGGGGCACTGCAGGGCGGGGCTGTGGCACTGGGGCCTGTTTCCAGCACTGCCCCCCCTCCCCGGAGTTCTGGTGGCTGAGCGCTGTTGGAGAGCCGGTCAGTGACGCTGGACCAACAGGTGGGCCTCAGCAAGTGCGCTCATGGCCTTCTCCAGGAGGCGAGCAGCTCTGCCTCTCTCCAGGTGAACCCAGGGCCACAGACGGAGCTGGGGTCTCGGGACACTGTGTCCCCCCGGTCCAGGTGAACCCAGGGCCGCAGACGGAGCTGGGGTCTCGGGACACTGTGTCCCCCCGGTCCAGGTGAACCCAGGGCCGCAGACGGAGCTGGGGTCTCGGGACACTGTGTCCCCCCGGTCCAGGTGAACCCAGGGCCGCAGATGGAGCTGGGGTCTCGGGACACTGTGTCCCCCCGGTCCAGTTGAACCCAGAGCCGCAAACGGAGGTGGGGTCTCAGGACACTGTCCCCCTGGTCCAGGTGAACCCAGAGCCGCAAACGGAGGTGGGGTCTCAGGACACTGTGTCCCCCCGGTCCAGGTGAACCCAGGGCTGCAGACGGAGCTGGGGTCACAGGACGCTGTGTCCCCCCCCCCCCCCCGGTCCAGGTGAACCCAGGGCTGCAGATGGAGCTGGGGTCTCAGGACGCTGTGTCCCCCCAGTCCAGGTGAACCCAGGGCCACAGACGGAGCTGGGGTCTCAGGACGCTGTGTCCCCCCGGTCCAGGTGAACCCAGGGCCGCAGACGGAGCTGGGGTCACAGGACGCTGTGTCTCCCCCCCCCCCCCCCCGGTCCAGGTGAACCCAGGGCTGCAGACGGAGCTGGGGTCACAGGACACTGTGTCCCCCCCGGTCCAGGTGAACCCAGGGCTGCAGACGGAGCTGGGGTCACAGGACACTGTGTCCCCCCCCCCCCCGGTCCAGGTGAACCCAGGGCTGCAGACGGAGCTGGGGTCTCAGGACGCTGTGTCCCCCCGGTCCAGGTGAACCCAGGGCCGCAGACGGAGGTGGGGTCACAGGACGCTGTGTCCCCACCCCCGGTCCAGGTGAACCCAGGGCTGCAGACGGAGCTGGGGTCTCAGGACGCTGTGTCCCCCCGGTCCAGGTGAACCCAGGGCCGCAGACGGAGGTGGGGTCACAGGACGCTGTGTCCCCACCCCCGGTCCAGGTGAACCCAGGGCTGCAGACGGAGCTGGGGTCTCAGGACGCTGTGTCCCCCCGGTCCAGGTGAACCCAGGGCCGCAGACGGAGGTGGGGTCACAGGACACTGTGTCCCCCCCGGTCCAGGTGAACCCAGGGCTGCAGACGGAGCTGGGGTCACAGGACACTGTGTCCCCCCCCCCCCCCGGTCCAGGTGAACCCAGGGCTGCAGACGGAGCTGGGGTCTCAGGACGCTGTGTCCCCCCGGTCCAGGTGAACCCAGGGCCGCAGACGGAGGTGGGGTCACAGGACGCTGTGTCCCCACCCCCGGTCCAGGTGAACCCAGGGCTGCAGACGGAGCTGGGGTCTCAGGACGCTGTGTCCCCCCGGTCCAGGTGAACCCAGGGCCGCAGACGGAGCTGGGGTCACAGGACACTGTGTCCCCCCGGTCCAGGTGAACCCAGGGCCGCAGACGGAGGTGGGGTCTCAGGACACTGTGTCCCCTCAGTCCAGGTGAACCCAGGGCCGCAGACGGAGCTGGGGTCTCAGGACGCTGTGACCCCTGGTCCAGGTGAACCCAGGGCCACAGACGGAGCTGGGGTCTCAGGACGCTGTGTCCCCCCAGCGCCCCCTTGTGTGTTCACTCAGGAAGCTCCTTTGCCGCTGACCGTGCCAGTGAGGGAGGTGGGTGCCAGGTGAGCTGAGGGTGACTGGTACACAGGGGCGTCCTCCTGGGAGTGGGCTCACTGAGGCTCACTCACTGGTGGCCCGTGAGTGTCCACAGAGCAGTGCCTTGGAGCGCACACCCGAATCCTGGCCCCGGATGTGCTGAGTCCTGCTCTTTGTCCACGGGGAGGGAGCTGAGTCCCCGGAACTCAAGCTGTGTCACAGTTTGCAGTTAGCACACAGTGGACGCGTCACGTGCCGTGGACTCCCCTTCTCTTAACCACCATCTTGCTCTGCTCTCAGTGCAGTTTGTCCTGGGCAGTCGGTGGTGGTGGTGCTGTCTGCTGATGGGCGGTCGGGTTCCTAGGCGGGGCCTGGCATCTAGCAGGGGCCGTGGCACAGGCAGGGAGGATGGATAGAGTGATGTGTTAAGCCTCGTGCTGGGAGGTGGAGGGCGGAGTGCTTGTGGGAGGCGTGTGCCCAGAGCAGTGTCCTGGTGTATTTGGGATTTCAGGCCCAGAACACAGGAAGGGGTGGTGTGCAGGGAGGAGGGGCTGTCCAGAGAGTGAGAGGCCCGACTCTGGGTCTTAGAGCATGGGATGCTGGGGGAGGTGGCCGTGTGGGCTTCCCAGGCCAGGGGCCAGGGAGGAGTCTCAGGAGAGCATGGTTGAGAACCAGGGCGAGCAGCTGGCTGGAGGGTGCCTGGCAGGCACAGGGGGCCAGTGGTGGGGCCTCCAGGGGTTTTGCACGTCACAGGCTGCAGCCACCAGAGGCCAGCCTGTGGACACGCACATGTGCAGGTCTCCGCTCACACGAGTGCCCGTGCTTGCAGGACACGGGCAGACGTGAGCTGCAGCCCCGCGCTGGCTTTCTGACCCGCTGCTCTTGGGCCCAGTTTGATGTGCAGAGAGAATTGAGGCTTTGAGTGGTTGGCTGGCATGATGTCATTTCTCGCTTCAAAGAAGGAATAATCAGGTCCCACAGCAGGATCCTTTTCCTTTGAATTTGCCACAGATGTCCTTGACAGAATTAGAAAGGCAGAGAGCCTCTATCAGTTTGGACAGGGTAGCAAAAGTACTTCCACGCGGCGCTCACAGGCCAGACGGTGATACAGCGTCTTTGAAAACCGCCCCGTCAGGAGACGTGCACTGCTGTGGTCTGGGAAGCGGGAGGGCAGCGGGGGCTAGCACAGGAAGTTAATCCTGCTCAGAGCCCGCGGCCGGGGCTGGCCCCAGCCTCTCAGAGCTTGTATAATTCATGGAGTCTGACAGAGCAGCCTTGAAAGGGAGACTTTGTTGTATCCGTGGAGGAGACGGGCGGCTGTGGGCTGCAGGCCTGCGGTGTGAGCCCCTCTCGCTGAGTCGTGGCCGTGTCGGGCACCCTGCGGTCCTGCACCTGGTCCCACGTGGTCTCCGTGAGCGCCTGCGCTCCGGGATCTAATTCCGGGTCATGGCTGGCATTTGCTGCTCCACTGCTTCTCGCTGGGGCCCACTTTTGCCCAGAAAGGCCACATGCTCCCTGCAGGCAGACACAGAGGTGGCTGACAGCGAGGTTACAGTGACACCAGGCCAGTGTGGCTGCCGCGCCTGTGAGCCATGGGAAGCCACAGGTCTTCAGGGCCTGTTGATGGCTTATTAATTAATTGGCCGTGAAAACCAACCCTTTGGCATCGAAAGGGGCCTACGAACACAGCTCTGGAAAACACCTTTCAACTTTCAAGACGCACTGAGATCTGGGTGGCTGTGGGCTGTGACGGTTTGTTCACATGTCACTTTCCTGGGCCACCAGGCCCAGCTGTGTGGTCGCTCCTTACGCTGCGTGTTTCTGGATGAGATTGACATTTAAGCTGGAGACTGTATGGAGCAGGTATCCCTCCGTGGTGTACGGAGCTTGTCCAGCCGGTTGAAGGCCTTGGTAGGCCAGACGGACCCCCGAGCAAGAAGGAGTTCAGCCAGCAGGCAGCCTGGCACACAGTTGGCATCTAGCTGCATCCTCACCTGCACCGTCGCATGCGCCAGGTGCATAAACCAGCCGACAGATCCGCCAGTGGTTCTCCGCCTCTGTCTGTCTGTCTGTCTCTCCCTCTCTCTCTCTCTCACACACACACACACACTCTCACACACTCACTCTCACACACTGCTCCCTATTGATTCTGTTTCTCTGGAGAACCCTGACTCTCAACCAAAGAATGAATATCCATTAGGAATTTTTTTAAAATTATTTTTGGGGCTGGTGTTGTGGCACGCAGTGGGTTAACCAACGCCTGCACCACGAATGAGCGCAAGGTTTGAATTCCGGCTGTTCCACTTCTGGTCCAGCTCCCCGCTGCCATGCCTGGGAAAGCAGAGGAACATGGCCCAAGTGCTGCGTCACCTCTGTGGACAGACGTAGATGGAGCTCCAGGCTGCTGGCCTTGGCCTGTTGCTGCCATTTAGGGAGTGAACCAGCAGATGGAAGACCAGTCTCTGTCTCTCTGTAATTCTGCCTCCAAATAAATAAAAAAAATCTTTAAAAATTATTTCCGTGTATCTTGTCATTTCATGTTTTCGTCTTTGGCCGCTGGACTTTGAAAGGCATGCTTCTGTTAGGACAGCAGGCCGGATTCCCAGGCCCGCAGAGCAGGCTTGGGCAGGAGGTCCCTTCCTCCGAGCAGCCCTCCCAGGGCCGTGGAGGTGACATCCACTGTGTGACTCTGCCTCTGGCTGACTGTGACCTTTGTCATTTACCCAGCTGGAATGTTCTCAGCCTCGGACAGACACATGCCAATAAGTATCTGGCAAAAGATAATGTAGATCGGCGTAGAGATAATAGATCAGGCGCCCAGCCGGCTGGGTGAGCAACAGGCTCATCGGTGCCTTGGGTTTGGCTGCATAATGAGATGTGATTTACAGCTCTCGCTACTAGCCCGTGCTCCCAAACAGGGCTGTGGTGTGAATGCTAACGTGGCCGCGCTCTGCGTTACCGGTAGGTAATTGTGTAATGCGACGGCCTGTGATGAATATTTCAGAGGAAATCATAGCGAGGATTTTGCTTGCACAGCTGAAGTTGGTGCTCTTGAGTCCAGGCAACGAGTGGGAAGCAATTCCTGGCGTTTGAACGGCCCCGAAATAATCTCCATAAAGACGTGTCTGTGGGAACATCTCTGGGTGCCAGAAGGCCATGCGTTTTTCGTTTGAGTTCCAGGTATTGTAAGGAAAGTTTAATGCTGTGATTAAAGGTGAAGAACCGCCCCTTTGCACCACAGTTTCTGTATTATACAAAATAGAGGGAAAATTGTTCCTTTGCCTCCTTTCCTGTGTTTTAGAAAGCGTGTGTCACACGTAAGTCATTTGCATGTAATCCGTAGTCGTTTTGCATGTAATCTGTAGTCATTTGCATGTAATCCGTAGTCGTTTTGCATGCAATCTGTAGTCATTTGCATGTAATCTGTAGTCATTTTGAATGTTCATTTTGTCGCTTTATAAGCAAAGCTAAATGCGCCGCAGAGCCTGGAAGGCGGATCTGAGGAAACCCTCAGCGTCGCGGGGCCTCGGGATTGATCGTCTGTCCCCCCCCAGTCCCTGAAGTGGGGGGGAAGAGCTCCTGTCCGCTAAGTGGCTCAGCCTTCGAGCGCCTCTTGAAAACCAAGGCCCTGGACACCGAGACACCGTGCAGCTCCTGGGAGAGCAAACCGAGGGCAGCCGAGGGGAGAGCTACGCAGGGAGGGGCCAGGAGAGGGGTTGGGGCTGCCCCGGCCTGTGCTCTCCCACCAGGGAGAGGGCGCCTGGCAGGGCTGCCGGGTTCTCGGAGCAGGGACCCCAGGACAGGGCCTGCACGGGGCACTGTCTGCCCCGCTGCTCCGTCACGTGGGCCCTCTGGTGCTGGAGCCACAGAGACGGCGCCAGGTCTGCTGAGGCTTAGGAAAGTCCACTTCCAAGCAGTCCTTGGTCGTCTTGTTTTTCTACATTATGAAAAATGTTGGGGGCTGGCACCGTGGCTCACTTGGTTAATTCTCCGCTTGTGGCGCAAGCATCCCATATGGGCGCCGGGTTCTAGTCCCGGTTGCTCCTCTTCCAGTCCATCTCTCTGCTGTGGCCTGGGAAGGCAGTAGAGGGTGGCAGTAGAGGGTGGTCCTTGGGCACCTGAACCCGCATGGGAGACCAGGAGGAAGCACCTGGCTCCTGGCTTTGGATCGGCGTAGCGCTGGCCATAGCGGCCATTTGGGGAGTGAACCAACGGAAGGAAGACCTTTCTCTCTGTCTCTCTCTCTGTCTATAACTCTACCTGTCAAATAAATAATAAAGTGCACACTTTGATTAATCTAAAAGAAAAGAAAAATGTTAAATATACAGAGATGCGTAGATACTCCTCCAGTGCAGAGATGGGGAACTTTTCTCTATCAAGGGCCGTTGTATATTGATACCATCATGTGCAGGCCATACAAAATTATCAGCTTAGAAATTAGCCTGCTGTAGACTTACTGACTTTCATGTCTCTCCTGTGGTTACCTTGGCAGGGCCGGAACAAATGATCTCGCCCAGGGCTGGGCGTTCCCCACGCCTGACCTGGTGCATGCCTGGTAATTTTGACCCAACGTTGTCACTTAATTTTTTTTTTAATTTTGCTTTAGTTTTTTTTTCTTCTTCAATATTTTATTTATATGAGAGGAGAGCTACAGACAGAGCTTTAAGGAGAGAGAAGGAGGTCTTCCATCCACTGGCTCACTCCCCAGATGGCTGATCTGGAGCCAGAAGCCGGGCCGTTCTGGAGCTAGGAGCTTCTTCTGCGTCTCCCACATGGGTGGAGGGGCTCAAACACTCGGGCCGTCCTCCAGTGCTTTCCCAGGCCATGGCAGAGAGCTGAATTGGAAAAGGAGGAGCCGAGACACGAACCCAGCACCCGTAAGGCATGCTGGCACTTCAGGCAGGGGTTGGCCTACTACGTCACAGCGCCGGTCCCTACTTATTGTGTAGAATTAAATTTTACATAAGCCATTGAAGCCTCTTCCATTCCTGTGAGAAGTGAGTAGCTGGAAGCGACCAGGTTCCGGTACACGTCTGCCGTGTAGGCATGCATCCACAGACGAGCGTCCTGTCGCGATAAGAAGTCTGCTAAGCTCTGCACCAGCAGTATCATACACGACCATCCTTCCGTAACACACACGCTTGCGTTAGATCTTTGATGGTCATTCATGCCGGTGAGTGCAGTGGTGTTTCGTTTGTCTGGGTGCGTTGCAGTCTTACACTGCATGAATGTGCTGCGGTTTGTCCATTCTGTCACCGTCGTTGGAGTTGTTTCCAGTTGTTCTTCAGTTACAAAGGATGCTCACCCTGACCTTGTGCATTTCTCCTTCTGCCCCTGGGTAGGAGGTGCTCTGAGAGTGGGTGTCTGCATGCTCCCCGCGGAACTGCAGGTTGGGACGGCCCCCGTGGAAAACAGTGCTAGACACCGGCCGTGGAGTCAGTGTCTCAGAGAGACGTCTGCACCTGTTCCCAACAGCCAGGTGTGGAGTCAGCCTCTGTGTGCATGGATGGATGAACAAGGAAATGTTCTAAATGTGTGTTAGGTATGTATGGCAACACAGATCACACATGATGTTCTGATGCACACACACGTGATGACCACAGGTGTGGCAACACAGATCACGTGTGATCTGACACACACACGTGATGACCACAGGTGTGGCAACACAGATCACACATGATGTTCTGACACGCACACACGTGATGACCACAAGTGTGGCAACACAGATCACGTGTGATCTGACACACGGGATGACCACAGATGTGGCAACACAGATCACATGTGATCTGACACACACACACACGTGATGACCACAGGTGTGGCAACACAGATCACGTGTGATCTGACACACGGGATGACCAGAGGTGTGGCAACACAGATCACATGTGATCTGACACACACACACGTGATGACCGCAGGTGTGGCAACACAGATCACACATGATGTTCTGACGTGCACACACGTGATGACCACAGGTGTGGCAACAGATCACATGTGATCTGACACACACACGTGATGACCACAGGTGCGTATGTGTGTGTCAGTGTCACAGGAGAAGGGAGTCCTGCCGTTAGCAGCCACAGGGATGGTGAGCCTGGAGATGGCGCCTGCGGGCTCTTCCCTGTGTGTGGAACGTAGCACAGCGGAACTGTGTGTAGTGGGAAGGAGGGCGCGTGGTGGTCAGAAGTTCCGAGGTTCAGTGTGCGGAGTGAGTGCTGGCTGGGGCGTGGGGCATGGTGGCGCGGTGGCCCTGGCTGACGGTGTGTGCCGAGTTCTGGGCTTCGCGGAGGCACGGGTCTCGGTGTTCAGCTCTGTCCCACAGGGAGGGTGCCTGCGTGGAAGACTGTGTTCTTCAGCTCCAGTGTGGCGATCGAAAGCTTGTGCTTAGAATTGTAGGAACGCTCTGTGTAAAGCAGACGTTATCAGTACATTCACAGTGTGAGTTTCTCTTGGCTATTCCAGTCTGTGTGAGAATAACATTTCATGAAATCTGGAATTTAAAACTTCTCGTGGTAGTCAAGTCAGAGAAAACACAGCTCTGTGACAGAATACACTGAAAGTCCCAAGACGCAGACAAGGGCTCGCGGCGGCTGCTTGTCTGGTCGAGGAGGTGTGGCCCGGTACCTGAGCCCACCCAGCTCGGGGGCTTGAGGGGGCTCCAGATGGTGGGGGCAGCAGGCACTGGAGAACGGGGGTCGGGCTTGGCCTGGTGTGGACGGGGACACAGGCCCCGAGGGGAAGGGCCCTGACAGGCAGGAAACTGACTGCGGTTGAAGTCAGAGCCCAGACTCACGGGCGGGGGCGGTGTCTGCTCTCCTGCCCCCGTGCGGCCTCGGAGCTGGGGGAGGCCAGCCTTCGTGTCTGCATTGCTCACTCCTCTTACAAATGGCGGGGTGCGGAGTGGTTGTTTCTGCACTGGATGGGTAATTAGGGCGTTAGCTAAATCAGCTTTGGGCATCCTTAGGACAACACGCATGCCTGCCGCAGCGTGCTCGGGAGAACCGTGTCCGTCGTCCTTTCCAGAATCTGCAGGGTGCTCGCAGGAGCGGCTGGGAACCGGGCCCCGTCTGGCCCAGCAGCCTTAGCGGCAAGTAGTCAGTTGGCTTAATTAACGATTGGGACAGACTGCTGCTGAAATGATCTGAAATAAAATTTGCCAAAATGTTCTCTGTTGTTGTATCAACCCAACCACATCCATTGCCCATTGGAGTCCTAAAGAAAATACTCGCTGTGGAGCGCAGTGCGGGGAAGCCTGGGGCAGGGCATGGGCCCTGGCGGTGCTCACGCCGGTGGGCGCGGGGCCCCCACAGCCTGCTGCTGCTCCTGTCCCACCGGGACGCCTGCCTGTGCCCAGCCCGGGGGTGTCTTCCTGAGGCAGTGCCCAGGCGGCTTGGTCCTGGAGCACAGGAGGGGCTTGGCCAAGTCCTCTGGGGCTCCCAAGCCTGGGTCCTGGAGCACAGGAGGGGCTTGGCCAAGACCTCTGGGGCTCCCAAGCCTGGGTTCTGGATGCAGCAGGTCCAGGGGTTTCTCCCGAGTGGTGCTTTGGTCTCCAGGGCTGTGGCTGTGGATCGGATGGATGAGAGCGGGGACGGGCTCAGTGATGGGAGCCACCGTGGAGGGGCCGCAGGGCAGCCGGGACGGTGCTGTTGGTTGTGATGCCTCCTGGCCCTTCGTGGGTGACTTGTAGTGATGGGAGGAACAGGTGGCCTGGGACACTGGCAGCTCCTGCCCCCTGTCGCCTTTGCTGCTTCAGGTGGGAGACCACCCGTGTTCTCCTGTGCTTTCCAGAAATTGTGGGGGAGTCCTCAGTTGGGGGAAGTCCCACCCCAGTCTGGAAAATTCTCCTCATCTGGTGGCCTTTTCCTGGTCTGGTTCTGGATTTGTGTCGGGGAAGCAGGGCCAGGGTATAGCTCTGTGGTCTCCGGCCCAGTGTTGGGGAAGAGACTTTTTTTTTTTAATTTGACAGAGTTAGACAGTGAGAGAGTCAGAGAGAAAGGTCTTCCTTCCGTTGGTTCACCCCCCAAATGGCTACTACAGCCAGAGCTATGCCAATCTGAAGCCAGGAGCCAGGTGCTTCTCCTGGTCTCCCATGCGGATGCAGGCGCCCAAGCACTTGGGCCATCCTCCACTGCCCTCCTGGGAGCAGAGAGCTAGACTGGAAGAGGAGCAGCCGGGACTAGAACCCGGCACCCATATGGGATGCCAGTGCCGCAGGCGGAGGATTAACCTAGTGCACCACAGGCCACAGGAAAGAGACTTTTTATACCCTGTTTCCTCCCTCTCCCCAAAGAAGTCTCGGTGTGCAGAGCAGGATGGGAGAGGATGGGTAGCTGGCCCAGGTGGCTTCCAGAACCTGCCCACCCGCTGGCCTTACTCACCTGCCCTGCAGAGGCTGAGAAGGAACCTGGTCGCCCACAGGAGCCAGCAGCCCCCAGGGGGCCCTCCAAGTCCTAGCTGCCCCCGTGTTCTCCTGCTCCCAGGTCTGGTTTGGAAATGGCAGGTGGGCCTGGCTGACTTTCACAGTGGAGGCGGCCCTGATGGAATATGCCAGGTGCCCAAGAGCACCCAGGCCCTGCTAGGAGCTTGGCCTGGGCGGGCCTGGGGGTGTGGCCTGGAGGGTGTGGCCTGGGATGGGCTGGAGGGTGTGGCCTGTGGCTGCTTCCTGGGCTGGCCTGGAGGGTGTGGCCTGGAGGGTGTGGCCTGGGCTAGCCTGGAGGGTGTGGCCTGGGCTGGCCTGGAGGGTGTGGCCTGGGCTGGGCTGGAGGGTGTGGCCTGGGCTGGGCTGGAGGGTGTGGCCTGGGATGGGCTGGAGGGTGTGGCATGTGGCTGCTTCCTGGGCTGGCCTGGAGGGTGTGGCCTGGGCTGGCCTGGGGGTGTGGCCTGGGCTGCTGCCCAGCCCCGGCTCCTCGCTGTGTGCTGGACGTTGGGTGATGGTGTCTGTTCTCTGCTGCATTAAAGCAGAAGCTCTGGTTCCTTGTGGTATGAACATGTATATTTCTAAATTGCCATTTTAATATAATTCACCGGGTCACAGAAGACACGTTGTGTGCCTGAGCGAGGCAGTGAAACTCTGCCTGTCCTGATGCTGGCTCTCTGTGGGAGGGTGGCCTGGCCTCCATGGCCTCCTGGGAGCCACGGGGCCTGCAGTGCAGCCTGACCAGCACCCCCTCGGGTGGGGGAGGCCGGCCTCCCAACTCTGGCTGGATGAGAGGCAGTTGGCCCTTAGTGTGAACAGAGAAGCCTTGGTTCCGCAGCAGCGCCACGTGCCCCAGGGCCCTTTTCCCTCTCACTGTTTGCCGCCCGTTACCAGCCCTGCCTTCCCGGGGCTGGCGCCCGCAGGCCCTCGGGACCTCACGCTCGGCGTGTGGTTCCGGTCTCCTTTGCTGTTTGAAGGAGGAAAAGCGTGCTGCCTTAGAGACCACAGCCGTGCCGGGCGCCCGCCCATCCAGCCGCCACGTCCCCAGGCGCCTGGTCACCCGAGCAGTGGATTTGGGAGTGTGTGTGAGGTGGTGTTCAGTCTCTGACCGCAGGCTCCATGAGAATTCACCAAGAGGGCTCACGGCAGCCCAGGGCCAGCAGGCTCCCAGGACAGCGGGAGAGAACGTGTGGCCGTTGACGATGACAGTGTGGCAGATGCCACCTCAGAGACTTGGCCAGGACCTCAGGGACAGGGACAGTGTCCTGCCCAGGAGGGAGGGAGGGAAGGCTTCGCAGGACGAAGGGGGTGTAGTGGCAGAGCAGGCTGGGAAGTGTCCCGCGGGTGACAGCCACCCAGGGTTGAGCTGGCCATGGTCAGGCCCGCTCACGGCTGGAGTGTGCAGGGCTTGGGGGGCTCCTGTGTGCCAGGGTCAAGGGCATTTCCACGCTGCGTGTGGTCAGGGCCTGCAGCTGCAGCGTGGAGCCGGGGTGGAGGCTGGGAGACCTGGGTGCTGCTGAGAAGGCGTGGCAGTGTTTTGCCAGGTTGAATCTCAGCTGATTTCAGTTCCAGTAAGACAGATTCCCTTGTGTTTAGGAAGTGGTGATGAGTACTTCTGATGGATTTTAGGAAAGCCATATCTAGCATGCCAGCCGTCCTGCAACGCTGTCGTATTAATGCAGTTCAGGTTTTTACAAACCCGAGTCAGTCTGAAGAACAGTAATGGGGTCAGGGCTTCCACTGCCGGCAGCGTGGTAGACCTGGTGTCCCGACAGCCTTCCTGTCGTAGAACCCACAGGACGCCCCTGTGTCTTAAAGACACAACCACAGGGCGGAGAGCCTCGGCCCAGGCATTTGAGGGGACAGGCAGAGAACAGCATCCAGGATAAAGCTCGTCCGCTCCGGCGGGGGCCCGAGTACTTGGTTCCCTGCTGCTCACGTGGGAGCCCAGATGCAGTCCCAGGCTCCTGGCTGTGGGGTGGTCTGGCCCTGGCTGATGTAGGCATTTGGGGCCTGAACCAGCACATGAACGAACTCTTTCTCTGTCCGCCTTTCAAACAAAATGAAAATAAATAAATTTTTAAAATAAAAAGCAAACCAAAAACTCCTCACTGATAAATAAGCCATGATCTATATAAGGAAATCATGAAACAAAATTCTTTGAGTTTATTTATTAATAGAGATTCATTAAAACTGTGGGATACCGCTGACGTGTAGCTTACGGAAGGAAATTGATGGCCTTCCATGGCTGTTTGGAACAGAAGTGAAGAAAAGCCAAGCACAGATTAGCTCAGGCTCTGCCTTATGTCAGAAAAATACCGAATAATTAAAAATAAAGGAAAGCGGGCCGGTGCCACGTCTCACTAGGCTAACCCTCCGCCTTGCGGCGCTGGCACACTGGGTTCTAGTCCCTGTGGGGGCAACGGATTCTGTCCTGGTTGCTCCTCTTCCAGGCCAGCTCTCTGCTGTGGCCCGGGAGTGCAGTGGAGGATCGTCCAAGTGCTTGGGCCCTGCACCCCATGGGAGACCAGGAGAAGCACCTGGCTCCTGGCTTCAGATCAGCGCAGTGCCAGCTGTAGCAACCATTTGGGGGGTGAACCAGCGGAAGGAAGACCTTTCTGTCTGTCTCTCTCTCTCTCACTAACTCTGCCTGTGAACAAATAAAATAAAGAAGCTACTGAGCTTTTGGGTGTGTTTGAAAGCATCCACAGTAAGAAAGGGAGGCGCGTGGCTGCAGGAAGGAGGTGGCAGAGTTAGCAGCAGTGGTCAGTGGCGTGCGGATCAGGCCTGGAAGTGAGCACCAGGGAGTTGGCTCTTCGCCAAGGCTGATGGACTTGTCAAAGCCTGCGTGTGCTCAGGGGTGCAGGTGAGGGGCAAGGCACCAGAGTCCCACATAGGACAGCAGAAACCCAAGGCGGACGGAACTCAGGTGACAAATTCCTGGGACGGTAAAATTTCCCCCAAGTATGAGAAAGTGATTGTTTTAAAACTATATAGAGATTGAACCAGGAGTAGAAATCTTTCTGCGAAATAAAACCCCCGTCGTGTCCAGCCTGTTGTGCAGGGGTGTGTGGCAAACACTGGACGGGCACACGCCCTGCTGTGTGCAGCTCTCCTCGCAAAGGGGAAGTCGGAGAAGGGGCAGGGTTGCCCGCATGCCCACACCAGGGCGGCTCAAGGCAGGACAGGCGGGAGTGCCTGTGTGAGAGCACATGAGCACACCCGGGGCCAGCACCCGTTCTAGAAGCTCCGACACCCCGGAACCTACCATGCTAGCGGCCCATGGCCGGGTGCTGGACGTCAGCCTCCCACCCTCTGCAGCCCTCCTGGCAAGAGCCCCCGCCAAGGATTGGACGCGAGCTCTCCTGGGCTGCTGTGGTCTGCCTGGAGCAGACGTCCTCGTCCGCAGTGAAGTGTGGAAAGTGGCCGCTGTTTTAAAGTCGGGGCGTGCGAGGGGAGGGTGAGCGGCGTGAAGGGGTGGGGAGAAGCCCCCTTCAGCCGGCCTGCGCAGCGCTGACTTCCCAGGACCCGTCGTCATTGGCAGCGTCCTGCTAGGTCTCCCCGGCTCCTGTTGTCCTGCAGGCCTGTGAGCCACTCTCCTGGGCCCTAGACGCGTGTGTCCAGGTGCCCACCTGACACCTTCACTGGCTGCCCGGCACGTGGCCTCCCCTCAGCAGGTGCCCGCCTTCCCGCCCAGACGGCCTCTGCTGCTGGCTTCCCTCCACCGCTCCCGTTGCAGGAACCGAAGCGCTGGCGTCGGCCTTGTCCTCTTCCCCTCCTGCCCAGGCCCCTCTTCCTGGCCAGTGTGTTTTCTCTGTCCAGGACGGGGACTCTCCCCTCAAGCCTTGCTCCTCCCACCTTCGCTGTATCATTGACTCGCCGGTCCCCAGTCTCGTCCCTGGCCCTCTGGTCCAGGCCCTGCTGGGGGCCAAGCCTGTCTTCCCCATGGCAGCATTGGGGTCCTTGGAAGCGAGAGTCTTTCCTGGTGACAAGGCCCCAGGGGTCTTCCTCTACGTGCACCTCCTCACTGCCATGCTGAGCTGCGGCCTTGCTGGCCTCCGCACGGTTCCTGGGATGTGCCGCGCGCCCGACTGCTGGGTCTCGTGTCCCCTCAGTCCACCTTCCCCCATGTCTGCATGGCTTTCTCTCTTTGGGGCCTTCGCTGGACTGTCACCGCGGGCGGCTGATTGCAGAGCTGTCTGCAGACAGCAGCAACACCCCGCCATTCCCGCTGCCTGGCCTTGCCTTGTTTCGGAAGCGCGTCATCATCTTAGGCACCCTTGTGTGGTTTCTTCGCTTAGCGACCTGTTGGTGGCAGTCCCCTGGGTGTCACACAGAGACACGGCGGCACCAAGTGACGTCTCGGGGGCCCTGGTCTCAGCAGTTGACAGCGTTGGTTGAGGGGCCCCGGGGACGAGAGGACGAGTGGCGTTCCTGATGGGGGGTGGAACCCAGAGGGGAGCCAGGGGAGCGGAGCCGCAGTCCTGGGTTCCAAGGAGTCAGTTGGGGTGACGATGCGGGAGAGCGAGGGTCCCTGTGGCCGTGGGGAGGTGAGATCGGGAGACTCCTTCCCCCTTCAGGACAGGATCGGGACGTGTCCTGCGGCTGTGCCTGCCCTGCCACTCACCGGGGCTCCACCTGGGCTGCGTGCCGACATCTGTGAGATGGGAGGACAGCCCGGGGGCACCTGGCGCTCAGGCTGCCTGTGGTTACCCTTGGCTGTGCTGTGTGTGGGAAGCGGTCCCAGAGCCCTGTCCGCCATGCGCGTCCCACTCCTGAGGCCGTTGACTTCAGTGAGGCGAGGATGCTGAAGTGCGGGCGTGAAGTGGGAGTGAGCCGGCCGGCGGGGGCCTTGGTCCCCTGTGCACCCTGACGGGGCACCCGAGCTTCGCACATTAACACCTCTCTCTGTTGTTTCTTTCAGTCTGAACCCGAGGGCTTCTCGCATTTCCACTTGTACGTTTGTGCAGCTTTTCTCGTGCGGTGGAGGAAAGAAATACTAGAAGAAAGAGATTTTCAAGTAAGTAAGCGCCTCTTCGGGAGAGCCAGGGCCTGGTTTCCTGCCAGGAGGGGGATTGTCAAATGTCGGTTCACAGCAGCATTTGTGAAGGGCTTTGAGGAGCGCGGCTCTGAGTCCCTGCTGTGGGGCAGCTCGTCCAGTGCGGCACGAGGGCTGGCGGGTCTGGTGGCCGGCTGGGGCGCCCTGGACGTGGCTGCATCCTCAGCCTGGCCCTGTTCGGGGTGGGGGTAGGAGGTACCGGCATGCCTTAGGGGCG
The DNA here is from genome assembly GCA_949820135.1 of Sylvilagus floridanus. Classification (NCBI taxonomy): domain Eukaryota; kingdom Metazoa; phylum Chordata; class Mammalia; order Lagomorpha; family Leporidae; genus Sylvilagus; species Sylvilagus floridanus. The sequence continues at coordinate 2,037,856 of OX463231.1, read as the reverse complement.
ATGCCGGTGAGAACTCACACAGAGCTCCTGTCTGTCATGGTAGCTCTGTGACCTGAGGGACGTTGCTCAACCTCTCTGAGCCACGGTTTCCTTAGCGACTTAGTGGGGTGGCCATCAAGCACACATCCTTCTAGGGGGCTCTGTGTGGACAGGGCTCCCAGCCCCCCACCCGCCTCCGGGTGTTGATGTGTAATGGAGGTGTTGATCCTGTCACAGGGAGGTGCCACCCTTACCCAAGGTGCTGTCTGGTGCCGCCGCCGGCTGGAGTCACTCTCTGCCTCTTCCCCCGTTCCGGTGGCCCTGCAGGCCCAGGGCAGCCCACTGGCCTTGTCACACCTCCTCTCCTGTGCTTGTCACGTGGCTCCCAGCCCCTCCGCTCCCACTGGGAGTCTGTGTGGCCCCGGGGCTTCTCTTGCAGTCCCTGGGAGCAGCTGGTCAGGTGAGAACCTCTGCCGTCCCGGAGCTGCCAGCAAGGCTGCAGGCTCTGCCCACAGCCAGCCTGAGGGTCCTGGTGCGCGGGGACACTAGGGACATTCTGTTCCCTGCAGCCCCGTCCTTGCTCTCAGCATCGGCACACTAGTCCTGGTCCCAGGCTGGCCGCCTCTCCTGCCCCCCTTCTTGTGGCCTGTGACGCGCGTCTGTAGATGAGCAGTATACTCCTGGCCGCTTGGGCATGGATGAGGCCGCTGGAGTGAGCCCAGCCCCCTGGACCACCTTGCCTACCCTCGGAGCTGTGCTCTGGGTCCGTGCGGGCACGGAGAGAGGCTGTGAGCGGCTGTGTCACGAGGGAGCTAGTGCGGTGTGTGCAGGCCCTGTGCTGTCCTGCAGCAGGGGCCCTCTGATCCGCAGAGGTGCTGGAGCAGTGCTGGCTGGGCAGGCGCCCCTGCCCGCCGCCTGGCCTTTTCCTAACGGGAGAATGGCCCAGCTTCCTCTGGGTGTGACTGTGGCCAGGGAGTGGACTCCCACGGGCCACTGTGCAGCCCTGTGCCCAGGCTAGCTCCCTGGCACCTCCTGGAGAACTTGGTGGCTGTGTGCTGCCTCGAGGTCAGGTGGGACTGACCTGTATCGCAGATACTTCTGCTCCCTGTGGTCCCAGGAGGCCCTGGGTGACCTGGTCAGGCCTGGAGGTGAGTGGGTGTGAGCCACACATGTGTGAGAAGTGGCTCCGAGGCTTGCATTCCAGTAAAGAAGTGAGTGGCCGCCAGCAAGGGGCTCTGCTGCCCTCTGTCCTGTTTCTTCTGTCTGTCCCCCAGATAGCGTGACCAGGGTGGCTCAAGGTGGACGGGCTCCCCTTGGCCATGGGAGCTCCCGGGCTCCCTGTTCTCGCTATGGTGACTGCAGTAAGGGGTCCTGTGTGTCCTGGGGCTGTGGAGCTGGTCTGGGAGGGGCCCTCTAGGAGCGGGGCTACCTGGCTGTGCGCCCCCTCCTGGCCCACTCCTCCTGTGTCGGTGAGCAGGGGTCCTGGGAGGCTGCCCTGAAGCAGCAGAGCTCCCAGTGCTGCACGGCGCCCTGTCCTCCAGCCTGTGTGTCTGTCGTGTCCATTGTGACGAGAGGGTACAGCTGGTGAAGGCGCTGTGCCAGCCTCCTTGGAGCGCTGCCCCTCTGGGGTTGAGGGAGGTCGGGGCGCAGGTGCAGCCGGGGCGTGGGGTCGGGGTGCGGGAATGGGCGGGGTCACCAGGAGCCTGCAGATCCCAGGCAGCCCGAGTGGGCTTGGCAGCAGAGCCGGGAGATTGCTTGCGCGTTCCCTCTGAGCTCGGAATGAATCAGTGCTCTGATGTTGTGGGGTGGGAAGGAGAACGTGTTATGAACTCCAGAATGTGTTGTGGAGAATTGAACTAAATGGGAGAGGAAACAAGAAGAGAAAACAGGAATTAAACACAGGACCCGAGGAGCCCTGGTGAGCGCAGGGGACCGCGCCCGACACTGTGGCGTTTTAGAACGTTCGCGTCCACGGAAGGCAGCCTGCGTGAGCTGGTCCCCGGCGACAGCGCTCTTGAGAACGTCTTTAAAAGCCCTCGCTGCTGGCGGCCTCGCAATTTGCCCCGTGGGAAATAACGTGTTGCCTTAAGTCATTTCCATAGGAACAGAATGATTTTCTGAGGACAAATATTCCCGGAAGAAAGGCAGCCGCTCTCCTGGTGGGAAGCAGCAGGAGCCAGGCGGAGCGGCCAGGGCCCTGCTGCCTGTGTTGAGTTTCAAAAACCTGGGCAGGAGCGGGCGTGCGGGGGTCGTTTGTTTCCGTGCCATCTTGGCTCCTGAGCCCTGGCCAGGCCTTGGCTAGTTCTGTCCAGTTCTGTGACATTCTTCAGGGTGTGCGGAGGTGGGGGGGGGGGCCTTCTGGCCCCTGGTGGAAGAACCTTCTGGAAGGATCATTTGCCCCTGTCTGAGCCTGGTCCCAGGAGGCCTGCACTCTGCCCCCTCTGGAGCTGGAGTCCCTGGTCGGGGAGAGTGGTTGCTCCCTGGCCCCTGTGCCTGCGTGCCCACCTCCATCTGAGCCCGGGCCTTGACGCTTCAGGCTGCAGACATCAGCAGTCCGGGGGGTGGGGGGGCTTCCCTCTCCTGCTCTTGCCTCTGCCCACCACTGAGGGTCCAGCCTCGGCACCAACCACTTAGGCTCCGCCCTGCCACCAGACTTGACCCAGGCAGGCTTTTGTGGGGTCTGTGGGGTGAAAGGAGCTCCCTGTGTGCAAAGCTAGAGGCCTCTGGGGCTTGGGTGGTAGTCTCTGCCCTTGCCCTTGCCCTCTGGGCCCAGGGAGGGGAGGTGCCCTCCCTTGGTTCTGCAGACCCCCTCAGGCACACGAGGCCCCTGGGAGGCCTTCGAGGGGCCACCTGTGGACACCTGGGCCGCTCAGAACCCTGTCACACCTCCTGCACAGCCGCATGCATCCGATCAGAACTGAGGGAGCTGAGCTGATCAGGAGACGCAGTTTAAGCTCCAGATGTCGGCACTACTGGGGTCTTGTGCTGACTTCTAACTGCAGCGTTATAAAACCGGACATGATGCCACCCCAGAAGATCCACACCAGGTCTTGTTTATCCCCCAGTTGGGTTTCTCCGGGGCGCTGGGGCTCTGATGGCAGCTCCCTGTCGAGCCCCACCCGTCTGAGAGGCAGCCTCCTGGACTCTGGACCCCATCGCCCTCCCCCTTTACTGTCCTGAGAAGGGCACCAGCCAGGCGTGATTACCCTGAGCCTTGGTGTGGATCCCAGCACCTTTGTGGGGGCAGGAAGTCCTCCATACACGCAGGGAGCCAGCCAGTGTTGGTTTTCATTTTACAGAGAGCAAACCCCTTAGACACAGGAGATGACGTTTGCAGTATTTGGTTTCCAGCTGACTTGGTGAGCAGAGGGGGGCATGTCCTGTGATATCTCGGCCTGCTCAGAGGAGGCCTCCGCAGCTCGGAGTGTGAATATTTCCCACGAGTTAGCACCCTGCTGTGTGCGGCTGATGCTCACCTGACCAGCCCAGGGGCCATGGCTCACCTGACTCGCCTCCATAGGGGCCATGGCTCACCTGACCCGCCTCCTAGGGGCCATGGCTCACCTGACCCGCCTCCCGGGGGCCATGGCTCACCTGACCCGCCTCCCAGGGGCCTGGGTCACCTGACCCCCCTCCTAAGGGCCATGGCTCACCTGACCCGCCTCCCAGGGGCCTGGGTCACCTGACCCCCCTCCTAAGGGCCATGGCTTACCTGACCCGCCTCCCGGGGGCCATGGCTCACCTGACCCGCCTCCTAAGGGCCATGGCTCACCTGACCCGCCTCCTAGGGGCCATGGCTCACCTGACCCGCCTCCTAAGGGCCATGGCTCACCTGACCCGCCTCCTAGGGGCCATGGCTCACCTGACCCGCCTCCTAGGGGCCATGGCTCACCTGACCCACCTCCTAGGGGCCATGGCTCAGCTGACCAGCCCAGGGGCCATGGCTCAGCTGACCCACCTCCCGGGGGCTGTGGCTCACCTGACCCGCCTCCCGGGGGCCGTGGCTCACCTGACCCGCCTCCCGGGGGCCGTGGCTCACCTGACCCGCCTCCCGGGGGCCGTGGCTCACCTGACCCGCCTCCCGGGGGCCGTGGCTCACCTGACCCGCCTCCTAGGGGCCGTGGCTCACCTGACCCACCTCCTAGGGGCCGTGGCTCACCTGACCCGCCTCCTAGGGTCCATAGCTTCCATAGGCACCTGCTCGCCCCGGGGCCTGCAATGGCTGTGGGGAGACGGTAAAGGGCCGGAGCCCCCTTGTGCATCCTGGGGAGAACCCGAGGCTGCTCAGTGGGTGTGCAGAAGCAGGGACCCACGAGTGCTGGCCCAGGTGCTTGAGCTGGGAGCCTGCCCTTGATCTCCACTCAGTGGGAAGCCGGATGAGTGCAGTGCCCCTCAGAGGGCCCAGTCGGCTTGATGCAGCTGGTCCTCACACTCTCTGCGGCTTATTACGGAAGGAAAAAAAGCCAGCTACAAACACCACACATCTGAATGTGCCTGTGATTTGGGGGTAAATCCAGACATCACCAGAAGTCTTCTTCCTTAAAGGGAGATGTCCTTCCCATGAGTTTGTGTTTGGAGAATGCCTCGTGCTCCGTGGCTTGACCCAGACAGAGGGTGAAACGGAGCCCTGCACCTCCGTCTGCGGAGCTGTGCGTGGTCCAGGTGTGCACCGTCCTGGGGTGGGGGGGCATTGTGCCTGCCTGCCCGGCTTCCCACAGTGCACATGGAGTTGTCATCTGTCTCACTGCTACCACCAAGAACCACGGTCTGGGCAGCTTACTCCTCACAGTCCTGGGGCTGGGAAGGCTCAGAGGCACCGTCTGGGGAGGGTTATGCTCTGCGTCCAGGAGGAGGCTGCCAGCTGCTGTATCATCACATGGCAGAAGGCAGAAGGGCAGGAGGGGCTGACGCTCCTTGTGGCCTCTTTTGTAGGGTCCTTAATGCCCCACCCGTGACCTTCTCACCTCCCAGTGCCCCGTCTCTTCATCCTGTCTCATTGGAAGTTAAGTTCCAGGAACAGGCAGACCACGGCGTGGAGATGTGTGCACGTGTGAACAGGGCAGGTGTATTTTTTAGGAACAGGCAGACCACGGCGTGGAGATGCGTGCATGTGTGTACAGGGCAGGATGTGTGTTTCAGAAACAGGCAGACCACGGCGTGGAGATGCGTGCACGTGTGTACAGGGCAGGATGTGTGTTTCAGGAACAGGCAGACCACAGTGTGGAGATGCATGCACATGTGTACAGGGCAGGATGTGTGTTTCAAGAACAGGCAGACCACGGTGTGGAGATGCGTGCATGTGTGTACAGGGCAGGATGTGTGTTTCAGGAACAGGCAGACCACGGCGTAGAGATGCGTGCACATGTGTACAGGGCAGGTGTATGTTTCAGGAACAGTCAGACCACAGTGTGGAGATGCGTGCACGTGTGTACAGGACAGGACATGTGTTTCAGGAACAGTCAGACCACGGCGTGGAGATGCGTGCACGTGTGTACAGGGCAGGATGTGTGTTTCAGGAACAGTCAGACCACAGTGTGGAGATGCGTGCACGTGTGTACAGGGCAGGATGTGTGTTTCAGGAACAGGCAGACCACGGCGTGGAGATGCGTGCACGTGTGTACAGGGCAGGATGTATGTTTCAGGAACAGGCAGACCACGGCGTGGAGATGCGTGCACGTGTGTACAGGGCAGGATGTGTGTTTCAGGAACAGTCAGACCACGGCGTGGAGATGCGTGCACGTGTGTACAGGGCAGGATGTGTGTTTCAGGAACAGGCAGACCACGGCATGGAGATGCGTGCACGTGTGTACAGGGCAGGATGTGTGTTTCAGGAACAGGCAGACCACGGCATGGAGATGCGTGCACGTGTGTACAGGGCAGGATGTGTGTTTCAGGAATGTCAGACCACGGCGTGGAGATGCGTGCACATGTGTACAGGGCAGATGTATGTTTTAGGAACAGTCAGACCACAGTGTGGAGATGCGTGCACGTGTGTACAGGGCAGGACATGTGTTTCAGGAACAGTCAGACCACGGCGTGGAGATGCGTGCACATGTGTACAGGGCAGGATGTGTGTTTCAGGAACAGTCAGACCACGGCGTGGAGATGCGTGCACATGTGTACAGTGCAGGTGTATGTTTCAGGAATGTAAGACCACGGCGTGGAGATGCGTGCACTTGAGTGAGTATGTGTGTGAGGGGCGATGTATGTTTCAGGAATGTCAGACCATGGCTTGGAGATGCGTACACGTGTGTACAGGGCAGGATGTGTGTTTCAGGAATGTCAGACCGCGGCGTGGAGATGCGTGCACGTGTGTACAGTGCAGGTGTATGTTTCAGGAATGTCAGACCACGGCGTGGAGATGCGTGCACTTGAGTGAGTGTGTGTGGGGGGCGTTGTATGTTTCAGGAATGTCAGATCGCAGTGTGGAGATGCGTGCACATGTGTACAGGGCAGGATGTGTGTTTCAGGAACAGGCAGACCACGGTGTGGAGATGCGTGCACATGTGTACAGGGCAGGATGTGTGTTTCAGGAACAGTCAGACCACGGCGTGGAGATGCGTGCACGTGTGTACAGGACAGGATGTGTATTTCAGGAATGTCAGACCACGACGTGGAGATGCGTGCACGTGTGTACAGGACAGGATGTGTGTTTCAGGAACAGGCAGACCACAGTGTGGAGATGCGTGCACGTGTGTACAGGACAGGACATGTGTTTCAGGAACAGTCAGACCATGGCGTGGAGATGCGTGCACATGTGTACAGGGCAGGTGTATGTTTCAGGAACAGTCAGACCACGGCGTGGAGATGCGTGCACGTGTGTACAGTGCAGGATGTGTGTTTCAGGAATGTAAGACCACGGCGTGGAGATGCGTGCACGTGTGTGCAGGGCAGGATGTGTTTCAGGAATGTCAGACCACGGCATGGAGATGCGTGCACGTGTGTACAGTGCAGGATGTGTGTTTCAGGAACAGGCAGACCACGACGTGGAGATGCGTGCACGTGTGTACAGGGCAGGATGTATGTTTCAGGAACAGGCAGACCACAGTGTGGAGATGCGTGCACGTGTGTACAGGGCAGGATGTATGTTTCAGGAACAGGCAGACCACGGCGTGGAGATGCGTGCACGTGTGTACAGGGCAGGATGTGTTTCAGGAATGTCAGACCACGGCATGGAGATGCGTGCACGTGTGTACAGGGCAGGTGTGTGTTTCAGGAACAGGCAGACCACGGCGTGGAGATGCGTGCACGTGTGTACAGGACAGGATGTATGTTTCAGGAATGTCAGACCACGGCGTGGAGATGCGTGCACGTGTGTACAGGGCAGGATGTATGTTTCAGGAACAGTCAGACCATGGCGTGGAGATGCGTGCACATGTGTACAGGGCAGGATGTATGTTTCAGGAACAGTCAGACCACGGCGTGGAGATGTGTGCACTTGAGTGAGTATGTGTGTGGGGGCGATGTATGTTTCAGGAATGTCAGATCGCAGTGTGCTCATCCGAGGACCTCAGTGCCCACGGGCACCTGCCTGGTCGGGGAATCCTGCTCACTGGCTCCTTCCTGAGAGACAGAGGAAAAGATGGGAGGTGGGGACCTGAAAGTGAACCCTGCAGTGCATCCTGTCTGCTGCTCGTGGTGCTGGGAAAGCCACCTGTCCCTCTGTGCCTGAGCCGGCACAGCGAGGCTTCTTGAACTGCCATCCCAGTGCAGGTATGCCACTGACTCCCGCAGCTCACCCACTGACCCCACCTCTTCCCAGGGGGGCACTTGCACCCCTGCCTCCAGAGCAGGGCTGGGAGGAGGTCCTTCCTGAGTAGCCCTAGCCCCTTCCAGCGAACCCCCCTCTCCCTGGGGCCCAGCCCTCTTCTGGCCCCCCTGGGGCTCCCTGACTGCTTCCGCCTGTAGACTTGAGGGTCTCTGGTGCAGGGTCCACTGCAGAGACTGCAGGGACCTCTCGGGCACCTCTTCTTTGTGGTGAACAAGCAGCAGGAGTGCAGAGGTGGGGCGAGGCAGCGCCCTCCCTGTCCTGCAGCCTCAGCCACTGGGCTCACCCCTGGGCCACAGACCCGCGCCTTCCCGTTCATGTGTTCATGAGATCCGCAAAGCAAACACTGCGAACCCAGGCTTCTGTTTGGACTTCGGGCCTCGGGTGATCAGAGGCAGCTCTACAGATCAGTTCAAGCTTTAGATTTATCCCTGGCAGGAGGTGGAGAGGCCGCTTTCTTCGCAGAGGCCAAGGATTGTCCCTGGGTCTCTGTCCGGGGTGGGGGTAGGGGCAGGGTCCCGGTGTCCCTGGGTCTCTGTCCAGGGTGGGGGTGGGGGCAGGGTCCCGGTGTCCCTGGGTCTGTCCGGGGTAGGGGTGGGGGCAGGGTCCCGGTGTCCCTGGGTCTGTCTGGGGTGGGGGTGGGAGCAGGGTCCCCGTGTCCCTGGCTTCCTTTCGGCCAGCCCAGCCCTTGCTGTTGGCCTGGAGCAGAGAGCGGCTGTCTTGTGATGGCTTTTCGTCCTGTGTGAGGCCGCTCTGTGAAGGCCCCGGGTCCCCCCAGCCTCTGTGCCCCTGTGTCTCCATCCGCCCTCACCATGAGCCCGTCGCTGTGGCTTTCCTCCCAGCTTTGCCGGTCTCACTGAAGGCACGGAGGAGCCCTGGTCACCCAGCCTGGTGACTGCTGAGTCCTGGCAGGGCACGCTTGTGCTCGGAGGTCCCACGTCCACGGGGTCCTCCTGAGCCTCACACCCAGGTCCTCGGTGCTTGGGGCTCCATGGCACCCACTGGGCCTCAGGGTGGCACCGAGGCCGTGTGTCAGTTGGACTGACTGTGCAGTTGAGGCTTTGACGGGCTGATGATTTTAAACCTGTTTGTGTTTCGTCCTGTGTTCATTTCAAATGTCATGAAATGTCAAAGTAAAGATCAGTTGTGTCTTCCCTTTATCATTTGCAGGCACTCTGTGGCCGAAGCCGGGCCGTCGCGGGCAGCTCCTTAAGGAGGATTGATGCCTCCCTGTGGCGGGGTGGGGCCAGGCCCGGGCCCTGCAGCGAGGGTTTGCAGCTGTGTGTGGTGTGGGTTTGCTGTGGGTTTGCGTTGCCCTGAGGTGTGTTAGCCGCTCTAGCTGGCCTGGGGCAGGAGCCCCTGGGGTCCAGACCCTGCCTCCCCTGCGCCGATGCAGGTCGCCAGTGCTCAGTCAGGAGGACACTGTCTGTGTCGGGCCCAGGGCCGAGGGGTCAGGCTGTGACTAGACGCCCACCTGAGAAGTAGCTGGGGCCCTGCTGGGTAGGACGCTTGGGTTTGGGTCCGACATGGTCAGTGCAGTCAGGGCGCGGGCCTCGGCCCAGCAGTGCTGCAGGGCAGGTGGGAGGGTATGTGAGGACAGAGCGGGGCATGGAGCTGCAGTCGCCACAGTCGGGCCAGGCAGCAGAGGGGACTGGGCAGACCAGGACCAGGCCGGAGGCTGACAGCGCATACACCCCCCACCCCCGCCCTCGGGGCCCCCGGAGACTGAGACTCAGCCCGCGTTTCAGTTCCTGGCAAGGCCTCCCCGACCCCGCATGCTGAACCCACCTCCGCTCCTCCTCGTGCCGTAGAGGGCAGCTGTCCCTCAGGGTCCACCCTGCAGAGCCTCCCAAATGCTCGCTGGCGTGGGCTGTGCCGGGCTTCTCTGGGAGGGTGCAGGGCTGAGAGGCATCCCCGGCAGAGCAGGGCCAGCCCCAGCAGCCCTCGCTTTCGGAAATTCTCTTCCCGGGCCTCACACAGAGACTCCAGCATGTGATACATTTTCTCAGACTTGGAGAAGCGGGCCTTCCTTGCGAAGCTGGCCCCTCCTAGGGTAAGGGCAGTGGAAGTGGCCTAGGGCCGCAGCGCAGTGGCAGCTTTCTTCCTGGGCCAGGCGGCCGTCGGCCGGGCAGTGGGACACGGGTTGGGGGGGACTGGGGTGGGCAGAGAGGCTCGGGGCAGGTGCACAGGTCTTGCCATCCGAGAGTGGCCATGAGCTCAGTTAAAGCAAGAGAAATGCTGGGCTGCACCAGAAGGATGTCCCAGAGCCTCCCTGCCAGGGGCACCCTGCTGGCCACTCTGGGTGTCCTGGCCCGTGGCAGGCGCACCCCAGCTCAGCCTGGCCTCTAGAGCCGCTGGTCCCTCTCAGCATCTCCATCCCAGGAAGCTGGGGCCTGAGTGAGCGGAAGGGGCCGCACCACCCAGCTCCTGGCAGCACAAGAGGACGGCGACCGCAGGTTCAAGATGGAGGGGGCTTTTTCCTGCCAGCCGACCGCCGGGGTGCCGTGATGCCCTACCCCAGGGAGGAGCGCTGGCGATGCCACGTGCCTTCTTCTTGGAGCTGAGCCAGGTGTGCAGCCAGCGGGAGACTCACTGAACACGTGCCGTGTGGCAGGGCTGGGTGAGCGCCGATGTGTCCAGGTCGCTGCAGCCCAGCGGGAGGGCGCATCCCGTCCACGTGCACCTTCTGCCTGCTGTGGCCTCTCTGCTCCAGCAGTGAGCCCAGGCCCTCGGGGAGGGCGTAGAGGGTGACCTCCTGCACGGTGTCCATGGGAACATGAGGGGCGGTGCGGCCGTGGTGTCAGAAGCGGCAGCCAGACCTGGGCTTGGAGCCTTCCGGGGGGGCCTGCAGAGCCCTGGCTGCTCCACACAGGGCGTCAGGGTTGGAGAGCACCTGGAGGCATCCAGCCCTGGCCCAGCACGGAGTGCATGCACAGAGGGGCTCGGAGCTGCCGGTCCTTCACACGCAGACACGGGTGCACACACGTGGAGTGCACACACACGCTTTCGTTACGTTGCCTAGAGTACCTGAGAGAAGAGACTCAGGAAGAGTGGTTGTCAGCTCACGGTTTGGGGGTTCACAGTCCGAGATTGGGAAGCCCCATTAGTCTGGAGTCTGAGGGTGGCCAGGCATTGAGGAGCAGCAGCCACGTGGTGCACAAGGTGGGAGAGCGAGAGCGAGACGGAGCACGCACGATAGGCAGAACGTGGCTTAGGTGGCCAACCCTCTTGTGCGAACTGCCCTCCACGGCCACTCCCCCAGTGACCTGAAGACCTCCCGCGGGGACCACCTCTGCCCAGCACACTGCACTCATCATTAACAGGAGGCTTTGGGGCGTTTTGAAGCTCTGCATGAGCTTGGGAGTCAAATCCTGTTCACACCGTAACACCCACAGAGACACACATGCGTGTACACATGTAGAGACACAGGCATACACACGCCTCCACAGATGTGTGCGTGCGTGCTGACACATGCATGTGCACTCAGACATGTGCACGTGGAGACAGTGCACACGTGATACACAGACACAAGCACATGCAGACATGTGCATGCACACACGTGACATCATGTATGCATTCTACCTCAGAATTTCTTAGGAAATAAGGCAGGGGATTTTTTAATCTCTAAAGCTCTGAAGAAGCAGCGTCTCTCCTTGCACGTGGGAATTCTTGCTTAAATAGGCATAAAGAACATGGCTCTGCCCCGTGCAGCGTTTGTACACAGTGACCCTTGTGTTTCTGTTATCACGAGGAACGCGTTTGAGTGGCATTTGTCTTTCGCATGTGGGCGCCCTGCTGTTTCACTGTCGTGGGGGAGCTGGCCCCGTCAGGGTGTGGGAAGAGGGGCCGTCTGCTCCTAGCCCTTCGCTGAAATCCCATGCGTGGCGGTGGCCGACGGCTTTTCAGAGTCGCAGGGGAAGCTGGGCTGCAGAGTGTGGATGACCCGTCCACACTGCGGGGCTTGCTGCTCGGGCACGTGGGCGCCCGTCCGCACAGCGGGGCTTGTTCCTCGGGCACGTGGACGCCCGCCCGCACAGTGGGGCTTGTTCCTCGGGCACGTGGGCGCCCGACCGCACAGTGGGGCTTGTTCCTCGGGCACGTGGGCCCCGTCCGCACAGCGGGGCTTGCTCCTCGGGCACGTGGGCACCCGTCCGCACAGCGGGGCTTGTTCCTCGGGCACGTGGACGCCCGTCCGCACAGCGGGGCTTGCTCCTCGGGCACGTGGGCACCCGTCCGCACAGCGGGGCTTGTTCCTCGGGCACGTGGGCACCCGTCCGCACAGCGGGGCTTGCTCCTCGGGCACGTGGGCACCCGTCCGCACAGCGGAGCTTGTTCCTCGGGCACGTGGACGCCCGTCCGCACAGCGGGGCTTGTTCCTCGGGCACGTGGATGCCCGTCCACACAGCGGGGCTTGCTCCTTGGGCACGTGGGTGCCTGTCCGCACAGCGGGGCTTGTTCCTCGGGCACAGGGGCACCCGCCCCTGTGGGGAGTGCCTGCCACCCATTCTCCTTGGGGCACACCATCATCATCTTCCCTTGAGCCACCGAGGCCCATGCTCACAGAGCCCCACGCGTGTCAGGGATGTGGGCCTCCCCCTGCCTGCCCACCCTTCCCTCCACCCCACTGCCCTTCCCACACTTCCTCCTGTCCCTTTACCTCTTCCCAGGAGACCCCTAGGTAGAGACTCCACTCCCAGCCATGGCTGCAGGAGGCAGGATGAGCTGGCTTGTTTCTGTCCCTCATTGAGCTCTTTTTTAAAAAAGATTTTGTATAAATTTATTTGACAGGTAGAGTTATAGACAGCGAGAGAGAGAGAGAGAGAGAAAGGTCTTCCATCCACTGGTTCACTCCCCAAATGGCTGCTACGGTTGGCACACTGCACTGATCCGAAGCCAGAAGCCAGGTGCTTCCTCCTGGTCTCCCATGCGGGTGCAGGGCCCAAGCACCTGGGCCATCCTCCCTCTCTTCCCAGGCCACAGCAGAGAGCTGGACTAGAAGAGGAGCAACTGGGACTAGAACCCGGCGCCCATATGGGATGCTGGTGCCACAGGCGGAGGATTAACCAAGTGAGCCACAGTGCCAGCCCCCTCATTGAGCTCTTTATTTATTTTTAAGATTTATTTATTTGAAAGAGTTACAGAGAGGCAGAAGGAGAGATTGAGAAGTCTTCCATCTGCTGGTTCACTCCCCAAATGGCCACAGTGGCCGGAGCTGGGCCAATCCAAAGCCAGAAGCCAGGAGCTTCTTCTGGGTCTCCCACGTGGGTATAGGTGCCCAAGCACTTGGGCCATCTGCTTTCCCAGGTGCATTAGCAGAGAGCCGGATCAGAAAAGGAGCAGCCAGGACTCGAGCCGGCACCCATATGGGATGCCGGCACTGCAGGGGACCGCTTTACCCACTGCGCCACAGTGCCAGCCCCACTCATTGAGCTCTTGCGCACCCTGGTCCAGACCCTTGGGGGCTGGGGGACATCCCTCCCCTGCCTTCCTGAGGGGACATCTTCCAGAGGTGTGGGCCCCGTGTTGGTTGTAGGTTTGCTACGATCGTTTTTCCTTTAATAACTGAACTCATGGGGCAGTTTTCAAAGAAAAGAGATGGAAGACTGCACAAGGCTGCGGAAAATCGATTTCTGCCCCGTGGCTCTGCTCAGACACATCTGTGGGCTTTATTAAATCAGCCCTCTCCACCACGGCTGGTGCCTTCTCCGGGGAGGAGCCGCCGGAGCCAGCCGCTGGCCTGGGGCTCTGGCCTGGTTGACAGGCACCGGCAGGGTGTCAGGTGACTGTCTGCTCTGCATTCAGGCAGCGGCTCCCGTACTTCACAGGGTCACACCTGACAAGACAGGAAGACGGGCAGGGGAATGCGACTGTGGGCTTGGTGAGCGCGAGCGCCGTCTGTTTACAGCTTGTCCCCGTGTAGCCGGGCGTGCGTCTGCTCTGACCTGGGCGTCCAGGCCTGGACATGGCCCTTTTCTGTGAGGTCCTGCCCCTGTGGGGGTCTTGTCGCTGGGGGCTCCTGCCTGCACGTCAAGGAGCTTGTGTTGCGTAAGGGCTCCCCGTGAACGGTGGTGAGAGTCAGACGCGGGCGCGTCAGTCGCTGAAGACTAGGAGACCCCCAGAGCCCAAGGATCACTGCCTGTCCATGGTGGTCTCCCTGCACGTGCAAGAAAGCGCGCGGAGCTGAGGAGAGCAGGGCGGGCCTGCTGGGCCCCGTGCCCTCGCCGACAGCTCCGTGGCCTGCGCCGGCTCCCACCCGCTGTGGTGCCAGATTGAAGCGCGTGCTGCTCAAAGAGCCCCACGGAAGCGGCCTGTTAGCTACGCGGCCTGCTCGAAGGTGACTCAGCCTCGGTGTTCCCGGTGAGCCTGGTCTCGAACCCTCTGGGATGCACCCTGAGTTTATTTGGAGAGTTCCCGGTCTCGGAAAACCATGAAAGAAAACGTTATGCATTAGTTGAGAGCCAGAGAGAGGGGGGGAGCTCCACTGGTTCCCCCCCAAGATGCCTGCAGTAGTAGCTGGGGTCTGGGCACTCCATCCGTGTCTCTGGGCGACAGGAACCCAGCCGCTTGAGTCACTACCGTTGCCTTGTAGGGTCCACGGTACCAGGATCCTGGAGTCTGGAGGCAGAGCTGGGATTAAATCACGCTGGCCTCTTAGCTGCCGGACCACAGGCCTGCCCCTGTGGATGCCCCTGAGGCACGGGAACAGTGGGCATGGGCGACAGGAGCCGCACATGCTGTCAGGCGGCTCTGAGCAGTGTGTGCCCTCCGCTTCTCCGGGGGCTCAGCTGTGCCTCCGTAAGTTGATGGCGTTTGGGCAAGAGCAGGGTGACAGTTTCCTGCTTCCCCCAAACTCCAAGCTATGCACAAGGACTTCTTAGCAATCACAGCCAGCTTGGAGTTCAGTGAATTACTTGCTGTTAAATAATTTCAAAGCACAACTATAAAAATCTTCCCATGCCTTAGTAAGGAAAGAACGTGTCTAGGGACCAGCGCTGTGGCATGGTAGGTTGACTCCGCCTGTGGTGCCGGCGTCCCATATGGTGATCTGTCTGTGTCCCAGCTGCTCCACTCCCAACCCAGCTCCCTGCTAATGGCCTGGCAAAGTGGTGGAAGATGGCCCAAGTGCTTGGGCCCCTGCACCCCCGGGGAGACCCGGAGGAAGCTCCTGGCTTCAGATGGGCCCGTCTCTGGCCGTTGGGTCTATCTGGGGAGTGAGCCAGCAGATGGACGCTCTTTCTCTCTGTTTCTGCCTCTCTCCTGCTCTCTCTCTGTCTCAAATAAATAAATCTTTTTAAAAAAAGAACATGATTAGTGTGGGGCGGAGCTGCCTTGTAATCCATGTAGCACAGGCCCCTGAGGGCCAAGGACACGCAGCTCGTGAGGTGGCCCTGCTGGCACCAGCCTGTGGCCCCAGGACTCGCCAAGCCCGCTTGGCAAGGGCTGCCTGCGGCCCCCACTCCCGGACGCCTCCGTGAGACACTCGGTGACTGCGGCTGGGCAGCAGGGTTGAAATGCTGCCGGGGAAGTGGCTGTAGGAGAACTTTGGAGGACACGCTGTGTGGCCTGCGGCACTGTGGCAGTGCTCTCCAGGCCGTGTCTCGCTGGCAGCGCCTGGGCCTTCCGCCTGCTGGCCGGCACCCTGGCACTGCCCACTGCGGCCTGGCCCGAGCCCGGGCCTGTGCTCCCTGCCTCACTGACCCCCAGCAGCCTCAGGCCAGCGGCGCACAGAATGCTGGGACCCTGCCCGTGGGGGAGGGGCCATGGGTTAGTCTCACCAGTGTGGGAAGGACTCGCACCCCCACTCAGCTTCTCCACTGGAAGGCCCTCGTTGTCTCATTAATGACGTTTGATGTCTAAGGCAGATGGACTCGGAGACGCTCATCTGTTCA
The DNA here is from genome assembly GCA_949820135.1 of Sylvilagus floridanus. Lineage (NCBI taxonomy): Eukaryota > Metazoa > Chordata > Mammalia > Lagomorpha > Leporidae > Sylvilagus > Sylvilagus floridanus. Next base: position 2,022,220 of record OX463231.1, on the reverse strand, counting down.
GTCCCTAAAGAAATGTCATTACATCTCAACCTTATTACAGTGTCACCCACAGCGCCCTCGGCAGTCACGGGTCCTGCCCCGCAGCCTCCCATGGCCCCCAGGTGGATCTGGTGTGGGAGTGCAGTGTCACCCACAGCGCCCTCGGCAGTCACGGGTCCTGCCCCGCAGCCTCCCACGGCCCCCAGGTGGATCTGGTGTGGGAGTGCAGTGGCACCGGCCGAGGGCTGGGCTGGGGCCGTGAGGAGCTGCCTTCCTGGAGCCTGGTGGACCCCTGCCCTCCTTGTGGGCTCCTGTCTGGCAGGCCTCACCCAGGACGGGACCCACCAGCGTGCTGAGGGTGAACTTAGACGGGGCAGGGGCCGAACGGCCACTCACGAGGAGGCCAGGAGCCTGAGGTTTCTGTGTAGACCTGGGTGAGACATGAATGACACGGGAGCTGGCTGCCCCCGGAGTGCAGGTCAGCGCCAGGCTGCGACCTCTGCAGCCCAGATCCTGGACTTCCCAGTGGAAAGCGACCCTTGCGGTGGGGGGCCGCCGTTCTCTGCTCGTTTGTCTGTGCCTTGGGTTTCTGGTGACGAGAGGGGGCTTCAGCAGGGCCACGGCCTTCAGGGCCCTCTGCTGGGGAGGGACACACAGCACTTCAGGGGAGGCTGATTCCCCACTGTTGCCTCTCCCCCAGACCTGCCCCCATGCCTGGAGGATTTGCGCACTCATCTCAGGCCATCTGGCCTCTGCCAGCCTCTGCGTGCAGGCCAGACCCCGTGTCCAGCTGGGAAAAGGCACAGGCGTGGCGTGGCTGCCGCTGTCCTGGGCAGGAGCAGGACGGAGCCTCTTCCCCGAGGGAGCCGTGTGGAGCTCCGCGGTGCAGCCAGGCCTGGGCTCAGCTCTTCCTGCGTCAGCCTGATTCCCCAGCCCCTCGCCCAGGGTCGGCCTGAAGTCCTTTTTGCCTCCTCGATTCTTACTTTTTTTCCACTTGACTCCCTAGATGCCTGCAGCTGGGAACTGGGAATCCAGGTCTCCCATCGGGTGGCAGAAAGCCTGTTGTTTGAGCCGTCACCACTGCCTGCCAGGGTGGACGTTAGCAGGAAGCTGGAGTCGGGAGCAGGGCGTCGCATCAGATACAAGCATCGTAACTGCTGGGCCAACCGCCTGCCCTTGTGTCCGGTGCCAGAGTCCCCGGGTGTTGAGGGCAGGGGTGGACGGGGCAGAAGAGGAGGCTGGATCTCTTGGGGCCTGGTGGTCACATTGGGGGGGCAGGTGATTACTATAGCATTGGCGTGGGAACTTTGGTTCCTGGTTCACTATAGACCCACGTGCGTGGAATGACCTTAGTTCTTTCTACTGGGGGGAAAGTTCAGGAGAAGTGCCTGGCGGCCTCTGGCGAGGTGTGCAGGGAGCGCGAGTTCGTGCACTGCAGGAGGACTCGCTGAGCACCCTCCCTGAGCAGGAGTCGGGCAGCACAGGAAGCCGCCGTGGCTAACGTAGCAGCTGGGGAGGCCAGCCCGAGGCGGGGCACTCGTGCAGGGCGAGGGCCGTGGAAGAGGAACGGAGTGCGCGGCTCTTAGAGCCCACACTTGCGCTTAGAAGGGACGTGGGGCTGGACGCCAGGGCGAGGCAGCTTCTGCCGGGTCCCGCAGGGGGCGTCCACCGCCCCACCCACACTGTGAGCTCCCTGTGGGCGGGGACGCTGACCTCACACTGCTCAGCTCCTTGGTTTGAGGAGCTGAGATCGGCTGTGCTCAGCAGGGGAGTGCGACCGTGGGCCCAGTGTGGCCCCCGTGGATCCCGGCCCCAGGACTCCTGAGGGTGAGGTACCAGCACCCTGTGGGCCGTCTCTGGCGGGGGCTGTCATGGCTCAAGTGCTCACGTGCCCCTCCTGCTGGCACAGATCCCCTCAGTGGCCTCGTGCCCCTGAAGCCACAGCCCTTCGCGGGCAGAGCCCCCGGCCACGGGGTCCTTGGGCCAGTGTAAGAGGACACACACAGGAGGAAGTGAGCTGTCGATAGGGGTCTCTGGGCCACCTGAGGTGTCCTCGCCGCCCAGCAGGCCCTGGATGTGCGTGGTCTCGGCTTTGTTGCCCTAATTAGCCGGAGGATTTCCAGGGCAAACACGATGGGATTTCTCAGTTCAACTTTGGGGTGTTTGTTTTTTGAGATAAAGCACACAGAAGAAGTTGCATTGATCTCCTAATTCCTCATGCAAAGAAAAAATATTTGCTCTTCTTGTATTTAGTGTGTCTGAATCTTGTTGAGGTAGGGCGGGGGCGGGACGGGGAGGGTCTGGTCAGACTGGACACTGGAGGCCGTCGTCCGGGCCTGGGAGCCTCCGTCCCATAGTCACCATGCCCCACAGCATGAAGACGGGATACCTCCTGCTCTGGGCAAGGAGCCAAGGACCCCCGTGTCAGATTCTGTGTGTCAGATGAGGGGCTGCTCCCTGTGCCACTGAGGGTGTCAGATTCCGTGTGTGCAGGTTAGCCCTGCCCACTGAGGGTGTCAGATTCCGTGTGTGCAGGTGGGGGCTGCTCCCTGCCCACTGATGTTTTCCCACGTGTGCTCGTGTGCAGGGAGTGGCAGTAGGTATCTGGGGCTCTTTGTAAGGATGCTAACCCCATCCACAAGGGTCCTGCCCGCCTGCACGCCTCCCCTTGTGGCGGCTGGCTTCTGACCACAGCACCTTGCTGGCGGGAGCCGGGACAGAGCGGGCAGCTCCCCTGCCGCCAGCCTGCACACGGGCCCTTGTGCATCCCGCACGGAGCTTCTGCTGGCAGAGACTTAATGTGTTGCGTTGCTTTGTTTGGCTGAGCCGTGACCATTTGGGCACAGGGGTGCTCGGCTGCCCCTGGGAGCAGAGTTTGCTGAGGGAGGAACCGGACGTGCGTGGTGTGGGCCGCAGGTGCCAGCATGGCTGCATCTCCTACAGACCTCACGGCAGGAACTGTGTCCTGGAGGGCGCCCGTGCTGGGTGGTCCCTGGGACCCCGGCTCAAGGGTTGTGAGTTGCCCTGAAGGACTGTGGCCTCCAGCAGCTGCCGGTGCCTCACACAGGGAGGTTTGGGACAGAGAGGAACCTCCTTCCCGGGGAATTCCAGCTAGCCCTGGTCTGCAGGACTCCCACCTGCCTCGCCTACCCCAGGTACTGACGCCCGGCTTCCCAGGCAGGGCTGGGTGAGTGTGTGCCAGCGCCCTGCGCCGACACTGCCTGAGCAGGCCTGTGCATTTGTATTCAGGAGTTGCGGTGGGAGAAGCGCCCTTCTTTATGTCTCCAAATAATCCCATTGTAATAAACTTAATTCCTGCCAGTACATGAAAACCAGCCCGTGAGCCTGTCACAAAGTCAAATAATGTGACATCTCCTATTACATTATCACTCTTGATTGGAGCGGCACTCTTAAATACCAATCTGTGATTCTGTCTGCCCTCCCTGCTGCATTAATATCTTCTCATAATCATTATCAGATGACACCTCTGTCACTTTGGAAATGGGTCGCCGAGAACAGCAGTGACGCCCACAGCGGAGCCCAGAGGTTTTTACAACAGTGTCCCCTTCTTGGGAGCAGGGACGTCACTCTGGGCAGAAGCTGGGCCGTGTGTGTGGGAGCCAGTGGGGAAGGGCCGTCGCTCGGCGTCGCTCGGGCTCTGCACGTGTCCGCCTGAACCTGGCCCTTTTGCCGCACGGCCCGGTTTGCTCCGTGTATTTGAGATGGACCTTGTCAGCTGTGAGAAAGGCTGTTGTTGGAGCCCGTTTCAGGAAACAAGGCTTGTTTATCCAGAAGCCGCTCTTGCTTGGCAGCTGGCCGGGCCCGGGGAGGCTGCCCACCCAGCCTCTGCCATCTGCAGGCCCCCGGAAGCCTGCCCGTGGCAGCATGGCCCTGTGTGGGGTGGTCCTGGGGTTGTCAGTTGCTGCAGGGCTTTCTCGGCCCCGGGGTGGGCTGTCCATGCTGGTGAGACACGTCTGTGGAGTGAACACCTGCCCAGCGCCACCCCGGAGCCATGGCTCCCACAGCCCCCAGCAAGAGAGCATCCTTGAGCAGGTGCTAAGGCTGGCCGGAGCCTGGGATTCCGGCTGCAGAGCCCTGGACTTAGGGCGGCTCTGGGATTCCGGCTGCAGAGCCCTGGATTTAGGGCGGCTCTGGTGCCCGTTAGCGTGCGACTTTGATCAGATCCGTTTGCCCACCTTTCCAGTCCGGGAAGCCAGCGGGTTCTGATGCTGCTGACGCTCCGTGCCGCCGCCGTGGTTGGAGTGTCTCCCCGTGGAGCTGGCTGTGCTCCTGCACACACGTTCCTGAGCCAGCTCTGCCAGAGAGGGCTGTGTGCAAGTCGGCAGAGCACGCAGCTTTGTGAGCCTGAGCCCAGGGCTGCCCGACTCTGCCACCCATACTGCTGCGCGCGCTGTGGGAGATCCCTCCCCGCCAGCTCATTCCGTAGCAGGTGCCGAGGCTCTGTAAGAAAACCAGTTTTTACCACGCACTTCCTTCAGGGGCTTGTGTTTGCCTGCATTGCTGCTGGTGGTTTCCTAGGAAGAAGAGCGCAGGGAGCCAGGAGGAGAGGGAGGGAGAGACTTGGCTAATACCACCGTTTCGTGTATCAGATTCCACTGGTTCCAACGTGGGATTCAGCCGGATAATGTTCTGTGCGTTGTGACTGAAATCCCCGTCCTGCCAAATGGTTGTCTGGCGTGAAGAGCACCCCGCGCGGTGTGTAGTGGCTCTGCCGTGGCTGTGCCTGTTGGGCACAAGCAGCGTGGGCCTCCTGCCTGCTTGCCCTCTGGGCACTGGGGACACTGACCACTGGCTGCCACCGCTGGTGGGCCCAGTGACCTCATTCCGAGGCTGGTTCCTCATGGACCAGCAGCCCACAGTTTCGTAGGGGAAGAGCGTGGGGCCTCCATTTAGGCTCACCCCACAACTCGTTTACTTTTCATTGATCTGCCTACCTCTCTCCCGCCCGTCCACTTACTCATCTACCCACCACCCATCTGTCCGCCCACCTATCTACACAGCCACCATCCATCTATGCACTCATCCACCTATCTAGCTGACTACACAGCCACCGTCCATCTATGCATTCATCCACCTGTCCATCCATCTGTATGTCCCCCCATCCATCCGTCCACCTGTCTGCTTATTCACCACCGCTCATCTGTGCACTCATCCACCTATCTAGCTGACTACACAGTCACCGTCCATCTGTGCACTCATCCACCTGTCCATCCATCTGTATGTCCCCCCATCCATCCGTCCACCTGTCTGCTTATTCACCACCGCTCATCTGTGCACTCATCTACCTATCTAGCTGACTACACAGCCACCGTCCATCTGTGCACTCATCCACCTGTCCATCCATCTGTATGTCCCCCCATCCATCCGTCCACCTGTCTGCTTATTCACCACCGCTCATCTGTGCACTCATCCACCTATCTAGCTGACTACACAGCCACCGTCCATCTGTGCACTCATCCACCTGTCCATCCATCTGTATGTCCCCCCATCCATCCGTCCACCTGTCTGCTTATTCACCACCGCTCATCTGTGCACTCATCCACCTATCTAGCTGACTACACAGCCACCGTCCATCTATGCATTCATCCGTCATCCATCTGTATGTCCCCCCATCCATCCGTCCACCTGTCTGCTTATTCACCACCGCTCATCTGTGCGCCCCGTTTGCCGTCCACCCACCTGTCTACCTCCCGTCCATCCATCCAGCTTTCTGTCACCACCCATCTGCCCCCAGCCCACACCCATCTGCTCACTCCTCTGCACACACCTGCCCACCCTCCCACCCGTTGCTCAGCATTTGTGTGGACCCTGCCCTGCTCCTCTCAGCCCTGCCAGTGACTTCTGAGCCTTTGTCCTCAGGGTGCTGGAGGGCTGGAAGGGCTTGGTGGGAGTTCAGGGCGCGGGGGGACTTGCAGTGGAGACCTTAGGGGTCACACGGCTCCCCAGAAGGGCTTGGTGGGAGTTCAGGGCGCGGGGGGACTTGCAGTGGAGACCTTAGGGGTCACACGGCTCCCCAGAAGGGCTTGGTGGGAGTTCAGGGCGCGGGGGGACTTGCAGTGGAGACCTTAGGGGTCACACGGCTCCCCAGAAGAAGCTGCTGAGCAGAGCATGTCCCACCTGGGCCTTGGCCTCAGGGGACCTCTTCTGGACATGTTGGCTCCATCTCCTCAGGGAGTGGGAGGAGCCAGGTGGATCAGGCACCCAGAACCGCTCTGCATGCCCGGGCTCCTGCCGAGCCACAGCCAGTCTCAGCGGAACAGACTTAGGGTCGGTCTACCGAGGGAGGCCGAAAGACAACTTCTGTTCTTGCAAGTGCATAAATCTCAAGTCTGAAGTACTTGCTGTGACCCTTACGTGCTGAAACAATGGGAAAGTGTCCTAACCGCCGAGGATTTACGGCCTGGTTTTACTGGAATCGGGAAGCGCAAAGGGTGCCTTGTGGGCCAGTTAATTAGTCTTGATCTGCTTCCAGGAATAAGCTTGCATTTTAAATATCACATCAGTGCAGCTGTCCCACACTGCCGTGGCTTCAGCCCCACCTGGGATGGTGCTTGCACAGGGCCTTGTGGAGCAGTCAGGGGTGAGTGTAGACGCTGGTCCCTGGTGACCGTGTCCTTGTGGAGCAGTCAGGGGTGAGTGTAGACGCTGGTCCCTGGTGACCGTGTCCTTGTGTAGGAGTCAGGGGTGAGTGTAGACGCTGGTCCCTGGTGACCGTGTCCTTGTGGAGCAGTCAGGGGTGAGTGTAGACGCTGGTCCCTGGTGACCGTGTCCTTGTGTAGGAGTCAGGGGTGAGTGTAGACGCTGGTCCCTGGTGACCATGTCCTTGTGTAGGAGTCAGGGGTGAGTGTAGACGCTGGTCCCTGGTGACCGTGTCCTTGTGTAGGAGTCAGGGGTGAGTGTAGACACTGCTCCCTGGTGACCGTGTCCTTGTGTAGGAGTCAGGGGTGAGTGTAGACGCTGGTCCCTGGTGACCGTGTCCTTGTGTAGGGGTCAGGGGTGAGTGTAGACGCTGGTCCCTGGTGACCGAGTCCTTGTGTAGGAGTCAGGGGTAAGTGTAAACGCTGGTCCCTGGTGACCGTGTCCTTGTGTAGGAGTCAGGGGTGAGTGTAGACACTGCTCCCTGGTGACCGTGTCCTTGTGTAGGAGTCAGGGGTGAGTGTAGACGCTGGTCCCTGGTGACCGTGTCCTTGTGTAGGAGTCAGGGGTGAGTGTAGACGCTGGTCCCTGGTGACCGTGTCCTTGTGTAGGAGTCAGGGGTGAGTGTAGACGCTGGTCCCTGGTGACCGTGTCCTTGTGTAGGAGTCAGGGGTGAGTGTAGACGCTGGTCCCTGGTGACCGAGTCCTTGTGTAGGAGTCAGGGGTGAGTGTAGACGCTGGTCCCTGGTGACCGTGTCCTTGTGTAGGGGTCAGGGGTGAGTGTAGACGCTGGTCCCTGGTGACCATGTCCTTGTGTAGGAGTCAGGGGTGAGTGTAGACGCTGGTCCCTGGTGACTGTGTCCTTGTGTAGGAGTCAGGGATGAGTGTAGCGCTGGTCCCTGGTGACCGTGTCCTTGTGTAGGAGTCAGGGGTGAGTGTAGACGCTGGTCCCTGGTGACCGTGTCCTTGTGTAGGAGTCAGGGGTGAGTGTAGATGCTGTTCCCTGGTGACCGTGTCCTTGTGTAGGAGTCAGGGGTGAGTGTAGACGCTGGTCCCTGGTGACTGTGTCCTTGTGTAGGAGTCACGGGTGAGTGTAGACGCTGGTCCCTGGTGACCGTGTCCTTGTGTAGGAGTCAGGGGTGAGTGTAGACGCTGGTCCCTGGTGACCGTGTCCTTGTGTAGGAGTCAGGGGTGAGTGTAGACGCTGGTCCCTGGTGACCGAGTCCTTGTGTAGGGGTCAGGGGTGAGTGTAGACGCTGTTCCCTGGTGACCATGGCCTTGTGTAGCAGTCAGGGGTGAGTGTAGATGCTGGTCCCTGGTGACCGTGTCCTTGTGTAGGAGTCAGGGGTGAGTGTAGATGCTGGTCCCTGGTGACCGTGTCCTTGTGTAGGAGTCAGGGGTGAGTGTAGACGCTGGTCCCTGGTGACCGTGTCCTTGTGTAGGAGTCAGGGGTGAGTGTAGACACTGGTCCCTGGTGACCGAGTCCTTGTGTAGGGGTCAGGGGTGAGTGTAGACGCTGGTCCCTGGTGACCGAGTCCTTGTGTAGGAGTCAGGGGTGAGTGTAGACGCTGGTCCCTGGTGACCGAGTCCTTGTGTAGGGGTCAGGGGTCTGGGTGTAGACGCTGGTCCCTGTTGACCGTGCGACACTCGCCTGATGAGTGGTCATCCCTGGGGCAGAGGCCTGCGCCAGCTCCTGGGGGCCCGTCCACTCAACCACTCTGTGCTGTCACCCAGGGCCACCCCTGTGCTTGCCTGGGATCTCACAGCCGTTTCTCCCTCCGGGGTGTGGGGAGCCGCCCCTCTCGCCAGCACACACTCCCGCAGTCGGGAGATGGGCTCGGTGATCAGACAGCCTCAGTGACGTGCAGGAGATCCCAGATGCACGTCCGAGACAACGAGCCCCGGCCAGCAGCTTCCCGGGGCCGGGCCGGGCTGGCGCTGCTGGAGTTATCTGACCGTCGACCCCGTGACAGCACGTCTTCCTCTCCCCCGGGCAGCCAACTCCTGTGCCTTTTCTATCACTCAGAGATAATCGAATCGAATTAGCTTTCAGATTGGCCATGGGAGTGGATTCAGACCCTGTCGGAGGATGGGCAGTGAGCTGCCTTTTCCTGATCCGTGGTCCGTGACCCACAGGCCACTGCAGAATTGGGTGTGGGGAGGGCGGCCTCCTGTATGGAGGTGGAGGCGGCTGCGGGCCCACCTGGAGGCCTCTCGGAGGACACACACACACCGCACTTGCTCAGTCAGGAGCCCGATCTGAGTGACCGATTACAGCCCCACGGCACTGAGCTACATGGAATAAGCAGTCAGTTGGTCCGGCTGAGGCTCGGGGTGACAGGAGATCCGTTTGCAGTGTCAGTTAGGGGAAGTGTTGCTGAGGGCGGATCCGGGGCCTGGCTGTTGAAGGGAGGAGCAGACAGGAAGTTACAGCCCACATTGCGCAGGAAGCAGCGTGCCGAGGAGCCAGCGGGACTGCCAGGGGTGGGCTGTGGGTGCCCGCTGGGCAGTGGGTGGCGGGTGCTGGGCGCAGCGCGTCCCAGGGCAGAGCAGGAGAGCTCTGTTTCCCCGGGTGACTGGGAAGCGATCGTGCAGCAGCCCAGCGTCTGCCTGCCCTCAGCAGTGCTGGAGCTGCCAGTCAGACAAGGCCGGGCCAGAGACCCCTCCCCCAGCACTGACCTTGTTCTCTGTGAGCCCCCCAGGGCTGCCTCTGCCTTTGACGGAGTGTGCATGAGCCCCGGGGGCCTCAGCCGGGTGCTGTTCTTCCTGCACCTTTAAGAAGCATTGCATCCGCTCTGCCCGCAGCCCTCGCGGCTGCTCAGGGACCCCTGTGTGAAGTCCCCAGGCGCCCCGCCTGGCACCGCTCCCAGCCTTGTGGGGAGGCCCCAGCAGTCGCTGAGAGGCCGTGGGACGCACCCAGCGTTCGGTCAGGGCTGCCCACTGCATGCCTTTGGCTCCTCGTCGCTCGGCGCTTCGTGCACTTTGTGTTGTCCTGGTTACGGTGCAGTAGGACAGGGCCGTGCAGGAAGTGCCCGGCGAGGCCTGCCCCCGTCCCTAACTGCAGGCGTGGACCGAGCTGCAGGCTCAGCCGCGACCGGGGACGGGGGAGCTGGACCTGCAGCCTGGACCAGGCGTGGAGGGCTTGCCGAGAGGCGGTGAGGCCAGTGCCCGCCCCGGCTGGGCTCCACCAGCGTGGCCTGACCTGCAGCAGTGAGCCCGGAAGAGGCTTCCGCGGGCCTTGAGCCCTGGGGTGGCTGAAGGTCAGAGTCAAGGCCAAGGGAGCAAACTGGTCTGAACTGGTGAAAACCCACACCGCCTGCAGAGACAGGCCAACACCCACCTCCTGATGCCTGCGCACCCTTGGGCCAGGGGGATTCCCCCGGAGAACCTGCCACAAAGAGGGTGGCGCCCAATGTACAGGACCTTGTACCGGGGACATGGAATCCCTGAACAGCCAGCAAGCCGTTTGAAAGTAAGTAAAAGAATAGAGGTGGGAAGGAGCGGCCGTGAGAATCCAGCAGTTGGATGATCAACGGCATCTTGAGAGGTGTGCATGAGGATCCCTGAGGATGTGATCCTGGCCGAGGCGCGTGTGGCTGAGCCCGTGGCCCTCACCATAGCCTGAGGGGGGGGGCTGCCAAGCTGATGCCCTGGCCTGCAGGCGGGAGAGGGGCCAGCAGGACTGGAGCCGGTGGGGGAGCCCTCTCCCTCGGGGCTCTCCGGGGCTCCTGTGCCCTCTGCTCTCCCTGCAGCCTGGCCCCGGCCCCTCTTTGCCGCTCCACGCACTGCTTCCTGTGTGGCTCTCGAGGACCAGGGAGGAGGGCGGGAGCTGAGTGAGCAGGGAGAGGACGGAAAGTCCCGCCTGTCACTGGCCAGCTAAGGAGCCAGGTCCACTACTGGGGGAGGGGGCGCACGTGGCCTTAGGGCCACTCTCCTGGGGACACAGGCAGGACTGTTACTGTGGGTGTGTCCAGGGACGTGGGGACAGCCTGGAGCTGGCGCTCCCGAGCCCAGCGAGTTGTGTCCCAGCCCAGACCTTGTTAGTGTGGAGTCGGCTCACAGCATCACATGCAGGCCCCATTTATTTCTTTCAAATGGTTTTCAAAAAGTTCTAAAAATAGGAACTTAATTAGACATTCAGCAAAATGCTGTGCGGTGTTTATCCCCTCTTGCTGGCTGCATTGTTCATTCTTCGTAAGTCAGAGCTCTTCCCCCACCTGCAGAGCTGGCCCCCCCCAGTCCTGCAGCTCCTCCCCCACCTGCAGAGCTGGGCCCCCCCACAATCCTGCAGCTCCTCCCCTACCTGTAGAGCTGGCCCCCCCCCAGTCCTGCAGCTCCTCCCCCACCTGCAGAGCTGGGCCCCCCCAAAATCCTGCAGCTCCTCCCCTACCTGCAGAGATGGCCCCCCCCACAGTCCTGCAGCTCCTCTCCCACTTGTAGAGCTGGGCCCCCCAACAGTCCTGCAGCTCCTCCCCCACCTGCAGAGCTGGCCCCTCCCACAGTCCTGCAGCTCCTCCCCCACCTGCAGAGCTGGGCCCCCCAACAGTCCTGTAGCTCCTCCCCCACCTGCAGAGCTGGGCCCCCCAACAGTCCTGCAGCTCCTCCCCCACCTGCAGAGCTGGCCCCTCCCACAGTCCTGCAGCTCCTCCCCCACCTGCAGAGCTGGCCCCTCCCACAGTCCTGCAGCTCCTCCCCCACCTGCAGAGCTGGGCCCCACAGTCCTGCAGCTCCTCCCCCACCTGCAGAGCTGGGCCCCACAGTTCTGCACAGGGCCGGCGTCCTCTGAGGTGTCCACAGAGGGCCGCGTGGGCGGAACCTTAGGGGCTGGAGTGGGGGCTGCCCTGTGCCCTCGTGGGCAGCTTCCTGTGGCTCCTTCCTTCAGCAGGTGGGCCTGGGCGGAGAAGGGGGCAGGCGCGAGGCCAGCCAGCCCTTGGCCCAGGAGCTCGCAGAGGCTGCAGTGTCCACTGTGAGTAATCAGGAAGGAAGGTTCTGGAAGAAGTGGGTGCCACGGGAGTGCAGGTAGCTGAGGTCTGTGTGGTTGAGGCTCTCAAGCTGTGTGGTTGATGGCTCCACGCCTTTGGGGACTTGCTCACCGTGGACCCCAGGGACAGTGCCTTCAGAATAAAAGGGACGCCTTGGGCCCGTTGGCCATCCTCCAGCTGTGGGGCCTGCATGTGATGCTCTGCCTCGTTGTGGGGCAGTGAGGGCTGGGCCCTTGTCCCCTGGTCCCGGCTTCTCACCTGTAGAAGGGACCTGATAGATTTCTCTAAGCCAGCTGCAGTGCAGGTGTGGGCTGGGGACGCTGCCGTCTCCCTGCAGGGTCAGCCCCCTCCCCCCGCCCAGGCCCAGCAGAACTCAGTGCTGCCCTGTCCGAGGTGGAGGACGCCAGGGGCCCCCCGCCGGGGCGCAGTGAAGGACCCGGCCCCCCGCCGGGGCGCAGTGAGGGACTTGGCCCCATGCCGGGGTGCAGTGAGGGGCCCGGCCCCCTGCCGGGGCGCAGTGAGGGACCCAGCCCCCTGCCAGGGTGCAGTGAGGGACTTGGCACCATGCCGGGGTGCAGTGAGGGACCCGGCCTCCTGCCGGGGTGCAGTGAGTGACCCGGCCCCCTGCCAGGGTGCAGTGAGGGACTTGGCACCATGCCGGGGTGCAGTGAGGGACCCGGCCCCCTGCCGGGGTGCAGTGAGGGGCCCAGCCCCGTGCCGGGGGTGCAGTGAGAGACCCGGCCCTGTGCCAGGGGTGCAGTGAGGGACCCGGCCCTGTGCCAGGGATGCAGTGAGGGGCCCGGCCTCCTGCCAGGGTGCAGTGAGGGACTTGGCCCCCTGCCGGGGTGCAGTGAGGGACCCAGCCCCGTGCCAGGGGTGCGATGAGGGACCCGGCCCCGTGCCGGGGTGCAGTGAGGGGCCCGGCCCCGTGCCAGGGGTGCGGTGAGGGACCCGGCCCCATGCCGGGGTGCAGTGAGGGGCCCGGCCCCGTGCCGGGGTGCAGTGAGGGACCCAGCCCCGTGCCGGGGGCGCAGTGAAGGACCCAGCCCCGTGCCAGGGGTGCAGTGAGGGACCCAGCCCCGTACTGGGGGTGCAGTGAGGGACCCAGCCCCATGCCGGGGCGCAGTGAAGGACCCAGCCCTGTGCCAGGGGTGCGATGAGGGACCCGGCCCCGTGCCGGGGTGCAGTGAGGGACTTGGCCCCGTGCCGGGGGCGCAGTGAAGGACCCAGCCCCGTGCCAGGGGTGCAGTGAGGGACCCAGCCCCATGCCGGGGGTGCAGTGAGGGACCCAGCCCCATGCCGGGGCGCAGTGAGGGACTTGGCCCCATGCCGGGCGCAGTGAAGGACCCAGCCCCGTGCCAGGGGTGCGGTGAGGGACCCGGCCCCCTGAAGCCTCCAGGCCCCTTCCAATTCACCTTTTCATCAGAGTAGCCAGGAATGTGTGGCTCAGGAACCACCCTGTGCACTGGGCTCAGCCCCAGGAGCAGCTTGGTTCCGTCCAGAGTGTCCATCACCGCTGGGCCGTGTGCACTGTGAGCTCATGGGGGCTCGAAAGGAAGGGACTTGCTCTTCCTTTCAGATAAATAAACCAACAGACGTTGTCAAAAGGGGACCCAGGCCCCTGGGACCTGCCCGGTTGTGAGCAGTGGTGCCTATGAGGCTGGCGTTTTAACACTGTGGGTGGGTTTGGGTGACTCCTGGTCCGAGGGGCTCAGCGCGGCCGTCCTTGGCTGAGGCAGGTCAGTGGCTCCCCGCACACGCTCCGCCTGCGTGACCTTCCCTGACCTCCGCCACCTGCGCGTCTCCTCCTGGCTTCCCAGCCGTGGGAAGTCAGTGTCTGAGCACAGACTTCAACAACGCAGGAAATTTAATTGTTTTTACAATGTATGTTATGGGAGCTCCTGTGGCGTAATTGGTCAGCACGTGGTTCTCACGTAATGTGTGTGGCAAAGGAGAATGTCATGTAGTCCGGGTTCTGCCGCCAGGGCCTGCCTGTCTGTGGATGTGGACGGCAGAGGAGGCACACTGGTGTCTGTCCTTCTGCCGAAAGCAGTGTCCTGTACACGGGGCCGAGGCCAGAGCTGTGTCCAGACAGGAGGTACCCTCTCCCTGTTCCACACACACATGCCACACACTATACACCAAACACACACACCTTATACACACATGCCACACCCCTCCCACACACATCACACTCCCCATGCACCCCCCACATACGCCTTATACACACATACCACACCCCTTCCACACACATCACAGTCACCATACACAAAACACACAGGCCATATTCACTCACAGCAGACACTCCACATGTCACAAGCCACACAGTCTACACCATAGTCATACAACCTACACATCACATGCCACACACTCAGCCACAGGTCACATACAGTGTACACATGTACCACAACCCCACTGGAAGGGACATCACCACACATCTAGACGTCGCCTTCAAAGTTTGCACTGTTGATGGGAAAGTCTCGGGCCTGGACACTCAGTGATGGCCTGGGCTTTGTAGTGGCCGACCGACATAGGCAGTGACTACCTGAGGTACACTGTGGCCACCCAACATATGTAGTGACCGCCCGAAGGACCTAGTGACCGCCCGAGGGACCTGGTGACCGCCTGAGGGACCTGGTGACTGCCCGAGGGGACCTAGTGACCGCCCGAGGGACCTAGTGATGGCACTCAGTGACCACCGTCTTGGCTGTCCTGGCTGCTGGGCTGGGCCTAGGCAGGTTCTGAAGTTCTTGTGATCACCGTGTCCTGACTCACCTGGACCCTCTCCTGCCTTAGGTGGAAGCCACCCTGTGAGTGAGCAAGGGGCATGACGCACCTTCCTTCTGGACGCCAGGCACTTGCAGAAGGAACCTGCTGGGCCCTGGCCCTGGCCCTGGGAGGAGCCCCTCTGTGGGCTGGGTGTGGCAGTGTGGTGCACAGAGCACAGCTCTGCAGCGTGGGATGGAGGTTCAGGTCCTGTGCCAGGATTTGCAGGCCACTGTCCCACGGCTGGTGCTGTCCCCTCTGGAAGCTTCCTCCTTGGTGTGGTGTGGTGATCGCAGTGCCCAGTGTGAGGGTCTGTGCGGGCCTCGTTCCCTGCGTGGAAGGCATCTCCACGTTGGGCTCCCTCCGGGCTGTGCCTGGCTCCTGGACCTGCCCTGGTTGGACTGGGAGCCAGCCAGGCTGGTGCACCGGGTCTTTTTGCCCGGGACACCTGTATGTTCTTGATTTGCTCTGAGAGCAGCTGTCTGAGCGTCAGGGAGCCAGGCGTTTGGTGGGCAGTTTGCAGGCACCAGGGCAGCGTCCGCACAGGGAAGCAGAGGAGCTCGGGGAGGCCTCGGGGAGCTCGGTCTGACACCCAGCAGAGGTGACCATTTGGGGGGGTTGTCAGCAGCGTGAGTGGGTGCAGTGTGTGGTTCTGTGTGGGTATTGGCGGGAGCAGATGAAGAGGCTGGGGCAAGGGTGTGGAGACGACAGCCGGGCAGGAACAGGTGGGCCCGGCGCCCTCTGCAGCTCGCGCGTCCTTCTCCCTCTTGTTGAGAGCAAACATCCTCTGTCTAGCACCCTGCTCACCCTCTCCACCAGCCCCCACCCCCGTGCTGTGCACAGAGAGCTGCTCTGGGGTCTGTCTCAGTCCTGCTAAAAGCCAAGCGACCAGGCCCACAAAGTGGCCCCCTCACCCCTGGCTGCCCTGGGCCAGAGCCAGCTCATCCGCCTGCCGGCCTGTCTGCAGCATGCTTTGTCACATGCAGGCTGCTGTCATTGCCCTCGGAAATCATTGCTCTGGCCACAACGTGCCACTGTCCTTGCACACTTAAGGCGCTGGTGGGCCTGTCAGCACGCTGCTTCCTGCTGCTACAGTAATAAGTGGGGCCCTGCCCTGTGGAGCAAACGCTCTAGTGGGCATAGAGAACAGGCGTGAAAAATACAAATTGGCAATTAAGCCTGTTCTGACAGCAGTGCACGGGGTGTTCAGGTAGCCAGGCATGGACTGGGGAGTTCCCCTGACGGCAGCGCACAGGGTGTCGGGGTGACGGGGACAGGACGGGGTCACTGACAGCAGTGCACAGGGTGTTGGGGGATGGGGACAGGACGGGGGTCACTGACAGCAGTGCACAGGGTGTCGGGGTGACGGGACAGGACGGGGGTCACTGACAGCAGTGCACAGGGTGTCGGGGGACGGGGACAGGACGGGGTCACTGACAGCAGTGCACAGGGTGTCGGGGTGACGGGGATAGGACGGGGGTCACTGACAGCAGTGCACAGGGTGTTGGGGGACGAGGACAGGACGGGGGTCACTGACAGCAGTGCACAGGGTGTTGGGGGATGAGGACAGGACGGGGGTCACTGACAGCAGTGCACAGGGTGTCGGGGGACGGGGACAGGACGGGGGTCACTGACAGCAATGCACAGGGTGTTGGGGGACGAGGACAGGACGGGGGTCACTGACAGCAGTGCACAGGGTGTCGGGGGACGGGGACAGGACGGGGGTCACTGACAGCAATGCACAGGGTGTCGGGGTGACGGGACAGGACGGGGGTCACTGACAGCAGTGCACAGGGTGTCGGGGGACGGGGACAGGACGGGGTCACTGACAGCAGTGCACAGGGTGTCGGGGTGACGGGACAGGACGGGGGTCACTGACAGCAGTGCACAGGGTGTCGGGGGACGGGGACAGGACGGGGGTCACTGACAGCAGTGCACAGGGTGTCGGGGGACGGGGACAGGACGGGGGTCACTGACAGCAGTGCACAGGGTGTTGGGGGACGGGGACAGGACGGGGGTCACTGACAGCAGTACACAGGGTATTGGGGTGACGTGACAGGACGGGGTCACTGACAGCAGTGCACAGGGTGTTGGGGGACGGGGATAGGACAGGGGTCACTGACAGCAGTACACAGGGTATTGGGGTGACGGGACAGGACGGGGGTCACTGACAGCAGTGCACAGGGTGTTGGGGGACGGGGACAGGACGGGGGTCACTGACAGCAGTACACAGGGTATTGGGGTGACGTGACAGGACGGGGTCACTGACAGCAGTGCACAGGGTGTCGGGGGACGGGGACAGGACGGGGGTCACTGACAGCAATGCACAGGGTGTCGGGGGACGGGGACAGGACGGGGGTCACTGACAGCAGTGCACAGGGTGTCGGGGGACGGGGACAGGACGGGGGTCACTGACAGCAGTGCACAGGGTGTCGGGGTGACGGGACAGGACGGGGGTCACTGACAGCAGTGCACAGGGTGTCGGGGGACGGGGACAGGACGGGGGTCACTGACAGCAGTGCACAGGGTGTCGGGGTGACGGGACAGGACGGGGGTCACTGACAGCAGTGCACAGGGTGTCGGGGTGATGAGACAGGACGGGGGTCACTGACAGCAGTGCACAGGGTGTCGGGGGACGGGGACAGGACGGGGGTCACTGACAGCAATGCACAGGGTGTCGGGGGACGGGGACAGGACGGGGGTCACTGACAGCAGTGCACAGGGTGTCGGGGTGATGAGACAGGACGGGGGTCACTGACAGCAGTGCACAGGGTGTCGGGGTGACGGGACAGGACGGGGTCACTGACAGCAGTGCACAGGGTGTCGGGGTGACGGGACAGGACGGGGGTCACTGACAGCAGTGCACAGGGTGTCGGGGGACGGGGACAGGACGGGGGTCACTGACAGCAGTGCACAGGGTGTCGGGGGACGGGGACAGGACGGGGGTCACTGACAGCAGTGCACAGGGTGTCGGGGTGACGGGACAGGACGGGGTCACTGACAGCAGTGCACAGGGTGTCGGGGTGACGGGACAGGACGGGGGTCACTGACAGCAGTGCACAGGGTGTCGGGGTGACGGGACAGGACGGGGGTCACTGACAGCAATGCACAGGGTGTCGGGGTGACGGGACAGGACGGGGGTCACTGACAGCAGTGCACAGGGTGTTGGGGGACGGGGACAGGACGGGGTCACTGACAGCAGTGCACAGGGTGTCGGGGGACGGGGACAGGATGGGGGTCACTGACAGCAGTGCACAGGGTGTCGGGGGGACGGGGACAGGACGGGGGTCACTGACAGCAGTGCACAGGGTATTGGGGTGACGTGACAGGACGGGGGTCACTGACAGCAGTGCACAGGGTGTCGGGGGACGGGGACAGGACGGGGGTCACTGACAGCAGTGCACAGGGTGTCGGGGGACGGGGACAGGACGGGGGTCACTGACAGCAGTGCACAGGGTGTCGGGGGTTGGGGACAAGACGGGGGTCACTGACAGCAGTGCACAGGGTATTGGGGTGACGGGACAGGACGGGGTCACTGACAGCAGTGCACAGGGTGTCGGGGGATGGGGATAGGACGGGGGTCACTGACAGCAGTGCACAGGGTGTCGGGGTGACGGGACAGGACGGGGGTCACTGACAGCAGTGCACAGGGTGTCGGAGTGACGGGACAGGACGGGGTCACTGACAGCAGTGCACAGGGTGTCGGGGTGATGAGACAGGACGGGGGTCACTGACAGCAGTGCACAGGGTGTCGGGGGATGGGGATAGGACGGGGGTCACTGACAGCAGTGCACAGGGTGTCGGGGTGACGGGACAGGACGGGTTCACTGACAGCAGTGCTTAGGGTGTTGGGGGACGGGGACAGGACGGGGGTCACTGACAGCAGTGCACAGGGTATTGGGGTGACGGGACAGGACGGGGGTCACTGACAGCAGTGTGCAGGGTGTTGGGGGACGGGGACAGGACGGGGATCACTGACAGCAGTGTGCAGGGTGTTGGAAGTAGCCCAGGGTAACAAGGCTGGAACTCGGGATTAGGGGTGCTGGCATGTTCTTCCTGGCTACTGGACACCTGGGACTGTGGAGGGGGAGGGCCTGGTCCCCGCTGCGCTCAGTGGCCTGGCAGGGCCACCGTGGAGGTTCACAGGTGCCCAAGCCAGGGGTGAGGAAATGGAGAACAACATCGGCAGAGGCTAAGCTAAGGGTTTTGGGAAAAGGGGGGTGGCCAGCAGGGATGGCCACAGAAGGCTAAGGCCAAGAAGTGCCCCTTGGGCATGGTGGCAGGACCAAAGCCAGGCCACGGGCTGCCGAAGGTGCTGGGCTCCCTGGGCGCGCGTCCTCTGTCTTGGCCCAGAGCCCAGCCGGGACCTGGGGATGCCCTCTGTGCCCGCCCTGTGGCTGCCAGTGCCTCTGAGAGCCGCAGCTGAGCAGCCTCTCAGCCCTGCCTTGGCGCTGGCGCAGGGCAGGGGTCTCTGCCGCTGGGCCCTCCTCCGTGTGTGTGCCTTCCTCCCTGCCCTCCTGGAGTGGTGCCTCGGGGGCAGCGTGGACAGAGCGAGGGCGTCTTCGCGGCGTGACACTGACTCTCATTGCCAGGCTAGGATGGGAGCTGCTCCGTGTGGGTGTCAGACGCCCCTCGGCCGAGGGCCCAGGGGCACCGACAGGACCGGCTCCCGCATCCTTGCCGAGGATTCCTTTCTACTGGGAAGACACAGAATTCGTTACAAGGACGTGGGTGGCCTCGCCACGAGGGCTCCTCAGAAGCAGACCGCACTACAGTGCAGGCTTCCGCCTCACCCCCGGGGGCTGTGTGCCTGCACTGGCCAGCCAGGCAGCCGCTGTCCAGTCCCAGCCGGCTGTCACTGTCTCCCTATTTTTAGCCCTGGTTTGGTCCCAAACTTGACAAGACTTTCAGACTAATCACTGGATTGTCAAATCCGCTGTCAGAGCCTGCACTCTGTGCTCCCAGAATGGGCTGGGCGGGAGAGGGGCGGGAGGGAGGCGGGAAGCAGCCCCCTGGGCCTGCCGGCTGTCTGGATCAGGGCTAGTCAGGGCAAGGGGGGGTGCCCCACGGCCACACAGCTCCTCCTGGGAGGCAGAGAGCCAGTGGGATGTGTGACACCTGAAGGGCATCACAGCACAGCCCACGCTTCAGGGAGCAGAGGAAGCTGGCGTCCCCGGGCACGGGGTCGCTCCCAGACAGAGGAACTGTGTGGGCCCTGCAGCCGCCCGTTTGTGCTTGGTCGCCTTCATGTCTGCCCTGTCTCTTACGTCCTGTGTCCTTTGATCTGCTGGTGAAAGGCCACCGATGAGACAGGCAGAGCACAGTGAGACAGGCGAGTGCCTGCTTCTCCGTGGGCGCTGCATCTGTGGACACCCCTGGGCCCCTTCAGCCAGCCCCGCCCCTGCTGCGCGTGACCTCTCCCCAGCCAGTGTTCTCCCCGGCGGCTGCCCTGGACACGCTCGCCGGCTGCACAGAGGAGGCCTCTCCTGTGCACAGTCCTGTGGCTCTGGGCGCGGGCAGGCAGTGGCTGTGCTGCACCAGGCAGGCTCCTGCGTCCACATGGGGACCCCACTCTAGGCTCCAGGCCGAGCAGAGGCATGGTGGTGTGAGCCGTGGGGTCCTCTAAGGGGCGGGGTGGCAGTGGGGTTGCCCTGCTGTCATCTTGGAGTGGGGGGGTGGGAGGCGCCCTGCAGGACAAGTTGCAGGGACAGAGGCTCGGCTTGGTGGCTTGGTGGCGGCACGCAGTGAACCCGGGCATGCCGGTGGGCCTGGGCTCTCGCAGCGGCTCCTCTACCACCACTCCCGGGCGTCTGTCCTGCCCTCACCGTGTGTGCCCTCTCGCCATGCGTGCTGGGTTTCACGGTCACCAGTGAATTGTGTGAGTGTCCTCGCCCACCTGGATGGGCGCCCCTCATCTCAGCTGCTGCCCCCTGGAAGCTCAGTGGGCTCCGTCCTCTTTCTGGCCACAGGTCAGTGGTCCTTGGGTCCCTTAGACCTTTGGGTCCCCACAGCACGCTGTCGTGCTCAGGACCGTTCGGAGGGGCCTGGTGACGTGCAGGTGACTCGGGACAGAGTGGCCTTGCCAGTGCCCACAGTGCCCGAGGCTGACGGACTTGGGCTCCCCTTCCTGTGGGAGGGGCTTGCGCACTTCCGGCACTGGATGAGGAGTTGTCCCCCTCCTGGGAGGCAGCCCCGCTCATCCTCAGCTCCCCATTCCCCACTCACCTGGGATCAACACCACAGATCTACCAAGTGCTTGGCGTGGCAGCCCCACTCTGGCCCACACCGCCTTCTGGGTCCTGGGTCTTGGTGTTCTCGTCTCATGGGAAAGTTCAGAATCCAGCCCACAGCCGTCTGTGTGCTTGGAACTTCCCTGCCTGCACCGCGTGAGCTGGCCTCCGTGTGAGTGCCACGTAGCTGCGAGTCACCGCAGCGGGCGCGGCAGCCCTGTGTGTGCTCACCGCTGCAGGGCTCAGGATGGGCCGCGCCACCTTTCCTGCCTGCTCTGCCCGGGCCCTCCCGTGTGTACTGCAGCGCGGCCGGCAGGCCTGGCTGTGCCGTCTCCCCCTTCCCTGGGCGGGTGGTGCCGGCGCTTGCGGGAGCCCCTCCCGCCACAGCGCTGGCCCTCACGCTGGCAGGTGTGCATGGCCACCAAGACAGCACCTCGATTCCCAGCCTCCCTTTCTTTGCAGGGTCTGCAGCCCAGGGTGGAGAGATCTGGGGGAGGCCCAGCTGCGAGTTGGGAGTTAGCACCCTCAAGCCTGTGTTCTTCTATACTTTGGAGGTACCGGGGAGCCCGGCCGTGCAGGTCTGTGCAGGGCTTTCCTGGGTTGCCTGCTCCAGACCCGGAGCTTGGTACTGGCCGGGCCCTGCAGCCCTTCCTGGGCCTTCCTCACCATTCGCTTTCCACCGTGCAGCTGAGCCCACACTTCTCCCCGCCCACCGCACCCCTCCACTCCCACCCCCCTCAGGGCTGCTCTGCAGGTGCTGAGGCTCCAGGTCGGTGGGGTCTGCCCCAGTCCCTCCTGGCCTGTGTGCAGTGCAGCCACCACCAGCGCTCTTGTTGGCTGGCCTCCGTTGACATCCTAGAAATAAGAGAAGTCAGCTCCACAGGACCCAGGCCCTCGGACACACATGGGGCGCTGCAGCGGCAGAACGCGGGGGAGTCCAGGGCAGAGCGGTTTGTAAAAGAGGTTGTTGAGAGGCGCGACTCGTTTGTCCTCGGTCAGATGAGGCCTTCTTGTTAGGCAGCAAAAACACAAGAAAAGAGAGAGGAGCAGCCGGGGCCGGGCAGCCCTGGCATAGCAGTGGGCCTGGCCACACTTCACACCCTGACCTGCGGCACAGCTGAGGGCCTGCACGGCAAAGGACCTACACGCAGCCCTGGTTCCCCGGGCCAGGACCTGCCTGTCTGGATGTGGACGGGCGTCCTGCTCGCGGCTGCGTGGTGTGTCCAGCCCAGGCCAGAGCTGTGTGCAGACGCGAGGTGCCCTCTCCCTGTTCCACATACACGTGCCCCACACTCCACACATGCCTTATACACCACACGCATAACATACACCGCAGATCCACCACACACTTCTCACACACACGCACATCACACTGTACACACAACACACGTGCCGTATACGCTCACACCACGCACTACACGTATCACAAACCACACTCACGCTACACATCACACATCACACACTCACAGTATATTCACCATGAATACACACACCTCATGCCACACACCACATACATGACACACACCTCCCACGTCACGCACATCCCCCAGGCCATGGAATGATGGAGCCTGGTGTGTTTCCCCCACTTACACTAGTGCCCAGATCCGACGTCTGAGCGAGTGGGAGTAGTGAGGTTGCCTGGTGTAGAAGGTGACGAGACAGCGGGGTTCGCAGTTTTTGGTTGAATCCAGGACCCTCCTCCCACCATTAATTGGGGGTCCTCGGGAGGAGAGGCCCACGGCAGTGCAGCTGTGACCTTGGAGGTGACCCAGTGCGGCTGGGCCTTGGAGGCAGGCAGAGCTGCACAGCCCCTCGGTGCCGGCTGCCCGGGAGAAGGAGCTGCGCTTCTCTGGGTCAGTGGGGGTGGGGCCGCCGGCTGGGGGCTGACACTGAGCCCTGGGCCTGTCCTCTGAGGGCCGCCTGCTGCTTCCGAGTGACACAGTGGAGGCCCTGCCCTTGATGACTCTGAAATGCCGGGATCTGTCGGTCATGTACACCTTGGCCGGTTTTCTTCCTCATCGCTCTGACATGGCCACGCCCAGGGACTGAGACTGCAAAGGGAGAGCGCGTCCCCAGGAGAGCTGAAAGGCCGGCTCGAGGGAGGCCCGGGTTCCAGCCGCGGCTGCCGCGCTTCCGCTCCGGCTCTGCTAATGCACCTTGCAGGCAGGGCTGATGGCGCAAGTGCTCGGCCCCGCCACCCACGTGGGAGACCCAGACGGACGCCTGGGCTCCTGGCTTTGGGCTAGCCTAGCGTTGGCTCTATTGGTCCACTTTTCAGATAGATAAAATAAATAAATAGATATTAAAAAAAGGATTTAAGCTCCCAGGCAGAGGAATCCACAGCATCCCTGCCTGTCCAGGAGGAGCATCCTCGCTGCTCCCCAGCTCAGACCCAGCCCTAGACGCCCTGCGGTCTGGGGCGCTGGGAAGAAGGGGAGGCAGTCGGCCCTCCCCGTCCCCCCAGCACAGGCTGGCCAGGCCCCTCGGCTGACACAACTCATCCTACAGGGGAGGGGCCCTGCCTGGGGAGGCTTCTAGCTGGAGGTGGTACCACGTGTTGAACGTGCCTGTGAGTGCTTCTGCGCGTGGAGTCGTGGTGAGGAAGGCTCTGCCTGCTCCTGAGTACCAGGGAGCTTGGCTGTGTGCACCTAGGGCTCAGATGCCCTTGTGCTGCTTGTGCCCTGCGGTGTGAGGTTGGGGTCCAGTGTAATCTTGTCCCTGGGCGGCTCTCAGTTCCCAGCACCGTTTACTGGGCACCCTGGATGTCCCAAGGAGCATCAGCCACTTGCTGTGAAGAGCAAGGCCTGATGAGCACCTCCCTGCGAACCCACATCCACTCCTCGAGAACGTCCTGCACGCACACCTGTGCGCTTGGTGTAGGGCTCACAGGGGCACGTAGACCTGTGCGCTTGGTGTAGGGCTCACAGGGGCACGTAGACCTGTGCGCTTGGTGTTGGGGTCACAGGGGCACGTAGACCTGTGCGCTTGGTGTAGGGCTCACAGGGGCGTGTAGACCTGTGCGCTTGGTGTTGGGCTCACAGGGGCACGTAGACCTGTGCACTTGGTGTAGGGCTCACAGGGGCGTGTAGACCTGTGCACTTGGTGTTGGGCTCACAGGGGCACATAGACCTGTGCGCTTGGTGTTGGGGTCACAGGGGCACATAGACCTGTGCGCTTGGTGTTGGGCTCACAGGGGCACGTAGACCTGTGCGCTTGGTGTAGGGGTCACAGGGGCGTGTAGACCTGTGCGCTTGGTGTTGGGCTCACAGGGGCACGTAGACCTGTGCGCTTGGTGTAGGGCTCACAGGGGCGTGTAGACCTGTGCACTTGGTGTTGGGCTCACAGGGGCACATAGACCTGTGCGCTTGGTGTTGGGGTCACAGGGGCACATAGACCTGTGCGCTTGGTGTTGGGCTCACAGGGGCACGTAGACCTGTGCGCTTGGTGTAGGGGTCACAGGGGCACGTAGACCTGTGCACTTGGTGTTGGGCTCACAGGGGCGTGTAGACCTGTGTCTTGGTGTTGGGCTCACAGGGGCACATAGACCTGTGTCTTGGTGTAGGGCTCACAGGGGCGTGTAGACCTGTGCGCTTGGTGTTGGGCTCACAGGGGCGTGTAGACCTGTGCGCTTGGTGTTGGGCTCACAGGGGCGTGTAGACCTGTGCGCTTGGTGTTGGGGTCACAGGGGCACATAGACCTGTGTCTTGGTGTAGGGCTCACAGGGGCGTGTAGACCTGTGCGCTTGGTGTTGGGGTCACAGGGGCATGTAGACCTGTGCGCTTGGTGTTGGGCTCACAGGGGTGTGTAGACCTGTGTGCTTGGTGTTGGGTACACAGGGGCGTGTAGACCTGTGCACTTGGTGTTGGGCTCACAGGGGCGTGTAGACCTGTGTCTTGGTGTTGGGCTCACAGGGGCACGTAGACCTGTGCGCTTGGTGTTGGGGTCACAGGGGCATGTAGACCTGTGCGCTTGGTGTTGGGCTCACAGGGGTGTGTAGACCTGTGCGCTTGGTGTTGGGTACACAGGGGCGTGTAGACCTGTGTCTTGGTGTTGGGCTCACAGGGGCGTGTAGACCTGTGTCTTGGTGTTGGGCTCACAGGGGCGTGTAGATCTGTGCGCTTGGTGTTGGGGTCACAGGGGCACATAGACCTGTGCGCTTGGTGTTGGGGTCACAGGGGCACGTAGACCTGTGTCTTGGTGTAGGGCTCACAGGGGCATGTAGACCTGTGTCTTGGTGTAGGGCTCACAGGGGCGTGTAGACCTGTGTCTTGGTGTAGGGCTCACAGGGGCGTGTAGACCTGTGTCTTGGTGTTGGGCTCACAGGGGCGTGTAGACCTGTGTCTTGGTGTTGGGGTCACAGGGGCGTGTAGACCTGTGTCTTGGTGTAGGGCTCACAGGGGCGTGTAGACCTGTGTCTTGGTGTAGGGCTCACAGGGGCGTGTAGACCTGTGTCTTGGTGTTGGGCTCACAGGGGCATGTCGACCTGTGCGCTTGGTGTTGGGTACACAGGGGCACGT
The DNA here is from genome assembly GCA_949820135.1 of Sylvilagus floridanus. Taxonomy (NCBI): domain Eukaryota; kingdom Metazoa; phylum Chordata; class Mammalia; order Lagomorpha; family Leporidae; genus Sylvilagus; species Sylvilagus floridanus. Next base: position 1,997,089 of record OX463231.1, on the reverse strand, counting down.
AGACCTGTGACTTGGTGTAGGGCTCACAGGGGCGTGTAGACCTGTGTCTTGGTGTTGGGCTCACAGGGGCATGTAGACCTGTGTCTTGGTGTAGGGTACATAGGGGGCACATAGACCTGTGTGCTTGGTGTAGGGTACACAGGGGCATGTAGACCTGTGTCTTGGTGTTGGGCTCACAGGGGCACGTAGACCTGTGCGCTTGGTGTTGGGCCTACAGGGGCGTGTAGACCTGTGTCTTGGTGTTGGGCTCACAGGGGCGTGTAGACCTGTGTCTTGGTGTTTGGCTCACAGGGGCACGTAGACCTGTGTCTTGGTGTTGGGTACACAGGGGCACGTAGACCTGTGTCTTGGTGTTGGGCCTACAGGGGCGTGTAGTCCTGTGTCTTGATGTTAGGCTCACAGGGGCATGTAGACCTGTGTCTTGGTGTAGGGTACACAGGGGGCACGTAGACCTGTGTACTTGGTGTTGGGCTCACAGGGGCACGTAGACCTGTGCGCTTGGTGTTGGGCCTACAGGGGCGTGTAGACCTGTGTCTTGGTGTTGGGCTCACAGAGGTGCGCACACCTGCTGATGTGGCAGATGGCATGTAGCACCCTGCGGCACAGGAGAGAACGTCTGCTGTGGTGGTGGAGCCAGAGCAGCCCCCAGGTTCTTGGTATCCAGTTCCCTGATCTTGCTGCTGGTCCCTCCCCCACGGAGCCCCTGCAGTGGGCCACCTAGCATAAAGGGTGCTGAGAGGAAACCCAGGGCCTACAGCCGATCAGGGGAGTAGGGCACTGGACGTTTACGGCTGGCTGAGGGCAAGGGAGCGCGGAGACCTAAGGCTGGGGGGGGCATGGAGACCCCAGGCTCAGGGGAGTGAGCAGGGAGACCCCAGGCTCCAGGGAGGGAGCAGATTGTACCCGCTCCGAGCCTTCACCGCCACTCTGCAGCCCTCTCACCTGTGGACACATAAACTGCCCCATGGTTGTGGAGGTGGAGTCTGGGTGCCACATCACGTTGGCAGACCCCACCTGGCCCTCAGGACGCCTGGTGGAAGGAGCCCTCAGTCTGTTGATCGTAACAATGGCCAAAGTGTCGATTGAAACCCGTTCCGTAGAAACCCAGAGTCTCCCCATACTGAGGACTAGGGTGTGCTTCTGAGTGTGTCCATGGACCTGGACACACTAGGCACCAGTGTGCCCTGGGGTGCTGGGGTGGGGGGAGTCAGTGTGTCCTGGGGTGCTGGGGTGGGGGGTGTCAGTGTGTCCTGGGGTGCTGGGGTGGAGGGTGTCAGTGTGTCCTGGGGTGCTGGGGTGGGGGGTGTCAGTGTGTCCTGGGGTGCTGGGGTGGGGGGCATCAGTGTGCCCTGGGGTGCTGGGGTGGGGGGCATCAGTGTGCCCTGGGGTGCTGGGGTGGGGGGCATCAGTGTGCCCTGGGGTGCTGGGGTGGGGTGGTCGTGAGTGTGATGTAGAGTGCAGGGTTGGGTGAACATTACTGTGTCCTGGGTGCTGGGGTTTGTGGACATCTGCTTGTTTCCTGCATGCTGGGCCCAGAGCTCTGACCACCAGTCATTTGTTGTCCCCTCCCCGCCGTTCCCGCTGCAGTCATGGTGTGAAGAGGAGCACCGGGCAAGGCAGGGCCGACGCGTGCCGATCGGCAGGAGTGCACATCGCTCGGCGTTTTCCTGTGGCTTTTCTCTGGGACCCGATGCTTCCTGGACTTGAGGTCGATGTTGTGGGCAAAGCCACCCTTGGTGTCTGCGTTGCCGATTCAGCCCCGGGGCTGGTTACTGGAGCGTTGAGCGTTGAGTATCGAGGCTGGAGGCGCAGGAGCCGTCCGCTGTCCGGCTCTGGGCTCCTGCAAGGCCTCCTGTCAGTCCCAGCACGCACTCAGCCCCTCCTGTGACCCGGCGAGGGCTTCGTGAGTTACGGCCCCTTTACCTGCGTGATGTGGGTAATGCAGAACAGCTCACGGCTAATGAACGCGCCGTGTGCCCGTGCATAAATAAGACGAGCCTTTGTAAAAGCGAAATCTGTATTTAAGGACGCGTTCGGCGTGCTTGCACGTGCCGTAAAGGTCACCCAGATAGATTTCCCTTCTCCCGCGCCGCGGGCTGGGGAGAACGGGCATTTCCATTCCCCTCCGTCCTGCGAACCTGGGGACTAAATTAGATTCTGAAATGGAGTGTGCAGTGTGGCCGGCGAGTTCCCGTAACGGGAGGGCACTGCCTCTCACCTTGCTAGTAGTGAGGTCATGATAATATGAAGCCAAGTGGATTAAAAATAAAACCAGAGGTATTTATTTATGACCTGCCCAGAATTGGATTGGCATCCGTGTAAGTTGCATCTAATGGTGAGAGACAGCAGATTGATGTTGATGTGTCCCTGGGGACGTATTGCCAGGGAAATCAGCTCCGTGAATTCAATTTAAAGGCTCACGGAGAGCACCCCACGTGCGAAGGAAGTGGAATGGGGGAGGGGGAGGGGCACTGCAGTGAGACAACAGTTGGAGGAGTGTCCTGGCTGCAGAGGGTCCCAGAGCGGCCAGACCCCGCGCCTGCACAGCCGGGCGCGCCGATTCCGCCCCGTGAACAGACACTGCTGTCCTGAGCCGCAGGTGGCGGGGGCCGAGGTGCAGAGAGCCTAGGCCACACGGGGGAGTCGGCGCCTCCTTGCCTGCCCCTCGGTGTGGGAAGCCCGGGAGAGCGTCCGCAGTCAGGGGCCGAGCTGGCAGCCCTCTCCGTCACGAGGCCTCTGCTGGGAGCTGAGCAGGGGGTGGCAGCAGCACCCTTAGAGGCCCCCCCCTGCTGACTTCAGAGGTAGGAGGGTGGGGGAGCCTGCCCGTGGCCAGGCCATCAGCGCAGTCTGGGTCCCTGGTGGAGCCGTTTGCCTGGCTTGGGCTGGCCCTGAGCTGACGGGCCGGTGCCGCACAGCCCTCTGAGCCCCACCATGCCAGACCTTCCCTCCGGGTTTTCCTGAATCCTGCCCTGCCCTTGGTGGGGTCTCCCCTGCTCTGCACATGGGCGGTCAGTGGTCCATGTCTGTGGCCGCCTGAGTCACCACCTGGACCCCGTCCCTGTTGTGGTTAGCGAGTCATGAGCCCATCAGGGTCCGATGGCCGCCTTCTGACCCGGGAGCTCCGGGGCCTTCTCCACAGTACTGTTGGGTGTGGCTGAGACACGGGCAGCTCAGGCCCGGGGGCCAGGGCCGCAGAGGGGGCCAGCGTGGAGGCTCTGAAGCAGGGCTCCCCTGTCCTGAAACTCGAGCATCCAGTGAGTAACAGGTGCCTCACGTGTGTCCACTGCGCTCCTGCGTGTGTCCCGTGTGCCCTGTGTGTCCCCCGTGCGCCCAGTTCCCCTCTTGGTGCTGGGCGTCCTGTGTGCCATAGCTGACTGCTGTCATGGTGGCCCTGTTCACTGCAGAGGCTGAGCCTCAGGAACAGGAAGCTGTGGGTGGTGGGACTGGGCTGGCCCCGCCCTGGGGTTCCTGCAGCACGGGCTTCACTGGGGTCTCTGCAGGCAGTTCAGGCGCTTGGGGGGCCGGGGGGCTCTGGGGGAGAAGTTCCCGGCTGAGGTGGCACCCGCGCCGTCAGTCTGTGGCCTGTCTACCTGTGGGAACGTGGAGGTCCCGGGTCCCAGCTGCGAGGGGCTGGGGGCCTGCCCCCTGCCGCCTCCCCGCTGCTGGCTGGGCACTTCTCGGGACCCCTGGCCTCACGGTGCCCTGCTGACCAGCCTGTCTCTCTCCACAGGAGCTGCTGCTCTTCCTGCAGAACCTGCCCACTGCCCACTGGGACGACCAGGACATCAGCCTGCTGCTGGCCGAGGCCTACCGCCTCAAGTTCGCCTTCGCCGACGCCCCCAATCACTACAAGAAGTGAGCCTGGCCCGCTGCCAGCGGCTGCCGTGGGCCCCGGGGGCAGGGGCTTGCTGGGTGGCCCCGCCCTGCCGGCACTGGCCAGGCCCAGACCCAGGCCCGGGGTCCGTCCAGGGCTGTTAGGGACGGGGCCTCCTGTTTCTGAGATACCAAAGAGAGCCAGGGAGGGTCCTGGCTTTGGGGCTGAGGTGCGCCCCCTCGCCCGTCCCAGCAGCGTCCTTGCCAAATGCCCGCCTCCTGAGGTGCCGGTTGGCGGACCCGGCCAGAGGGGCCAGGGCAGAGGGAGGTGTCCGCCGCCTGGTACCTTGTCTGAAATGCGAAACTTGATCTGTTGAGTGAAAGAATAAAATACAGATGAAACGCCACATGAGACTGCCTTCGACGGAGAGCCCACCCTTTCCTGTGCTGTGTTCTCTCCTGGCTGGAATGTGCTAGAACGCTGACGGCCGGGGTGGGATCCAGGAGCCAGCCCTGCCCCCAAGGCCGAGGAGCGGAGGTGGGGGCGCCGTGAGGCCACTCCCAGCTGCCATACTTTGCACTCTGACCTCTTAGAGGGCTCAGCCCCGGGGGGTCTGTGTCAGGTAGGACCCCGAGCAGCTGTTCTGAAGGAGCCCCGGGCACTGGCTGCAGGCGGGCAGGGTGTGGCGCCTGCAGTGGCCTGTGTGTCCCCCACCCCTCCCCGGCCCCCGCGGCCTAGCTGCCCTTTGCCAGATGCGCCGCATGCCTCGTGGAGACTCACCGGCTCCCAGGGCCCTGCCGGGGCTGCGTCTGCTGCTCCAGGGGCTCGGGGCTTGCTTCCCCTGCATCCCCCAGGCCCGTCACGGGCTGTGTGGCCTGCGGTGACACCGACACCTGCCGTGACCCCTCAGCCTCTGCCCCTGGACCCTGAGCCAGGACAGCTGCCGTCCCCAGGGGCCGTTGTCACCAACACCCCTCACCTCGGCCCCTCCCTCAGGAGCAGCCACACCCTGCCCGGCCCAGCGCACCGGCTGGAGGCTGAGTGTGGGGGCACGTGCCGTGCGTGTGTTCCTGCTCCTGCGGAGAAGTCAGGTCGTTACATCAGCGTAGCAATGAGCACGGCCCCACCCTCTGCCCCTCCCCGGGATTGGGGCTCCCGGCCATCCCAGCACGGGACCTCCTCCCTGCGCCCGGGACTCCCCGTCTCACTTGGCCGAGATGGGCCCTGGGAGCTCCCCCGCCCTCGGATCACTGCGGCTGTGCAGGCTTGCCCCCCTGGGCATCGGGCCCTGCAGGCAGGAGGGCCCCACACCCGTGGGCTGGGTCTGGGCATCGTCCCGTGGTGCTGGGGACGTTGGACGAGCGTCCTGTGTCCACGCGGGGCGGGGGGAGTGTTGGAGGCGAGCTGTCAGAAACGCGGTGTCCTGGAGATGCGGAATGAAAGTGCAGTCGCGAAGCCTGCAGCCTCCCCTGTGATTCCAGGACTTGGCGGCTGTGGTCGGGCTGAGCTCAGCCTCGCGCGCCTGGCCCTGCGAGGGGCGGCATCACCCCCTCTTGCCCATGCCCCCGAGTCTTCGGGGGGGTGAGGGTGAAGCTGGACTCACTTGAGGGACCGTGCTGCTGGGCTCAGAGCTGGCGCACACAGCACTGGGTTCCAAGTCGGCCCCTCGGTGACCCCCTGTGGGCTGTGGGCAAGAGGGGCCTCCCCGTGTGGCCACCTCCGCCAGGCGTCTGGTCTGAAAAGCGCCCCCAGGGCTGACCTCTCCCTCCCGCTCACCCTGCCTGCAGTGCTGGGCGCTGTCTCCACCGCCCCAGCTGACCAACCCTGCCTCACTGAAATGGCCGCACGGAGCCCTGGTCGTCAGGGAGATTGGAGGCACGCGTGCTCTGAGCGCCCCACGGCCGCACCCCCAAGCTCGGGCCTCTCCCGGCAGTTGTCCTGCTGCTGCCCACAGACAGGCGTGGGCTGCGCTCCTGTCCCCTGCGGTGGCCAGCACCCCCACGGGGGAGCCCACCTGCCTCTCGTCCCCAGTGACTGAGCGCGGAGCTGTGTGGGGGCCACAGCGTGGGCTGGCTGTGCCGAGGCCTGCAGGCTGGAGACCAGGACCAGCGGTGAGGCTCTGTGCTCTGAGCAGGGGCCCGTGGCAGCTGACCACTGTCCTCTGCCCTCATGATCGGAGTCTGGGGCTTGGCCACTGCCCCTCAGCAGCTTGAGGTCTTCACGGCCCTGCACACACACACATATGCACACACAAACACACATGTACACATGTGCACACACATGTACACCCAGCCCCAGGGCTCTGAGAGAAACCCTGACCCCCGCTGGCACCTGTTTTGTGCACCTCGCCTGCCCGGCTCTGTGGGCACCGCTGGTTCCTGCGAAGGGGCTACTGGACTCCTGGCAAGGACAGACCTGTGGGGACGGCTGAGATCCCGGCGTGTGCGAGGGAGGGGACCTTGGAGTGGCTGAGCTTTGAAAGGGCTGATGGGTGGAAGACGCGTGCGTGGCGCTGGCATGGACCTGAGACAGGAGCTCCTGTGTTTGGGAGGTGGGGACAGGCTGCCCGGTGAAGGTCCAGCTCTGAGCTGCCCTGCGCCTGGGCCTCCAGGAGCACCCACGCTGGGCTCGAGGCCTTGCTGGCTCCTTGCCCTGGTGGACCTGCCCCACGTGACTCTGGGGGGGTGTTTGCCTGGGACACGAGTCCCTCCCGGGCCTCCCTGGCTCCTGCCCACCCATGCCGGCCCCGGGGCTCCCTCCAGCAGCACTCATAGCCCGGTGGGCTCTATGCTCCGGCTTGGAGGCCTTTCCACACCGTCCAGCAGCCCCTATGCGGCATAGAAGGTCCTCAACAAGGAGTGGACCGGTGGTGTGCATGGCCATGGACGCGCCCGGCACCGACAGCCGTGCCTGCGTCCGATTGTTCTTCCAGGAAAAAAGTATAAATAAACGCCGGGATAATGTATTTAAATATAAAAATTAAACCCTCCATACTGAAAGTACTTGAACATCTGTGTCCCTGGGTGTGGGGAGATTTTGCGGGCGTGGAACCAGTGCTGAACACAGCAGAGAAGGGGACTGCTGGCGTCCATGCGCATCGCGGGAGGAGACCACGGTCCCCAGACAGCGGCTGCGGGAGACAGGCCGGGCCTGAGACAGCCAAATCCTCAGTACGCAGGAGCCAGCTGAGAGGGGCACAGTGTGGAACTCAGGCCACTGCGAGTGCCCAGTGGGGTGTTCACGCGGAGGGGAGGGAGGGAGGTGCCTGCCCGGGTGTTGGGCTCGGGGCCCCTTCTCCCGGGACAGCAGGAGACGCGCTGTGGCTCTGCTGGTCCTCGTGTTTCTTGGTGAGAACTCTGCACCGATTGTTCCGGTTCCTGTTGATCTTTAAACTGTGGGTCAGCGTCACAGAGGAGGACACGGCACAAAGCGGACCCCAAGGTGAGGCCCACACCCCGCCTGTCTCCCCTGGCCCTGGCAGATCCCTGCCGAGGGGTGAGGGGCGGGGGTGGGCGGCGCCGGGAGTGCGGGCCCCTTCACCCCGCCAGGTTGGGATGGGCTCTCTCGCGTCCACCGCGGCCTGGCGTCTCGCTTCTGGGCCCGGCTGGCCTCGGCCGCCGCTCTGGGGTGGTCCTGTCCTCTGGTACCCCCACGCCCGTTCCCTCCTCAGTCCTCAGGCCTCTGCACGCTCACCTTGCAGGCCAGCACAGAGCCCTCTTAGAACACCTGCTGTGCCAGTACCCAAGCCTTTTCTGTCATTAAAATTCTCCAAGAATAATGCTCGGTGGTGTGGATTAGCATAACTCGCGTGTTCCCTCGCTGTACGCGGACTTGCTGTCCCTTCCCGTTGCACGTGCCGCCGTGCGAGATTCTGTTGCTCTGAGACGTGGCTGCAGCAGAGTGCACTGTGGGAGTCTCCATCAGGAGCCCACCGGTGACTGCAGCCCCGCACACACACAGGCATACACGCGTGCACACACGTGCACACACCGAGGGAGTGCCACGACGGGCAGCCCTGCTCAGTGGGCTTCCGTTGGCATGGCCTAGGAAACACAAGCCTAAGGACGTATTTACCTGTTTCAGGTGACTTCATGGGAACAGAAACCACGCCCGTCCAGCAGAGGGAAAGGGAGAGGAAAGTGGCGGGAAGGAGCAGAGGCCCGGGTTGGGGGCGGGGGCCGGGAGGCGCGGGGGCCGGGAGGCTCAGGACTTGCACCTTGCGCTCTGTAGAACTCCGTGAACTCCGGCAGCCAGCAACTGACAAGGTCCCCACAAGACAGTGTTGAGAAGGAAGGTGGAAGAGCGAAGAGAAATGCTGACGCGGCGGAAGCGTGGTTGGGAGGCTCCGTGTTCCCGTCAGCCATGTTGGGACAGCGCCCTGGACGAGGCCTGAGAGTCAGGACTGCACTCAGCAGCACTGCCGCCCTTGGGGCGAGATCCCGGCCTGCCCACCTGCAGGGACCCGTGGGAGAGAGGAGGGACGACCGGAAGCAGGAGCAGCCCCGCTGGGGTAGAGGTGATGGACCGAACCCCAAGCCGGTCTGGGGGAGGGTCGGAGGGCAGGGCCTCGGCCGGTGCTGCAGCCCGTGTCTCCAGCATCCCGGAAGCAGCACGCGCCGTCCGCCGTGGGAGTGCAGGGAGTGACAGCACGGGGATTCAGCTGAGGTGGGAGGGGAGGGATCCTGGATATCACAGGCATTGAGAGGACAGGAAGAGAAGCGATTGCAGGAGACAGAGCTGCTAGGATTGCTGTTCAAACAGACGGAGATGAAGGAGCAGCCCAACCGCGGGATGAGGGAGAGAGCGGGGCCGGCCGCGGGGAAGGCGCGCAGGTGGCGAGTCCACGCTCGGAGTCCCCCGTGCTTGGTGAGACCAGACCGCGGCATAGCTGTCAGATGGGCCCGGATCCAGTCACTGGCCGGGGGGGGGCCAGACAGGAGGAGCCGGCTGCAGGCCAGCGCAGAAGCATGGGATGGAGGCACACCCAGACCGTGGCGAAGGGGGCTGGGACCGTGCACTTCGTCCCCGAGACAGGGCGGGGCTGGGACCACCCGAAGTCCCCGTGGGAAGCCAGCCCAGCACCCACTGTTGGAAGGGTGAGGGGCCGGGTTCAGCTGCTGCACGGGGTGCTGGGTCCCACAGCGCAGCGCTCAGGCTGAGCCCCTCCCTCCGCTTGCCATCCGGCTGCTTGCAGATGCGCCCTGGGAGGCAGCAGACGATGGCTCGAGGGTGTGGGAAACCGAGATGCGCCTCCAGGCTCCTGGCTGCGGCCTGGAGCGGGCATCTGGGGAGTGACCCAGCAGGTGGACTGGCTCTGCCTTTCACGTAAACACACGTGTGGAGAGGTTCAGAGGATCCGTGTAGCTGTCAGCGTGGAGGGCACGGGAGCAAACAGCAGTTGCTGGGGCGTGTTCACGTGGCAGCCAGGGATGTCCTCGTCACCCACCAGCCACCTGGAACATCCCGGTCATCGTCGCCTCGCAGGTGACTCTCGGGACCCCACCTGGGATGTCCGGGTCACCCCCGCAGCAGCCCTGGCGGGGAGGTGCGGAGACAGTTTGTCCAGGCGGCACGGCTTCTCCCGGTGCGGCCGGTAAGGAGCCCAGGGCCTGGCCCCACTGGAGCTGCCCCCACCCTGCCCGCGCCAGCCCACGCCGCAGGGTGCTGCCCCCACCCCGCCCGCGCCAGCCCACGCCGCAGGGTGCTGCCCCCCCGCCCCGCCCGCACCAGCCCATGCTGCAGGGTGCTGCCTCCCACCCCGCCCACGCCAGCCCACGCCGCAGGGTGCTGCCCCCGCCCCGCCCACGCCAGCCCACGCCGCAGGGTGCTGCCCCCGCCCCGCCCGTGCCAGACCACCCCGCAGGGTGCTGCCCCCGCCCCGCCCACGCCAGCCCACGCCGCAGGGTGCTGCCCCCACCCCGCCCGCGCCAGACCACGCCCCAGGGTGCCATGCGTGGACGGTGCCTGTGAGCAGCAACGCAGAAACAGTGCAAGGACCCTGCCCCCGCCCCACGTGGCTGTGGCCGTGGCCCCGGTTTCTGTGGACTGCAGAGCCCGGGTCTGAGCGGTCCGTGTCGTCCTGCATGTGTTCACCCACAGTCCACGCGTGTCTGATTACCAGGTGGTCAGGCTCGTGTTGCTCACGTACATTTTAAATCACGTTACGGAGGATTTCTGTTTAGGTTATATTTTGTTTCTTGAAACGCGATGATTCAGATGCAGCCAGATGTTAACAGGAGCTAATCCTGGGTTGTGGGTATGTGAATATTTGCAAAATTACTCATTTGCTATAATTTTCAAATTCGTTAAAAACAAAAACAAAAAGTGACTTGGTGCTGGGAGCCGCGGCGTGCAGCAGCAGGCTGGCGGTGAGGCCGCTGCACTCGGAGGCCGGAGACGGGGGCCGACCACACCTGCCACTGCCCATCTGCGTCTCCTCCCGGGCGCCGGTGAGGGCCCGGGGTCTGCCACGGACCTGGGTGGGCGTTAGCCGGAGAGGGCTGCGGCACCCATGTGGAGGGACTGCTGGAAGAACAAAGCGGCCACTTGGGAGGCAGGGACGCGAGGGATGCAGAGAGCGGCCGGGCCCTGCCCACCAGCGCCCAGCCCACAGCCGCTCGCCCTCACGCTGTTTCCTTCAGGGCACGGTCACCACCCCCAGCAGTCGCGTTCCACAAAGCCTGGTGTCTCCAGCGTCAGGAGTGGGGGAGCCCAAGGCCCGTCCTGGGCACTTGAGAGACAGACGAAGTTCGCATGTCCCAGGGCCACACGTGGGAGGTGGCCAGGGCGACAGCACCCTGCACGTGCCTACAACCCAGTGCTAATGCCAACCCTGCCGCAACACTAACCTGACACCCAACCTACCCTGTTCTAACCATAACACCAAAATGCTAATCCTAAAGCTCACCAGAACACAGTAACCATAACTGTAACCCCCAAACCCTAACCCTATTCTAACCATAACCATAACCCTAACTATAACCATAACCTTAACCATAACACCCAAACCCTAACCAAAATGCTAACCATAACACTAATCCTAACCATAACTATAACACGAACCCTAAACCCTAGCCCTAAACTCTAAACCCTAACCTCAACACCACCCCCAAACCTAAACCTTAACCCTAACCCCAGTCCTAACCACTAATGCTAACCCTAACCCTGATCCCAACTCTAAACCCTAAACCCATCCCAATCCCAACCCAACCCTAACCCCTAATACTAACCATAACTCCAACCCTAACCCTGATCCCAACCCATTCTGAACCCTAACTCCTAGCCCTGACCCCAACCCAACCCTGAGCCATCGCCCCAGGGGAGGTTGTACTTGGCCGTGGGGATGAGGCTGGCTTGGCCACACAAGGTTGATGGTGGTCAGTTCACACCAGCAGCCTCCAGTTAACACCTACTGTCTCCCAGCTGCGGGGCGGTTGGGCAGCAAGGGAGGACGCTGGTGCCGGCCACACAGTCCCACCCCGCAGGGCTGAGGGCAGCCCCACTTGCTCTCCCGGGTGCCAGCGGCAGAGGTGGGCGCAGTCCCGCTGCAGCTCCGTCTCTTAATGAACTCCTGTGGCCGCTCCTCACGTGGCCGCTGCCTCACGCGCCCCTGCCTGGCAATGCTAACAAGGCCTGCGGGGGTGCGGGTACGGCCGGCGCTGACCTGGCTATTAAAAATAATTGGCCACCCATAATGTGCAGGAGAAATGCGTCCGCCTTCGGTTTGGCTGCGCGATGTGAGTTATTCTCAGGTTGCCATAGAAACCAAGATCAGTTCCTAACATCGTTCAGATCTTTAATTTTGTGAGAGCCACGAGGACCACTGTCTCTCAGAGGAGGGGGAGAAGAGGGAGGGGGAGGAGCCCCAGGCCACCCCTGCCGCCCCTGCCCACAGCTCTGCGGGCAGCCCCCGCTGGATGCACACTGGGGTGCTCTGCTTCCCAAGTGGTCCCTGGAGCAGCCCTGCCTGTGGCTCCCTGGAGGACTCCGGTTCTCCCTCTCCAGCCCCTCGAATCCTGCCGAGCTGCCACCAGCTCCAGGAGCAGCAAGGGCGGCCAGGCGGCCCCTCGGCAGCCCCTGTGGGCTCAGGCGCTGGGGCCCTGGGGTCCCCGCACAGCCCCTCCTGTGGCTCCTAGGAGCCCCACGGCCACGCCCACCCCCGCCCTGGGGTCCCTTCACAGCCAATCCTGTGGTTCCTAGGAGCCCCACGGCCACGCCCACCCCCGCCCTGGGGTCCCCGCACAGCCCCTCCTGTGGTTCCTAGGAGCCCCACGGCCACGCCCACCCCCGCCCTGGGGTCCCTTCACAGCCAATCCTGTGGTTCCTAGGAGCCCCACGGCCACGCCCACCCCCGCCCTGGGGTCCCCACTCAGCCCCTCCTGTGGTTCCTAGAAGCCCCACGGCCACGCCCACCCCCGCCCTGGGGTCCCTTCACAGCCAATCCTGTGGTTCCTAGGAGCCCCACGGCCACGCCCACCCCCGCCCTGGGGTCCCCGCTCAGCCCCTCCTGTGGTTCCTAGGAGCCCCACGGCCACGCCCACCCCCGCCCTGGGGTCCCCGCTCAGCCCCTCCTGTGGTTCCTAGGAGCCCCACGGCCACGCCCACCCCCGCCCTGGGGTCCCCGCTCAGCCCCTCCTGTGGCTCCTAGGAGCCCCACGGCCACGCCCACCCCCGCCCTGGGGTCCCCGCTCAGCCCCTCCTGTGGTTCCTAGGAGCCCCACGGCCACGCCCACCCCCGCCCTGGGGTCCCCGCACAGCCCCTCCTGTGGTTCCTAGGAGCCCCACGGCCACGCCCACCCCCGCCCTGGGGTCCCCGCTCAGCCCCTCCTGTGGTTCCTAGGAGCCCCACGGCCACGCCCACCCCCGCCCTGGGGTCCCCGCTCAGCCCCTCCTGTGGTTCCTAGGAGCCCCACGGCCACGCCCACCCCCGCCCTGGGGTCCCCGCACAGCCAATCCTGTGGTTCCTAGGAGCCCCACGGCCACGCCCACCCCCGCCCTGGGGTCCCTGCACAGCCCCTCCTGTGGTTCCTAGGAGCCCCACGGCCACGCCCACCCCCGCCCTGGGGTCCCCGCACAGCCCCTCCTGTGGTTCCTAGGAGCCCCACGGCCACGCCCACTCCCGCCCTGGGGTCCCCGCACAGCCCCTCCTGTGGTTCCTAGAAGCCCCACGGCCACGCCCACCCCCGCCCTGGGGTCCCCGCACAGCCAATCCTGTGGTTCCTAGAAGCCCCACGGCCACGCCCACCCCCGCCCAGGGGTCCCTGCACAGCCCCTCCTGTGGCTCCTGCCCCACGGCCACGCCCACCCCCGCCCTGGGGTCCCCGCTCAGCCCCTCCTGTGGCTCCTAGGAGCCCCACGGCCACGCCCACCCCCGCCCTGGGGTCCCCGCACAGCCAATCCTGTGGTTCCTAGAAGCCCCACGGCCACGCCCACCCCCGCCCTGGGGTCCCCGCTCAGCCCCTCCTGTGGCTCCTAGGAGCCCCACGGCCACGCCCACCCCCGCCCTGGGGTCCCCGCACAGCCAATCCTGTGGTTCCTAGAAGCCCCACGGCCACGCCCACCCCCGCCCTGGGGTCCCCGCTCAGCCCCTCCTGTGGTTCCTAGGAGCCCCACGGCCACGCCCACCCCCGCCCTGGGGTCCCCGCTCAGCCCCTCCTGTGGTTCCTAGGAGCCCCACGGCCACGCCCACCCCCGCCCTGGCGTCCCCACACAGCCCCTCCTGTCGTTTCTAGGAGCCCCACGGCCACGCCCACCCCCGCCCTGGGGTCCCTTCACAGCCAATCCTGTGGCTCCTAGGAGCCCCACGGCCACGCCCACCCCTGCCCAGGGGTCCCTGCACAGCCCCTCCTGTGGCTCCTGCCCCACGGCCACGCCCACCCTGCCTCTGCCCAGTGTCGTTTCCATCTGGGCCCACTGTAGAGGGTCTCCAGGCTCCAGCCCTGGTCACTGCGGCTGTGGGCTCGGGCCCAGGGTCCACTGCGGGTGGGCAGCACGAGGGAGACAGTGAAGGCCCTCGGCCGACGTGGTGGGCAAGGGGCTGCGTCCAGAGGCCTCCCAGCAGGCAGGGGCTCCCAGGCTCCACTGAACACGGGGGGGGCCCGGCTGGAGCAGACTCAGCTCCCGTGGCCAGGGGGGCAAGGCCTGGAGCCACCGCCGAGAGGGAGGCAGCAGGGAGCCAGGAAGCAGTGGCTGGAGGGCGTGGCTGTGTGGTGTGGGGGCGTGGCTGTGTGGGAGGGGGCGTGGCGGTGTGGGAGAGATGTGGGGGTGTGGCTGTGTGGTGCAGGGACTGGCGGTGTGGGAGGGATGTGGGGGCGTGGCTGTGGTGCAGGAGCGAGGCGGTGGGGCGTGGCTGTGGGAGGGGCGTGGCGGCGTGGCGTGGCTGTGTGGTGCGGGGGCGTGGCGGTGGGGGTGTGGCTGTGTGGTGCGGGGGTGTGGCGGTGTGGGAGGGATGTGGGGGTGTGGTGATGTGGGAGGGATGTGGGGGCGTGGCTGTGTGGTGAGGGGGCGTGGCAGTGGGGCGTGGCGGTGTGGGAGGGGCGTGGCAGTGCACCTGCCCTGTTTCCCTGTAGCCCCTGCACTGGATTCCCGGTGTCCTCGCACAGCCCCTGGAGACCACTTCCTGCTTCTCTTCCAGTTTCAGATAATTTTCCTCGAAGTGGCTCTGGCTCTCGCTAGCAGTGGTAGGAAGAGGGAGAGTGAGCGAGTCCAGACGGGACAGCCATGGCCTGAGCTTTCTTCACCTGCCCATTTCCACCCTGGGGGCAAAACATGTCCATCGCGGGCGCGCGCGGGGCAGGGGGAGGTGTGCACCCCACGCGTGGCGTCCAGCCCTTGTCTGGCGCGGAGTGTTCCTCCGGGGTGGAGTCACAGTTCTGTTTCCCGCCGGCCTTGTCTCCTGCCGAAGCTCTGGGATCCTGCCCTCCCCTTTCTATAGTCGGAGCCCCGCAGCGGGCCACGTCCCTCCCCCACGTCTTCTGCAGGACCGACGGCGGCGTGGCCTGTGCTACCTCCTCTGCACCACAGCCCATTGTACAGACGGGGACACCGAGGCACGGAGGTCAGGCACGACCCCAAGACTCGCAGGGTCCGAAGGAGGTGGGGTGGAGTTTGAAAAAGGGTCAGAGCTCTCCCTAGCCCGGCTGGCAGCCATGGCTGGTGTATCTGGGCTGGCGCACTGAAGACCGGCCCGGCAGAGGTGGCTGGGCGGGCGCTGCAGGCAGTCTTGGGACCAGCTCGGGCGGGAGGGGCCTGGGTATTCACGCCGAGGGTGCCTGCGTGCTGGGGAAGCTGCCCCAGCCCTCGGAGGCCGGGGGTCCAGGGCCTCAGCTCGGCACTGCGGCCGAGAGATTTCCATCGCTTTGCCAAATTAATGCTTCAGCTCTCCATGTCGCGCGAGCCGTAATGAGGTGTCAGCGTGGACGCGGGGACGGAACGGATGAATGGAGCGTCTTTTATGGTGTCATTACACTTTTATAATAAGATTTACTTGTCAACTTAAAATGTAATAACGTAATAATTTCTCCAGTAACCTGATGAGGACGTGCGGCCCGAGGTTCCGGAGTGAGCACCGCCCGGCAACGTCGTGCGCCGTCCGCGCCATGCGGGCCTGCGGGGGCCCCGGGCCGTTCCTAAGCCGTCAGTGGTCCCCATACCCCCTGGCGCGGGGTCGGCCAGAGCCCACCTCCTCGGCTCCTGCACCACAGCCCCGCTGGGCTCGTGGGAGGTGAAGGAGGGTCGCGTGCTGTGTCCAGGCCGCAGCTGGCCTGAGGGAGCACCCAGAGAAGAAACCTGCAGCCGGGTGGGCAGCCCCCCCTCCTGTCCACTCCCCAGCACTGGACCTTGAGTGGGTCACAGACCTGGACGAGGGGCCAGGTGGGGAGGGGTTACCGGGCGAGCAGCTCTCGCGACAGCTGGACGGCGTCACCCCTGAGGCGCTGCGGTCAGGCCCCCATGCCCGGCCCAGCCCGGCCCTCAGACAGGTGGGGAGCTCGTCACAGACCCGGCCTAGAGGCGAGCCCCACATGCGGTGTCCCGTGGCCTGTGCGGCCCCTGCAGGTCCTGGTCAAGGGCGGTCAGTGGTGTGGGGTTCAAGGCAGCCCCCGGCGGGAACCGCAGCATCCGCACGGCACCTGAAGCCTGGGGGCGCTCACTGCGCCGGGGGGAGGGCACGGGGTGGGGGGACGCGTCTGCTCCCTCCCGTGCCAGGAGCCTGCTGTGCCGGGAGGAGCCTCGTAGCCCTTGTGGCTGGGTTCAGAGCTGAGCCCATCCTGCCCCGGGTGGAGGGAGTCTGGCCTGTGTTAAATGGGTGTGCAGGCTTTCTCGGGGGGCAGGTCCCGCCCCGCGTGGTGTTTGCTCCGCTCCTGGGACATTGCCGTCAGCCTCTAAGTGACAGAAACAGCCCAATAACCCCTTTGGCCCACCAGCTTCTCTCCCCACGTCTCTGCCTTTTACACCAAAGCCATTGCTGTGCTGACCCCCGCCCACACTCCCCTGTCCCAGGACCGTTGCACGCCCCTCTGCCTGGGCTGCTCCCTCCTGGACGCCTGCCATGCCGCCGGTTTTGTGCTGTAGCTTTGTTCAGATGCCGCCTCCGGCTGAGCACCTGGCGCTGTGGGTTTGCTCCTGGACTTCTCTCCCCACTGCGGGGCTAGGCCCGCTTCCTCTGCACACAGTAGGTGCTCACTACGTGTGTCTTGACTGAGCTGGGTCCTCCCCTGGCAATTCTGACTGCAGGTGTGAACAGCGAGCCTGTGGGCGGCAGGGCTGAATGTGGAATGTTCTAGAAGGAGTAGGGGTGGCAGGGGCCAGCTGGGGCCACAGCCCAGGGAGCAGAGGTGTCCCTGGGTGCTCAGAGGGCCCCTTGGCCCAGGAGAGCAGGTCCCTGGGACCCCCAAGCTGGTGCATCCTGGGCTCCCGGTCTTGAGCTGAGCTCCCTGTGCGGAGGCTGCACACCGGAGCCCCAGGTACCCCTCCCTCTGTGGCCCCGCCCACGGGCCCCCTCTTTCTCAGGCTCTGAGGCCGCTGGGACGGCCACCTCCCTCCCGCCCTGCTGACCTGTGCCGGGGAGACGCCCGCCGTCACCAGGCGCTTGGTCCAGGACTCCCGCCAGGGCCCACAGAGCACCCTGCTTGGGCCTTCCTTACCGACCGCCCACCAAGACGGCCAGCGTCAGTCACTCCCCTGCGGGGGAAGCAGAGAGCGCTGGCTGCCATCTGTCTCGGTGCGCGGCTTGGGGCCTGGTGTTCAGGGAGGGCGCGCTCTCTTTTCTTCTTCTAACATTCGTTCATTTATTTGAAAGTCAGAATTACTGAGAGAGATCGAGAGATCTTCCATCCGCTGGTTCGCTCCCCAGATGGCCAGAGCTGGGCCAGGCTGAAGCCAGGAGCCAGGAGCTTTTCTGGGTCTCCCACGCGGGTGCAGGGGCCCAAGGCTTGGGCCATCTCCTGCTGCTTTCCCGGGCCACAGCAGGGAGCTGGATCGGAAGTGGAGCTGGGATATGTGGGATGCCAGCACTGCAAACGGTGGCTTCACCGGCTGCCCCACAGCGCCGGCCCCAGGGAGGGTGGTCTCTTGCTGCTTCATCGCTCAGGCCGGCTACGGCCACGGCCACGGCCACGCGGCGTTTGCTCAGTCCACCGATGGACAGGTTGCTGCTGTGGGGACGTGGCTCCCGGGAGGGCAGAGTGTCGGTGCCAGCGCTTCAGGGCCTGTGGGTCTGCGCCAGGAGCAGGTGTCTCAGGGGAGCCCACCGCACCGTCAACAGAAGGCCCACGGGGCACGGGGTGACCGGGGTGACTGGCAGCCAGGAGCGCAGGGCTGGCGCAGGTAGGTGGAGTTCACCGTCTGCAGGGGCAGCTGGGTGCCGCGAGCCGCTCACTGCCCCTCCCTGTGGACGGTGACTCCGACCTTGTGGGGCTGAGGGGCTAGGACGCAGCTGTTGACGGGGACGGCTTGGCGTGGGTCATGGCGGCCTCTCCGTCACCCACGCTGGGCACGCGCTTCAGGGCGTATCACACCGCGGGGTGATTTCCTGTGGGCAGGGTGCATGTGCTGTGTGTGCACGCAACATGTGTGTGCATGGTGTGCATGCGATCTGCGTGTGGCATATGTGCTGCATATGTGTGGTGTAGTATGTGATGTGTGTGATGTGTGGGTACGGTGTGTGTGGTGTGTGCGTGGCATGTGGGGTGTGTCTGTGATGTGTGTGTGGCACATGGCGTGTGTGTGATGTGTATGGTGCAGTGTGGGGGGGATGGCACGTGGGGTGTATGTGTGTGGTATGTGATGTGTGTCTGTGAGTGTATGTGATGTGTGTGTGGTATATGTGTGTGTCTGTGAGTGTATGTGATGTGTGTGTGGTATGTGTGTGTGTCTGTGAGTGTGTGGTGTATGTGATGTGTGTGTGGTATGTGTGTGTGGTGTGAGTGTGTGGTGTATGTGATGTGTGTGTGGTGTATGTGATGTGTGTGTGGTGTGTGTGTGGTGTCTGTGATGTGTGTGTGGTGTCTGTGATGTGTGTGGTGTATGTGATGTGTGTGTGGTATGTGTGTGTGGTGTATGTGATGTGTGTGGTGTGTGTGTGTGGCATGTGGGGTGTGTATGTGATGTGTGTGTGGTGTGTGTGTGAGTGTGTGGTGTATGTGATGTGTGTGTGGGTATGGGTGGTGTGTGCAGTGTGTGGTGTATGTGATGTGTGTGGTGTGTGTGTGTGGTGTGTGGTGTGTGTGGTGTATGTGATGTGTGTGTGGTGTATGTGATGTGTGTGTGGTGTATGTGATGTGTGTGTGGTGTGTGTGTGTGTGTGGTGTGTGTGTGTGTGGTGTATGTGATGTGTGTGTGGTATGTGTGTGTGGGTATGGGTGGTGTGTGTGGTGTGTGTGTGATATATGTGATGTGTGTGTGGTGTGTGTGTGGTATATGTGATGTGTGTGTGTGTGTGTGGTGTGTGTGTCTGTGTGTGGTGTGTGTGTGGTATGTGTGTATGTGGGTATGTGTGGTGTGTGCAGTGTGTGTATGTGGTATATGTGATGTGTGTGTGGTGTGTGTGTGTGTGGTGTGTGTGTGTGGTATGTGTGTATGTGGGTACGTGTGGTGTGTGCAGTGCGAGTGTGGTATGTGTGTGTGGTATGCATGTGTGTGGTGTGTGGGATGTGTGTGTGGTGTGTGTGTGGTGTACATGGGTGCAGTGTGTGTGTGTGTGTGTGTGTGCCTGTTTGGGGCCAGCGGCTCTTCCTTGGTGACCGGTGCTCCCTGGCCTCCCCGCTGTGCTGGGCCCCACGGAGGCCCGAGCCTCCCCCGAGCGCCCAGCCCAGGGCAGCTCACGCTGACCTCGCGTCCGTGCCGGAGCTGGGGTCACTGGCCGGACGTCGGCAGGGGAAACAGAGGCCCGGGGCGCTGCTGCCGGCGCTGGCGCTGGGCTTGGGCTCGGCGCTCGCACCTCTGCTGCCCCGGCCCTGCCCGGAGCCCCGCGGAGGGGGCGCGGTGCGTGTCGACTGCCAGTGGGGCTGTTTCCTTATAGATCCCAGTGTGGGCTATCCGAGACCACGGGGGGGAGAGGCGAGGTGCAGACGCCCCGCGGTGTGGACAAGCGCTCCCTCTGTCCCGCCCATCCGTCCGCATCTTCCCTCCCTCTCTCCTTTCCCGTGGAGATGGCTGTGCCAGGTCTTGTCTGCGCAAGGAAGAACTCAAAGGTGGAGCAGGGAGGTGGTGAGCCGGGCGGGCCTCTGCGGGTGGATCCGTGTCGGTCACCGAGCCGGGGAGCAAGGGCACGCAGTCCAGTGGGGAGAGCGTGCGTGGCTCCGCGAGGAACGGGGCTGAACTGAGTGCGCGGTCTGCACCCGGGCGGCGGCTTCACGGGGAGCGGGCCAGTGCAGGCTGGGACGCGGGGCGAAGTCCTCCCGGGTTCCGGGTTTTATTGCCTGACGGCAGTGCAGCGCGTGGGCCGCCTTCCTTAGTTCCGGGGTGTGGGTCCACGCAGGCTGCCTGAGGGCTTGCAGCGGGCGGCTAAGGACTCGGACTGACCGCCAGCGCCCGCGCCCTTCACCTGGACGCGCGGCGGCTGTGGGGCGTCCGCCGCCTGGGGTCCCGGTGGCCGCCTGGCCTGGGATGGCTGACTTTGCCGGGCTCCGCTTCCCTGTTTCTAAGATGGGCGTGCTGTCCAGGGCTGCGTCTGCCACGGGCGACTCTGAGCGTCCCGTGCTGTGCGGGCTGAGGGTGGGGGGTCTCAGCACGTGGCCCAGGACCACCGTATCTTCAGCTCGCAAGAGCCAGGTTCCAGATGGACTCGTCCCCCATGTATATTACCACAGCACATGAAAAGTACATGACAGCTTGGTAATAAGCCCGCAGATCATAGCTGTCAGATTGTCTTAGAAACAAAGGCAGTGAGGTCCCCCGAGGAGCCGCGCCGGCTGTCTGGGCGGCAGATGCTGGGGGGGGGGGCGTGCGCCCCACCATCGCTGTTTCAGTGTTAGCGCTAATCTGTTTCCGGCCGGCACTCCATCTCGCAAGTTCCCGAGCTTAAGCATTTATCAGCAAAGCAGCCGTTTCTATCTGTTCTGCGTGATTTAATGTATTTATCCCCGCGCTTTGAAAACGCCTCTTCGCGCTATCTCTGAGATGTTTCCCCCGGACTCCCCATTAAGTTAATCAGGTCCCCTCCCCTCCGGCTCTCCCTGCCCCTGGCCTGGCTGGCTGATTAGGAGCTGTGTCGTTAGGTCGCGGTGCACATCTTCCCCCCAGAGAGGAAGGTGGTGTCGAGGGGCCAGGGGTCCGAGGGGTGGCCCTCGGAGCCGCCACTGCTGCGCGCCTGGGGCAGAGCCGCGTTTTCAGTCGTGGGGCAGCGTCCAGCCGTTTAACTGTCTCGCAGCGTCTGTTCACGTGGCGGGAGAGCTGGGCGTCTGCTGTGGCTCATCTCTGAAGTGCAGTGGACTGGGATGTCTGGGGAGGGAGCAGCAGGCAGACCTGGCCACTGAGCAGGTGGACACAGCCCTGTGTGTCCAGGTGGGGCCGGGCCGCCTGCAGGGAGAGCCTGGGGGCAGGCTTGGCCGGGCGCTGGGAGCTGGGGCAGGCTTGGTCGGATGCTGGGAGCTGGGGTAGGCTTGGGTGGACACTGGGAGCTGGGGCAGGCTTGGCTGGGCGCTGGGAGCTGGGGCAGGCTTGGCCGGATGCTGGGAGCTGGGGTAGGCTTGGGTGGACACTGGGAGCTGGGGCAGGCTTGGCCGGGCGCTGGGAGTGAGGCCAGATGGGAGAGTGGCTGCATCCCACCAGACCACCCCTTCCTGCTCTGAAGTTTGATACCTGGGGTCCACGCGTCAGCCCCCATGCGTCCCTAGCGCTGTCCCCTAAGGCAGGTGCTTTTATGTCATTGGCCGCTTCTGAGGGGTCTTCTGCCCGGGCCAGGGTGTGGCCTCCCTGAGCCTGCCCAGCACCCGGACTGAGTCCTGTGCACGCTTTTGTTGTGGGCTGGGCCTGGGCTCACAGAGGCCTGCTCGGCCAGCAGGGAGGTCTCCCTGTCCTCGGGAGCGTCACGTGAGGGCCTTCAGGAGCTGTGTGCGGGGGGCCCAGCACGTCCTGAGCCTGCAGCTGGTGGAGACGGACCAAGGCCCTGGGCGGCCCAGGCTGCCTGGTGAGGGGCTCAGTAGGGGGCTGGCCTGGTGGCAGGGAGGCCCGGTCCCCCCAGGGTGGAGGTGGGGCTTGCAGTGACTTCCGCGTCCCACCGCATCAGCATTCGGGGCCCCCGGGCTTGCAGCCCAGAACTCTGATTGCTGCCTTTCTTCTGAGGCAGACGGGGGTGGGCACTCTGCTCTCCCATGGTGCCCCGGGGTGGGAACTCTGCTCTCCCATGGTGCCCCTGGGCGGGCACTCTGCTTCTCCCATGGTGCCCCGAGCAGGCACTCCCTTCCTGAGCCATGGTGCCCTGGGGCAGGCACTGTCAGCCTCTCCCATGGTGCATCAGGGCAGGCACTGTCAGCCTCTCCCATGGTGCCCTGGGGCAGGCACTGTCAGCCTCTCCCATGGTGCCCTGGGGCAGGCACTGTCAGCCTTTCCCATGGTGCCCCTGGGCAGGCACTGTTGGCCTCTCCCATGGTGCCCTGGAGCAGGCACTCTGCTCTCCCATGGTGCCCCGGGACAGGCACTCCCCTCTCCCATGGTGCCCTGGGGCAGGCACGTTCAGCCTCTCCCATGGTGCCCTGGGGCGGACACTCTGCTCTCCCATGGTGCCTTGGGGCAGACACTGTCAGCCTCTCCCATGGTGCCTCTGGGCAGAAACTCTGCTCTCCCATGGTGCCCTGGGGCAGGCACTCTGCTCTCCCATGGTGCCCTGGGGCAGGCACTGTCAGCCTCTCCCATGGTGCCCTGGGGCGGACACTCTGCTCTCCCATGGTGCCCTGGGGCAGACACTGTCAGCCTCTCCCATGGTGCCCCTGGCAGGCACTGTTGGCCTCTCCCATGGTGCCCCGGGGCAGGCACTCCCTGCCTCTCCCATGGTGCCCTGTGGCAGCACTCTGCTCTCCCATGGTGCCCTGGGGCAGGCACTCCCTGCCTCTCCCATGGTGCCCCGGGGCAGGCACTGTTGGCCTCTCCATGGTGGCCTGGCTGTTCTGGCCGGGGTCGTGCAGTCTGATCAGCCGCAGCTCTGACTGGTAGCTGATCTATCCCCACACCCAAACCTGCACCCCAATCCCCACTCCTGGGCACGGGGTCCCGAGCTGGGGCAGCCTCTGTCCCAGCTCCTTTGGGTGGCATATTCTAGAATGTGGGCCAGCTGACGAGCGCACACAATCCGCTCTGACCCAGGCCTGAATCGGGAGCAGAATTGACTCTCCCGGCTCTGTCTCACCGTGGGTCTCCCCTCTCAGCCTTGCTTCCTGGGGACACAGGAGGCTGCCCGGGCCAGGCGTGGCCCCGTCCCTGAGTACTCACAGCGTGGAAACCTTGGGTTAGCGTGTTCAGGGCGGGCTTTCACAGCCCATCCTGCGGTCAGGGTCCTTCTCCCACGTGGCGCTGCTGTCAGTCAACGAAGAGTGGGTGCAGCCCCCGGCCCGCCCCTCTGCACCCCGACCGTCCTGCGCACAGCCAGGCTCAGGCGCACAACCCCGTGTCGGCTCAGGCACTGCCTCGCTGGGGTCGGCACGTGGGTGGGACAGAGCGCAGGAGAGCTGCAGAGGCCGGGGGCCCGGGCAGGCCTCCCGCGACCGCAGCCACTCCAGGGACCCCGGCTGCCGTGAGAGCCCGGCTGGCGACAAGTGGATGTCACGCGGCCCCGGGGCACCTGACTGCCAGGTTGTCCCCAGACAGCAAGGAGAGACGGCGCAGGCTGCCGTGGGCGCCGAGCTCTGCTGACGAGAGTCCTCCACGGGGTCGTGGAAACGTCAGCACAAGTGGGAGCTGTTTTGCAGTTTTTCATAATAAGCGTCCTCCTGCGTATGGAAACGTACTCTTGCACACCTTAGGGTCGAGGGTGTTCCTGCAGACCAGTGCGGCCCGCTGGAGGGGCTACACTGATGTCTCTCTCCCGGGGGCACCGGGACAAGTCTGGCTCACTGTGGCCCTGGCCTTGCTGGGACACAGCCGGGCTCTGGCTCTCACCCAGGGAGCTGGCCGCTAGGGGGCGCCCAGAGCCCCTCCTGTTCCTGCCTGTCGTGGTCGGCGTGTGTCTGAGTGGGGTGTGGAGCCGTGGTCGTGGGAGGCAGAGCTCTCTTGGGACTTACAAGGTTGACGGCATCGAGGACTCACGTGAGAGAGAGTGCGTCCAGCAGCCTGGGCGCCCCGTCCTCTGCTTGGCCCACGCTGTGCACCTGGTCAGGCGTCCAGGCAGCAGCTGATTGGTTCAGCAGTGAGCTTGGTTCTGGGTCTGAGCTCTGCCAGTCAGTCTCCCGAGGGAGTTTGGAACTGGAACTGAGAAAAAAAATGATTCACCATTTCTTTGGAGCCGGTGGATACGGTGGGAGGCCGAGGCGGCCGATCCCTCGGGGCGGGGAGAGGCTCGGGGCGGCGGCTGGCGTTGGAGCCCAGACACTTGTTCCGGACGCCGGCCACCACCTCCGGCGTCAGGTGGCTTTAAAGTCGCCACCGTTTTCTTAGGCTGAGTTGAGTTGTTTTCTGTTCCGGGCAACGGAATAATCTTAGTCAAGAAAGTGTTAAAAGCGCGTACTGCCTGCCATCAGCTTCAGAATTAATCAGTGCACACAAATTATCCCTGGAATAGGACAAGACATTTGGCACAACTTTATCGCAGTCGTTTGGAGTCTGAGCTCCAGAACTCAGCTTCCCCCCGTTATGCCAGCTGCTTGAGGAACGTTCTGTCTCGTCTGTCTGGGAAGCCGTTGCCTAACCGCAGCAGGGAACCTCGTGTTCATGCCGAGGGCCTGGGCTGCGGCCCCGCCTCTCTGCTTCCGGCAGCGCCAGGCACAGGCCGGTGGACTGGGCGGAAGCGCAGGCTCGTGGCTCTGAATGTGTTTTTCAAGATCGCTCTCTTCAGAATGCCCGTGTTCGTGAACTTCCTGAAGACCCCCGAGTGGGCAGATCACAGACCTCCGTGCGCAGTCAGCGCGTCCTTCCGTTCCGCCTCCGGCCGCTGTGGTGTCCCCGGCGGCGTCCGCGCTGCCCCCGCCCGGCCCGCGTTTCTGCGCCCTCGGAAGCCCTCGCCCCCAGGACCCGCGATCGCAGCCCGTGAGAGCTGAGGAAGCGCCTGGCTTTCATTCCTCGAGAAAGGCAACGCGTGTTTTTCCCTGGAAACTCCAAGGACCTCAGTGGATGGAGTCAGAAATCTCCCCGGAGGCTGAGCGGGAGTCGGTGTCCGGGCGCCGCGGCCGGCAGCCCGGCTCTGCGTCTCGGGGGACGTGTCCTCTGGCTTCTGTGGTGCCCCCCCCGCTCTCCTTGGGGCCCTGGCAATCCTGCCGTGCCTCCTGGACCCGCAGCCTTTGCCCTCGCTGGACGCCCATCCCCCGTCTCCCGTTTCTCTCGGGTTCCCGTGTGGCGTCCACGGCCCTGGGGTTCCGTGTGGCGTCCATGGGCCCGGGTTCCCGTGTGGCGGTCACGGCCCTGGGGTTCCGTGTGGTGTCCACGGCCCTGGGGTTCCCGTGTGGCGGTCACGGCCCTGGCGTTCCCATGTGGCGGTCATGGCCCCGGGGTTCCCGTGTGGCGGTCATGGCCCCAGCGTTCCCGTGTGGTGTCCACGGGCCCGGGGTTTCCGTGTGGTGTCCACGCCCCCGGGGTTTCCGTGTGGTGTCCACGGCCCTGGGGTTCCCGTGTGGTGTCCACGGGCCCGGGGTTCCCGTGTGGTGTCCACGGCCCCGGGTTCCCGTGTGGCGGTCATGGCCCCGGGGTTCCCATGTGGCGGTCATGGCCCCAGCGTTCCCGTGTGGTGTCCACGGCCCCGGCTGTTTCCGTAACCGTGTTTTCCCCATCAAGTCTCCCTTTCTTGACTTTGATCCTCCAGTCCCGTGGATGGCTGCAATGTGCTCCCCATCTCGGTGCATGCTGATTCGCGATGTAAGATGCTCTTCTGGGCCCCGCGATGGTCCTGGGTTGTTGGCCGCCAGGCTGGCCGGAGAGGTGTCGTGGAGGCCGTCCCTGCCCCGTGGCCAGTGTGCTCCATCCACGGGTGGTGCAGGGACCTGGGCTGGCCCGGGTCGCCACGACCAGGTTCTTTTTTGTAATTTGATTTTCCCTGCAGCCCAGAAGTTGACCACTTTCTCTGCGAAGGGCCACGCTGTCTCACAGCTGCTCCGCTCTGCATCTCAGCGGGAAGCAGCCGTCAGCAACACGTAAGGAAGGGTTTCTTTTGTAAAAAAAGAAAAACATTTACTTACTTTGCAAGTCAGCGTTTTGGAGAGACAGAGGGGTCTTCCATGGGGTGGTTCACTCCCCCGATGGCAGCGATGGCCAGACTGCGCCAGGAGCCAGGAGCTTCTTCCGGTCACCCACGCGGGTGCAGGGGCCCAGGTACTTGGGCCACCCTCTGCTGCTTTCCCAGGTGCATTAGCAGGGAGCTGGATCGGAAGAGGGGCAGCTGGGACTCGGATCTGTGCCTTCATGGGGTGCGGGTGTCACAGGTGGAGGCTTTACCCGCTAAGCCTCAGCCCCAGGGCGGCTCTTTGAAGCAGCCGTGAGATTGGTCGCTGGGCCAGATTTGCTGGTCTCTGCCGCAGCCCCGGGCGGGAGCCCTCTGGGGACAGCTTTGGTGAAGCAGGTGTCCTCGCGGGCTGTGTGCAGTCTGCATGGGCACTGCCGTGGCTCCGCCGGTGCCCAGAGCGCCCCCGTTTGCCTGCCTGTCCCACGGCTTCCGTGCCTGCCCCTCCCAGGCTCTCCACTGGCTCCTGGGATGTGGGACCGCTCCCTGGGAGACAGACCCCTCCAGCGTTGGAGCTGCCCTGTCACACGCCCCTGTGCCCGGGTCAGCCCCTGCGACCCACGGGCTCGTTCCAGAACGTTCCCAGGACTTGAGGTGCACAGACCCGCCGGCCCCCACTGCCGCTGGTCTTGTTTATGTCTTCACTCGCCCCGTGGGCTGTGTGGAGGCCGCGGAGTCGAGCCCGAGAGCCACACTCAGCCTCGGGGTCTGGAAGTCCTGGAACCTGGTCCCTCGCCCGCAGTTTTCACATGGGAGACGTGGGCGGAGCTCCTGGCTCCTGGCTTCGGCCTGGCCGTGTGGGGACTGGACCAGAGGCTGGGCGCCGTCTCCCCACCTTTCAGACAGCGAGTAGCTCCTGAGCCGGGAGCTGCCCGAGGTGGAGTCCGCGTGCCCTGGAGTAGCCGGCTTCCAGTGTGCGCGGCAGGGCTCCAGCCGTCCCACCAGGCACGCGCCGTCAACACCCGTCACTCAGGGCACCGTCCCCCTGACCGCCCGTGTGTCACACGCTGAGTCTTCAGCTGAACCGAGGGGTCTCGCAGGTCTGTGCGGTGGCCGCTTGACCTGTCCGTGGCTGGTGTCTCTGCCACAGGCCTGACCCTGCTGCTGGGAGACTCCCCAGCCCTTCTTTTCCCAAGTCTCTTCTGTCACGTGTCAGGCAGACACATAGGCACATGCACATACAGTGCACACACGTGTGCACACACAGACAGGCAGACACACAGGCACATACATACAGTGCACGCATGTGTGCCCAACATAGGCAGGCAGACACATAGGCACACGCACATACAGTGCACACACGTGTGCACACGCAGCTCCTCCTCCACTGCCTGGTGCCCTCGGGCTCCAGGCTCTCCCCATCCTCTGTGCTGTGGGCTGACTCCCCACAGTGACTGGGAACGGGACTGTGTTTGGAGGTGGGGTCTTTGGACACAGGGGAGGTCACGCTGGACTGGGGGAGCCCTAACCCGTGATGGGATCCTCACAGGAAAAGGGGCTTGTGGACACAGAGGCAGTGTGATGGCGGAGGCAGGGACGGGGGTGTGATGGCGGAGGCAGGGACGGGGGTGTGATGGCGGAGGCAGGGACGGGGGTGTGATGGCGGAGGCAGGGACGGGGGTGTGATGGCGGAGGCAGGGAGGGCAGGTGTCTGTTGTCAGTGCTGTGACTGGGTGCATAGGCGTTTGCAGGTTCTGGGTGTTCATTTTTTTTTTTTTGACAGGCAGAGTGGACAGTGAGAGAGAGAGACAGAGAGAAAGGTCTTCCTTTTCCATTGGCTCACCCCCAACGGCCTGTGGCCGGCGCATTGTGCCGATCTGAAGCCAGGAGCCAGGTGCTTCTCCTGGTCTCCCATGGGGTGCAGGGCCCAAGGACCTGGGCATCCTCCACTGCACTCCCGGGCCACAGCAGAGAGCTGGACTTTCTATCCTGAATTTTACCATTACGGAGATTAAGATTT
Organism: Sylvilagus floridanus; assembly: GCA_949820135.1. Taxonomy (NCBI): domain Eukaryota; kingdom Metazoa; phylum Chordata; class Mammalia; order Lagomorpha; family Leporidae; genus Sylvilagus; species Sylvilagus floridanus. The sequence goes on along the minus strand of OX463231.1, from coordinate 1,969,459 downwards.
TAAAATGAAACTAAAATGTCACTTTTCATTATCTTTCCCTCAACGTTGCTGAGTCTCTGCAGGAGTGGTTTCTCTAGTAGCTTTTGTCCTGTGACCTAACCTTGGAGACGTTTTGCTGTCCTTTCTGAGTGGAGGCCATGCCCTTGGCCTCCGTGCCCGGCGGTGGCCCTGGCTGACCCCATCACCTCCTGGCGCGGCGATTCCGGAGTCGCCTCTGGGCACATTTCTCAGCGATGGCTTCCTGGGACTGGTAAGTGCAGCCCAGATGAGCGTCAGTGTATAGAGACGCTGATCAGATGGGATCAATGTTAGGCCTTCCTCTCGTACCTGTGTGTGTCTCCGAGACTTTTAGCTACAACTCTTTCTGGGGTGGTTTTTGGTTGTATATTTGTGGTGGGATAGTTCATACACATACAATACCCTACGCGGTGTATGATGATCGAATCGTGGTGGTTAGAATTCCCATCTCCTTACAAAGGCGCCAGCACTGTGGTGTGGTGGGTTAAGCCACGTGGACGCTAGCACCCATGTAGGTGCTGGGCTGGGTTCCCGCTACTCTGTGCTGATCAGCCCCCTGATGCACCTGGGAAAGCAGGGGAAGACGGCCCACGTGCTTGGTCCCCGCCACCCACGTGGGCGCTCGGATGGAGCTCCAGGCTCCCGGTTCTGGCCTGGCCCAGCCCTGGCGATTGCAGCCCATTGCAGAGTGAGCAAACCAGCGGGTGGAAGGTCTCTCTCCGTATCTCCCCCTCTCTCCGTATCTCCCCCTCTCTCCGTATCTCCCCCTCTCTCTGTATCTCCCCCTCTCTCCGTATCTCCCTCTCTCTCCGTATCTCCCTCTCTCTCTGTATCAAATAAATAGATAAATCTTTTGAAAGAAAATTTCCAAACCTGATTCAGTGCACTTTGTATATTTATGTTGAAATATCACACTTCATCCCAGAAATAAGCATAATTAGTACAGATCATACTCTGGAGTGCATATATGTTGTTTGGTTGGTTTTTCAATGTGGTGAAGTCAGATAACGTAAGCCACCAACCCCTGGAGCGTGTGCAGATCCGTGGTACCGTGGCTTTTAAGTGCACATCTGTGGATTATTCGTGATCATTCTCTGTCTCCTCTGGGCCCGCAGTTCCCCAAGCCCTGGTCCATGTATTACCATTTCTGTGATAGTCTTGTTGTAAACCATGTACAAAATTCATCAAAATGGATTAAAGACCCACACGTAAGCGCTGAACCGTGAGAGTCCTAGAGGGAAACGCAGGTGGAGAACTGCGCACCACGGCGCTGGAGGGGGTTCCTGGCTGTGACCCCACAGCACAGGCGGCAGAAAGCAAAGCTACAGACGGGGTCACAAAGCTCGGAAGCTCGTGCGAGTGGGAGGGCAGCTTTGGGGCGGGGGGAGAGTCGCCAGTGACGGGGCGGTCAAGGACCGACACCAGAGGTCTGCAAAGCCTCCCGCAGCTCAGCACCAGAAAGCACATGGCCGACGGGTCAGCCGAGGGCTTGAGCAGGTGTCCCCGAAGATGATGTGCACGTGAGAGGTGCCCGGCATCGCTCATCCTGAGAGGCATGAGCGAAAGCCACAGTGAGATGCCACGGCACACGCGTGGAGGTGGTGAGGTGCCACGGCACACATATGGAGGCAGTGAGATGCCACAGCACACGTGTGGAGGAGGTGAGATGCCACCACACACGCGTGGAGGCAGTGAAGTACCATGGCACACGTGTGGAGGCGGTGAGATGCCACGGCACATGCATGGAGGTGGTGAGGTGCCACAGCACACACGTGGAGGTGGTGAGATGCCATGGCCCACGCGTGGAGGAGGTGTGGTGCCACAGCACATGTGTGGAGGCAGTGAGGTGCCATGGCACATGTGTGGAAGCGGTGAGGTGCCACGGCACACGTATGGAGGCGGTGAGGTGCCATGGTACACACGTGGAGGTGGTGAGGTGCCACGGCACATGCGTGAATGTGGTCCCTGTTTCAGAAAGCAGAAGGTGACAGGTGTGGGCGGGGGTGGGGAAGCTGGGGCCCTGCCCTGCCGCTGGTGCCGTGAACGCGGGAGCAGAGCTTTGTGAGACCGTGTGGGGTTTCCTCAGGAGATCACAGACGGGAAGCAGAACTGCCGTCTGGCCTCTGGGAGGTTAGCCGTGACCACCGACGTTCAGAGAAGGGCTCCCACCATAGCGGGAGGCGGGAGAGCCCGGCTGCCCCGGGGGACGGAGGGACGAGCTGTGTGTGCCTGAGCAGGACCCGTGGCGCGTCACTGAGCCTTGGAAGGGCAGAGGAGACCTGGTGTTGGGCCGAGCAGACCGGCTGGTCCCACTGTAAGACAGCCTGATTCCCAGAGGCGGAGGGATCCCGGGGCCTGGCAGGAGGCCTGGGCAGGTCGCGCTTAACAGGCCCAGAGGAAAGGGCTCGGGAGGTCGGCGTCTGAGCCCTGGGTGCATGCGTGGCCGTCCAACTGCCCGCTTCCAAGCGGGGGAGGTGGAACGCCCTGGTGTGGTCAGCACGGCCATCAAGGGCTGTTCCCGCAGGGCTCGCGGTCCCTCCACGTTCCAGTTTTCACAAGAGACTGCAGCGTTGCTGTGGTTTTCCGTGGTTCTCTCTTGAACGGTGCAGAGCCTGCCATGCCCCCGGGTCTGGGGAGCTGTCTTGTCGCTGTCCTTTCCCGTGGACATCGCCGTCCCTGGAGAAGGCACGGCGAACGGGGCTTTCCCCACTTCCCCCCGAGGCCGTGGAGCGCTCCGGCCCCTCCGTCGGTGTGCGTGGCCGAGTGCGGCATCACTAACGCAGCCATATGTGGGCTTGCCAAGGTTTTTTGGGTTTTGTTTGTTTTTATCTTTGGACAAATGTGCGGTGGGGTCTGACACTGGGTAGCGTGGGGTCTGACACCGGGGTGGGGTCTGACGCCGGGTGACGTGGGGTCTGACGCCGGGTGGCGTGGGGTCTGACGCCGGGGTGGGGTCTGACGCCGGGTGACGTGGGGTCTGACGCCAGGTGACGTGGGGTCTGACGCCGGGTGACGTGGGGTCTGACGCCGGGTGGCGTGGGGTCTGACGCCGGGTGATGTGGGGTCTGACGCCGGGTGGCGTGGGGTCTGACGCCGGGGTGAGGTCTGATGCCAGGTGACGTGGGGTCTGACGCCGGGGTGTCCCTCTGTAAGGCCAGATACCGCAACTCTGCCAACGAACGTGACCTCGGGCTGCGTGCGTGCAGTCGCGTGCTTCCGTGGCGAGCGGCCGTCATCACCGGGGGTGGCGGTGCGCGGACTGCCGTGGCCGACGTGACCCGTGCCGTGGGCGATGTCGACATTCGGCGCTGCCTGGGCCGTGGCTGCCGCCCGCGAGCTGCCCCGGCTCCGTGAGACGCTCCGTGTGCTTTGATCTCCACTCCGGAAAGTGGCAGCGAACATCCTGGCTTGAAAGCCCACGTCACGTCTGCGGAAAACATCCCGCTCCCTTTCCTTTACACTCCGAGTGACGGGTTCAAAACGATGCTGTTCCTTAAACGGGTGCCACTGCGCTGTTTGAAGACGCTCTGTTGTGAGACAGCGAAGTAAACACAAACATTTGTCAGCCGAGAAGCAGCTCTGCACGTGTGTCTGTTACGGCTGCACCGCTGCCCTTGGAGAAGGTCCCTCCCTCTGATCGCGTCTGCACTTCCAGACGCGGCTGGGCGGACGGGCTGAGAGGCGAGTCTTCTGGCCTGGCTTCAGAGCCCGTGCCTTGTCTCTGTGCTGTTCCAAGATTTATTTATTTATTTGAAACAGTTTCAGAGAGACAGAGACAGAGGTCTTCCGTCCCCTGGTTCACTCCCCAGATGGCTGCAATGGCTGGGGCTGGGCCAGGTGGAAGCCGGGGGCTGCTCCTGGGTCTCCCACGCAGGTGCAGGGGCTCGAGGACTTGGGCCATCATCCACTGCTTTCCCAGGCCTCAGCAGAGAGCTGGATCGGAAGTGGAGCAGCCGGGACTTGAACCAGCGCCCATACGGGATGCAGGCAGTGGCTTTACCTGCTGTGCCGCAGAACCGACCCCCTAAAATAGAATTTTACAAAAGATCATTTACAGTGACGGAGAGATAACACACATCCACTGGTTCACCCCCAAAGCCACAACAGCCAGAGCTGGGCACAGCCAAAACTGGGAGCCGGGAACCCCCTCTGAGTCTCCCAAGTGGGTGGCAGGTGCCCAACTTCCTGGGCCATCGTCAGCCACCTTCCCGGGGCATTCACAGGGAGCTGCACTGGACATGGAGCAGCGGGGCATCAACTGGTGCCCACATGGCCAGCCCCTCTGAAATAACTTTGGATAAAATCAATAGATTTCAAAAATGCTCAAAGCATAAAATATTGTTCTGAACCAGATGGTGAGGAGAGACAGGCTGGAGGCAAGGAAAAGGAGGACGCTGTGGGACCCGCCTGTGTTGTCCGCGACCGGGCGGCTGTCCTTGGGGGCCGGCTGTGGGCTGGGATCGTGGAGGAGACTCATTGTCCTGGGGAATCGGCAATGACTTGGACGTCTCACAAGCCCTGTGCCCTCCTCGCTGACGTTCCGCCTCCGTCCCCAGGGTCCCCCTTCCACCCCTCTCACCCACGGCCGTCACCTGGGGCCTCTGCCTCTGGGCTGCCCCACAGCTGCCCCCGCTCCTGCTGTCTCTCCGTCTCTCAGTTCCCTGTGGCTGTGGCTCTCTGAGGTCAGGCCCTAGAGCAGCGGGGAGAGCAGCGCTGCCTCGGGAGGGCAGGCAGAGCCTGGGGGCCCAGCCCGGGCACCCTCGGTGCCTTCTGACTGCTGGCCTGGGCCATCCACGCCAGGGCTTCAACTCCTCAGTCCTCCCACGAGCATGGAAGGCGGGTGCTGCAGGATGTCTGCAGGGCCGCGGAGCAGGTGTGGGGGTCATGGGCTCCGTCCCGCGGAGGGAGGCGAAGCCTGTGCTGTAACTTGTTCTGTCTCCCTGGAGGGAGCCTCCGTCCTTGGCATGGCGAGACCACGAGGAGGCCGTGGCGAGTTCAAGGGCGTCCTAGAGCGGGGCACTAGGAGGCTGAGGCCAGCAAGGCAAGGCGGGCAGGGGAGTGGCCTGTGGAGCCCGGAGCAGACCCTGGCATGGCCCAGCAATCCAGGGGGACCTCTTGGCAGGAGCCGGAGAGGGTGAGGGACACTGACGGGCAGGCCCTGGGGTATCGTGGCTTGTGACTTGGGGGTCCCCCTCTGGGGACTTGGGCTCCCTTCCTGGTCGTCTGTTGTTGCTGACCAGGGGTGAGCTCCGTCGCTTCTGCCCCTTGCGTGGAGTGGGTGGGCGTGAAATGGCACCATGTGGCCGGTGGAGCCAGCCCAGGACTCTGCACGGCCTGGAACTCCTTGGCCCTGCACCTCCTGCCTCAGCCCTGACAACCAAACCAAACCAACCAAACCAACCAAACCAACCAAACCAACCAAACCAAACCAAACAAACCAACCAAACCAAACCAAACCAACCAAACCATCCCAACCAAACCAACCAAACCAACCCAACCAAACCAACCAAACCAACCCAACCAAACCAACCCAACCAAACCAACCAAACCAACCCAACCAAACCAAACCAACCAAACCAACCAAACCAACCAAACCAACCCAACCCAACCAAACCAAACCAACCAAACCAACCCAACCAACCCAACCAAACCAAACCAACCAAACCAACCAACCCAACCCAACCAAACCAAACCAACCAAACCAACCAACCAAACCAAACCAACCAACCAAACCAACCAAACCAACCAACCAAACCAACCAAACCAACCCAACCAAACCAACCAACCAAACCAACCAAACCAACCAAACCAACCAACCAAACCAGCCAAACCAACCAAACCAAACCCCTCAGTGCCGCAGCATGTTTCTGTTCACAGCGCGTGGTTGCTATAGCAAAGCTCATCGACCCAGAACAGCGCCCACCTGCTGCACGGCGGCCTCTCGGGGACACCAGGACATCGCACAGTCCCCTCAGTGTAGGGCGGTCACTGGCCAGGGCCACAGTGGACCCCGGGGCTCCGTGGGGCAGGTGCAGGAAGGGAGCTGAGGCCCTGGGTTGGGAGCCGGCGTTCTCCCAAGCCGCGGCTGCCCCGGGAGATGGGCGCGGCCTTGGCGTTCCTGGTGGGGGCGGCTGATGGACAGAGCTTCGGCGCTTGTGTGAGGACAGGCAGCGGGTAACTGCGCGTTCTTGTCTGTGACCTGGAGAGACTCGGAGGCTGAGGATGCTTTTAACACATAAAAGGAGCTCTTACAGAACTAAAAAAGAGGATTTCTACTTTTAAAATCACTGGTTAAGAATAAAATCCCGAAGGACCATATATACACTCACACAAACATTTGAAGAAAAGAAGGAACATAAGACGTGAGTGCAAAGCCCCCAAAGCATAAAGCAGAGACGCGGACGATCGACCACGTCCACGGGCTCACAGACAAACAAATTTAATTTCTCACTAAAGGAAATACGCTAAATCAAGTTACAAAATATCCACCTAAAATAACGCCCCCAGGGCCTTCCACTGATGCGTCTATCTCAGTCCATCCGTCCACCAGTCTCCTCCGTCCTCCCGTCGCTCGTCCACCAGTCCCATCCGTGCACCTGTTCACGCACGCCCTGCCACCCACGCACTCTTCTGTCTCCACAAGTCCACGCATCCTCTTACCTGTCCACGCATCCACTCGGCTGCATGTGAGTTATCCAGGTCCCTGGACGCAGCCGTGTGTCCATGCGTGCATCCACCCACCTGACGGTCCATGAGTCTAACCCCCACTTATCCATCCGGGAATGAACCTGTCCACCCACGCCCATCCACTACCCATGCATCCCTCTCCATACAGCTCCCCATGTGCCTGCCCGTGGGCATGCACTCCTCTGTGTGTCCACAGCTCTGTCTGGGCATCTGTCCATCCACGAGTCCATTGATCTCACATATCCATGCACCCGCCCACCCCTCAGGCATGTATCCGTCAATCATTCATTACCTGAACACTGAGCGTCCCTCTGTTCTGTGCCAGGCCCTGGGCTTCAGATGGTCCTGCGTGGTTCTCACATACATTGTGTGGACCCTCTGTAAGCAGATGTGAGCAAGATGTAGTCACAGCAGTGGCTCTGATAGAGGGTGTGTGCTGGGAAATCTCGGGAGCTTCCCAGAAGAGGTGACTTGTGTCAGTGGGGCATAGGACGTGGCTGGCGTTGGTGTGCTAGCTGAGCAGTTGGGTAGGTGGGCCTTCTGAGAAGAGGCGCAGGATGCAGCCACATTGCTGGCGTGGAGGTGGCGGGAACCTGACATTGGGGGCGGGAGCAGGAGGGGCTTTGAAGGCTCGGGTCGACAGGCCCTGGGCTCCTCGCAGTCTGAAAGGGTTGAGGAGTCTCCCTGGGACGGTGGCAGTGTGCAGGGTGGGCCGACAAGACTGGATAGGAGGTGGCTGTGGTGGCCCGGATGAGAGGCGGTGGGGCTGGGTCACAGCTTGGCAGTGAAGCCCCTGATCTTGGCGTGTTAGGAAGCTGCACCTGGCAAAGCTGGGAACATACAGGTCAGGTGGTTGCTATGGAAACATCACACGTTGCCTTCTGATCTGAACAGGGGTGGCACGGAGTGTGCCGGCTGCCTGGGGTTTTCCAGGCATGAAGGTAGGGCTGGGCCGCCCCGAGTGAGTACTGCCGATGAGATGTGTGTCGCCACTTCCCTCCGAGCCGCGTCTGGAGAGGGCTGTTGGGTCAGGGCTGAGTGGACATGGAGCAGGCCTTCCAGCCTGGGGGCGGATGGGAGGGCAGTGAGTTCATTAAGGCTGTTTAGGTCAATTACGCCCAAGGGACGGTGCCCTCACGTGGCTCTGTGCAGCGGTCACGTGGCTGCAGGGAGGTGCAGGGATGGGGAGCAGAAGCACAAGTGGCCCCTTCAGAGCCCCTGTGCCAGCTGCCCACCTGGTGGGTGGGGAAGAGGGTCACAGAACAGTGATGCGGGTGACGTGGTGGCGAGGGTGGTGAGGATGGTTGTTGGTGGTGATGGTGACAGTTGGTGGTGATGGTGCTTGATGGTGACGATGGTTGGTGCTGAGGGTGAGGACGATGAATGGTGGTAGAGTGAGGGTGGTTGGTGGGGAGGGTGACGATGATTGATGATGGTGGTGAGGGTGGTGGTGGTGGTGGCGAGGATGGTGGTGGTGAGGGTGGTGGTGGTGGTGGTGGTGATGGTGGTGGTGACAATGTTGGTGGTATGGCGGTGGTGGTGGTGAGGGTGGTGGTGGTGGTGAGGATGGTGGTGGTGGTGAGGATGGTTGGTGGTGGTGAGGATGGTTGGTGGTGGTGAGGGTGGTGGTGGTGGTGAGGATGGTTGGTGGTGGTGAGGATGGTTGTTGTTGGTGGTGGTGATGGTTGTTGGTGGTGAGGATGTGTGTTGTTGTTGGTGGTGGTGAGGATGGTGGTGGTGAGGATGGTTGTTGGTGGTGAGGATGGTGGTGGTGAGGGGGGTGGTGGTGGTGGTGGTGATGGTTGGTGGTGGTGGTGATGGTTGGTGGTGGTGAGGATGGTTGGTGGTGAGGGTGGTGGTGGTGGTGAGGATGGTTGGTGGTGGTGAGGGTGGTTGGTGGGGAGGGTGACGATGATTGATGGTGGTGGTGAGGGTGGTGGTGGTGGTGAGGATGGTTGGTGGTGGTGAGGATGGTGGCGGTGAGGGTGTTGGTGGTAGTGAGGGTGGTGATGGTTGGTGGTGAGGATGGTTGGTGGTGGTGAGGGTGGTGGTGGTGGTGGTGGTGAGGATGGTGGTGGTGAGGATGGTTGGTGGTGGTGAGGATGGTGGTGGTGAGGATGGTTGGTGGTGGTGAGGGTGGTTGGTGGTGGTGAGGGTGGTGGTGGTGGTGAGGATGGTTGGTGGTGGTGAGGGTGGTTGGTGGTGGTGAGGATGGTTGGTGGTGGTGAGGGTGGTTGGTGGGGAGGGTGACGATGATTGATGGTGGTGGTGGTGAGGATGGTGGCGGTGAGGGTGTTGGTGGTAGTGAGGGTGGTGATGGTTGGTGGTGGTGAGGATGGTGGTGGTGAGGGTGGTGGTGGTGGTGAGGGTGGTTGGTGGTGGTGAGGATGGTTGGTGGTGGTGAGGATGGTTGGTGGTGGTGAGGGTGGTTGGTGGTGGTGAGGATGGTTGGTGGTGGTGAGGGTGGTTGGTGGTGGTGAGGATGGTTGGTGGTGGTGAGCGTGGTTGGTGGGGAGGGTGACGATGATTGATGGTGGTGGTGAGGGTGGTTGGTGGTGGTGAGGATGGTTGGTGGTGAGGGTGGTGGTGGTGGTGAGGATGGTTGGTGGTGGTGAGGATGGCTGTTGTTGGTGGTGATGGTTGGTGGTGGTGAGGATGGTTGGTGGTGGTGAGGATGGTTGGTGGTGGTGAGGGTGGTTGGTGGTGGTGAGGATGGTTGGTGGTGGTGAGGGTGGTGGTGGTGGTGAGGATGGTTGGTGGTGGTGAGGGTGGTTGGTGGGGAGGGTGACGATGATTGATGGTGGTGGTGAGGGTGGTTGGTGGTGGTGAGGATGGTTGGTGGTGAGGGTGGTTGGTGGTGGTGAGGATGGTTGGTGGTGGTGAGGGTGGTTGGTGGTGGTGAGGATGGTGGTGGTGAGGATGGTGGTGGTGAGGATGGTGGTGGTGAGGATGGTTGGTGGTGGTGAGGGTGGTTGGTGGGGAGGGTGACGATGATTGATGGTTGTGAGGGTGGTGGTGGTGATGGTTGGTGGTGGTGAGGATGGTTGGTGGTGGTGAGGATGGTTGGTGGTGGTGAGGATGGCTGGTGGTGGTGATGGTTGTTGGTGGTGACAATGTTGATGGTGGTATGGCGATGGGGACGACAGTGAGGACTGACACTATTTTGTGCCTACCTTGCTGGTCACTGTGCTGATGGTGTCACCTACGTGACCTCACTCAGTGGTCACCACAGCCCTGGGGAAGCAGTGGCCTCACCCTACTCCACAAGCAGAACCCTGAGCAGAGGGACGCGGAGGGGACGGTCACGTGACTGTGACGTGCGCAGCCGCAGGCTCCTCAGAGGCAGAGCGAGGCCGGGCACCGGCGGTGTCTTCACTGTCATCTAGAAGTTCACAAGGTGAAGGCAGAGAATGTTCCAGAAAAAACGTCCCCCTAGGGAAGAGGCAGGAGCTGGTCACGTGACCGAGATTCCCAGGGAGTGCCCCCCCCCCAGTGTGGCTGATGGCAGCGACCGGCGGCATCGCGTGGAGAACGGGGTGGGGGCAGCAGCAAGGGCGGGGAGGCCTAGGAGCTGCTCCGAGTCACGTCTCCCGTGTGGCAGACTCTGCTCCCCTCAGGTCCAGAGACACATGAGGCCTGGCCGTGTGGTCACCTCCACGTGGCACAGATCTGGCTCCCAGGGCCGTGTGGTCACCCCCACGTAGGCACAGACCCAACCCCTGAGGCTGTGTGGTCACCTCCACGTGGCACAGATCTGGCTCCCGGGGCCGTGTGGTCACCCCCACGTAGGCACAGGCCTGACCCCCCAGGCTGTGTGGTCACCGCCACGTGGCACAGGCCCGACTCCTTGGGCCGTGTGGTCACCCCCATGCAGGCACAGGCCCGACTCCCTGGGCTGTGTGGTCACCCCCACAAGGCACAGGCCCAACTCACAGAGCATTTGTTGAGTGACTAAGTGATGGCTCCAAGATGAGTGTGCCTGGTGGTGAGGCTGGGGCGTTTTCCCGGGGACTTTCTGTGCCTGCGAGGGTCCCCAGCTCCCCAGGGCGTCTCAGGCCGAGGGCCGTGAGGGTGCCCGGGCCCCCTCCTCAGGGTCCTCCACTCCCTGCCCTCCTGGCCGTGTCCGGGTGCAGCGGCCCCTGCTTCCCGCTGGCCTGGCTCCTCTGTCCGTGTCAACAGCTGGCGCTTTTGGTCTGGGTGCTCTCCCTCATCTATTGCCGTTTGCAGGAGCCACGCAGCTCTGTCTTCTGCCTGTCCCCCTGCACCCCTGTGGGCAGGAGGGCCAGGCCCTGCACTCTGCTCTGCAGGCCCCTCCTCCCCAGCTGCCCCGCCCCTCCTCTTCCCAGCAACAATTAAATGTAAATTAAATGGAGATTCATTCTCTAAAGAAACATTTGGTCACAGTCCCTGGCACGGGAGCACCGGGCGGGCGCAGGCGGCTGCGCGTTGGGGCGGAACCCGCACTGCGGAGGGCACAGTGACCCTGTCACGCTGGGATCCCCTGGGCGATGCAGTGAAGTGGGCGTCGACAGGGCAGTGTGCGAGTCCGGGCGCCATCCGCGCCAGGTTCTGCCTTCCGGGGTGGCTGAATAGGCCAGGCACAGACAGAGGGCCCAGCCACTTGCCCCGCAACTGACCACAGTCCTGCCCCGGCCGCTCGCCCCGCAGCTGACCGCGGTCCTGCCCCGGCCGCTCGCCCCGCAGCTGACCGCGGTCCTGCCCCGGCCGCTCGCCCCGCAGCTGACAACAGTCCTGCCCCTGCCCATCCACCGGCTGACCACAGTCCTGCCCCGGCCGCTCGCCCCGCAGCTGACCGCAGTCCTGCCCCGGCCCAGCCCTCGTCCCCGAGGAAATGCAGGGCCCGTCAGCGGAAGTCCAAGGACCTCAGGCGGGGCGGGGTCAGTCCCACGCTGCAGCCCTGGTCCCCTCTGTGCCCCGTCCCCTGCTCAGTGCCCCTAAAGGCTCTGCGTTCCTCAGCTCGCCTGCCTGCCGGGGCCCAGTGCGTGGTGAGCGCCCAGCCGGGGCACGCTGCAGACCAGAGGGGCGGCCCTGCTGTGGTCTTCCCTGTCCTGTGGCCGCGCAGACAGGCCCAGAGCGCAGAGAGGGGTCAGGCAGAGCAGGAGCCACCGCCAGGCCCCAGGCCCCAGCTGCCGCTCTCCCGTCCCCCAGCCCTGGCGTGGCCTTGCTCTGTGGTTGCACCCCAGGTACAGAGCCTCCTGAATTTGCTTCTGCCCTGGGCAGGGAGGGGGCACAGCCGTGAGGCCGCCAGAAGCCACCGCCCCTGCACCGAGGGTGCCGGGAACAGTTCCTGAGAAGTGGGAGGAAGCACGAGTTTATTTTGCTGGAAAAAAATCGGAAATCCGCGGGTCGTTTCTCACAGCTGCGTGGAGGGGGTCCCGGAGGTGGCGTTGCACTCCCGCACCCCGATAACCGGCAGGCGGCAAAGCGTGCAACCGCGGGGCCTCTGACCCATGAGCCAGCCGGGACCAGCTCGGAGGAGACGGCCCAGCACGGCAGACGCTTCTCCGTGCCCCCCCCCCGGCCGAGGCCACGCGGATGGACCGCGTCGTGGCAGCGTTTCCGGCGCGGTTCTCCCAGTCATGGGGGCGGCTGCGTCTCGGCCAGCTCCTGGTGATGGAGGGGTAGGCCAAGGGCAGGCGGCGGTGTGTGGGAGAGTCTCCAGGTTCGTGGTTCTGGAGTGGGAGGTCCACATGGCGTGGGCTGTGCCGGGAAGCCCTGCCGCGGGGGGCCGAGCCGGGCGTGGGGTGGGTCTCGTGCGGCCCCAGACCAGGCCAGGAGCAGCGCGCCTGTGAGAACCCCCTCCGCGGGCAGCTGCCGACGCCTGCGCCCTCCCGGTGGCCCCGCCTGAGAGCTGCCCGGCCAGCACCCCCTGGGGACTCATCCTCGACGCACGGGCTTGGGGGCCCTGGCCTCGAAGCCGCGGCCCCTGCAGTCGTCCACGGGCTTCAGGCCCCCAGCGTGTCCTGCGATGGCTTGGTGCTCCACCGTCCGCGGCGTCGGTGTGTCCGTCCACTCTCTGCTGCTACCCCGCGGACTGTTCCCGGTTTCCAGCTCCGGGGGGGGGGGGGGGCCCTGGACTTCCTCCGCGGTGTTTCCCTAGGACTGGAGTCGCTGGCCGTGGGGCGGGGCAGGCCTGGTGTCAGCGCACACTTCCAGGCCGGCTTGCAGAACGGCCGAACCATCTCGGGGGTCCCGGTGCCCCAGTCTGCATGACCCTCATCGCTGTCAGCCGTGATCTCGGACCCAGGGCGTGTGAAGTGGTCCCCTGTGGCTTCGGCATCGCCTCTCTTGTTGCTAAAGGCTGGGGCGCACGCACGTCTCCGCGTGCTTATCTGAGACACCGAGCGAGCCTTCTGCCCACTTTTAATTGGTTGTCGTCTTGTTATTGATCCATGGCAGCTCTCTACACAGTGCGCCGGTGAGTTCTTTCTCAGGTATTTATTTGTGAATATTTTCCCCCCATCTGTGGATTTCTTCCCATGGAACAGTGGCTTTGCTGAGTAAGGGTTTTAAATGTTGATGCGGTTAAATTTATATTTTCTAACATTACTTCTTTGTGTTCTCTAAGAAGTACTTTCTTTTTCTTTCTCTTTTTTTTAAAAAGATTTGTTTATTTATTCAAAAGGTGAAGTTACACAGAGACGAGAGAGAGAGAGAGGGAGAGAGAGAGAGAGAGAGATGTCTTCCATCTGCTGGTTCACTCCCCAAATGGCTGTAATGGCTGGAGCTGGGCTGATCCGAAGCCAGGAGCCAGGAGCCAGGAGCTTCTTCCGGGTCTCCCAGATGGGTGCAGGGGCCCAAGGGCTTGGGCCATCTTCCACTGCTTTCCCAGGCCACAGCAGAGAGCTGGATCGGAAGTGAAGCAGCCAGGTCTCGAACCAGTGCCCATGTGGGATGGCAGGCAGGGGTTTAACCCGCTGTGCCACAGCGCCGGCCCTGAGAGGTACTTTCCTACCCCAAGATAGAGAGAGGCTTCCCTGTGGTTTCTCCCGGGGATTCGTCGTCTGTGACGCACCCGGGTTCTGTGTTTTCCGCAGTTAGCGCGTCGTCCCACTTCCCTTTCCGGAGATTTCGCCTTCCTGCTGGCTTGGCGCCCCGGCTGACTCGCAGGTGTGCACTAGTTTTCTGTCGCAGCGGGATTTGTGCACAGAGACAAGACGCTAAGGCTTTTAATAGGAAGCCGTCTTTTATTATTGTGCCGCCCGCGGCCCAGGTGGAATTTCTTACCCGGGTCTTCCCTTCGATGTGGGTGTAGCCGGTCTCTCCCTTCCACGGCTGCATGCGTGCGTCTGGCTGGATACTCTGTTACAGGCGGCCACAGGGACTGATAGAACAGTGGGCGTGCGTCCCTATGACTGCTGGGCCCTGGGCAGTCTGGCGAGGGTTCACACCGCCGCTCTGCGCGAGCGAGCAGAGTGGAGATGGTTCCATGGCAGCCGAGCGGGACTCCAGCTGACGTGTTCACAGGCAGGTGGATCGCAGCCACCCTGACCTTGACTTTGATCGCGTCAGTTAGAAACAGGTTTAATTAGGAGACAAAGGCCCCTGCCACGCTCTTACTTTGAGGAAGGCCCGAGGCCGGGTGTTTGATGCACAGAAGAGATCGTTTAGCTCCCGGATTGGAGGTGGGAAGTCCTACACCGTGCACAACCCTGGCACAGGTGCGGGCTCCCTGCCCGGCCACATCCTGCAGGACACACAGGAGGGGAGGGCCGGCTCAGGGCCCACGGGAGCTCCTCGACCTCTTCCTGCAGCAAGGCCTCCCGTGACCTCCCTCCAGGCTCTCCCGGGTCCATCAGCACCTCACGTGGCCACTCTGGGGACCAGACTTCGGACGTGCACCCGTGGGCGTGGCGGAAGCCGCATCCGGAGCGTGGTCTTGTTCTGGGAGCCGCCCTGCCCCACAGGGCTCTGTCTCGCTCTGCTCCTGGTCCGTGCAGGGGTTCCCCTGGGATGCGTTCCTCCATCCCAGTGAAGTCCCTCGGCGTCCCGTGTTGCCTCCATCCCAGTGAAGTCCCTCGGCGTCCCGTGTTGCCTCCATCCCAGTGAAGTCCCTCGGCATCCCGTGTTGCCTCCATCCCAGTGAAGTCCCTCGGCGTCCCGTGTTGCGTGGCTCACGGGCGGCTCACTCTGCCAGCTCCGTTTGTCTAATGATGTCTTCATCTCCCTTCTGTTCTGAGAGGCGTTTTCCCTAGACACAGGCTTTTCTCCCGACAATCGCCGTTTCTGTGGGCATTTTCAAACTGTCTCCCGCTTGCATTGTTTCCGGTGAGGAGGCTGCCATTGCTCTTCGTCCTGTCTCACGGGAACCAACGCCCTTCCTCCTCGATCTGCTTTTAGATATCCCGTTGATCTCTGGTTTTCAGCGTTTGGCTAGGATTGGCCTCAGTGTATTTTCATCCTGCTTGGGGTGGACTGGAGTTCCGGGTGAACTGGTGTGCAGTCTGCTGTCCAGTCATTCAGCGGTCGTTCTGTCACAAGAGCGCTCCCAGCTTTGTAATTTCATTGTGGTGCAGGGCTCCCATTTTGCTGCTGGAAACGCCTCTTGGTTCATCTTGACCACGCCTTCTCTAAATTAGCCAATACCAGGCTTCCGGAAGAGCTTCCGAGGTGGTGTGTGTCCCAGTTAACAACCGAGGGCCAGTGCGCTGGGCGGGGCCGCGGCCTTACTCCACCTTAGCCAGGTGGTGCACGGTGGTGCCAGGTGTCGGGGTGAGGAGGGGTCCGGGTGTCAGGGTGACGGAGCCGCCCAGTCAGGGCCTCCAGGATGGAGCCGCCCAGTCACGGCCCCGGGACGGAGCCGCCCCAGTCTCGGCCCCGGGACAGCCGCTGGTTCTGGCGGCAGGATGTGCGCTCCTCGTGAAGATCCTGTAACACAGAACACACTGCCAGGGGCGGGAGTCAGGAAAACAAGAAGCAGCGATTCAGCCCGAGGATGCCACGCCCTGGGGCCCTGAGAAACAGCAGGCGCGAGGCGCACCACGCGGGATGGAGGGGGGCAGCAGCACCCCGAGGCGCACCACGCAGGGCGGGGGAGGGGGCAGCAGCACCCCGAGGCGCACCACGCAGGGCGCAGGAGCGGCAGAGGGCTCTGAAGGTGACTGAGTGCCCTACACCTGTCTCTCGTCCTGGGTGATGGGGGTGGGGGCTCTAGGGAGACCACCCAGGAGCAGGTCACACAGGGACGAAGCAGTGTGACCAGGGCCTGGGCCTCCAGGTGACTGTGGCCATGGAGCCGTCCCGGCACCAGAGTGTGAAGGAGGCCATGTTCTGGAACTCGGTGCTGTGAAAACGTGGGCTGCCGGGAGCCACTCTTCACACATGGCCACCTCTGGGCCCTTCCTGCTGCTCGTGGCGAGCCCCAGGCTGAGTCCCCAGACCCTCGTGTCCCGTGGGATGTGGCCCCGGCCCGTATGCACTTCCTGTGGCGTTGTCAGACCATGGCCGGCTTCGCACGGGGGCAGCGTGATGCCGGCCGAACCAGAGGCTCGTCCCAGACCCAGAAGGGAGCGGGAAGGGACAGAGGACATTCGCAGCGGGAGGGAGTCCGTGCGGGGTGGCGCGTGGGCGAGCTGGCTCGGCTGTCATCACCCACGTCTCCTCGGGGAGTCAGGTCCCGTCCATCACGTGCGGTGCCGCCCTCGGCGCCGGTGTGAACTATGCTGAGGGCTTAGCGCCCACGGGCAGTGGGTTGGGGGCTGGAGGAGTTTAGGTCCTTGGGGGTGTGCTCTTGGAGGGTGGGAGTCCTGGGAGGCTGCGTTTGAGCTCAAGCTCTGCCTGGCACCGCCCTCCCTGTCTCGTTCTCCCGCTGTCTCGGCCTCGCTCTGCCCACACCTCTCGTGCCAGCCTCCAGCAGAAGCTGGGCTGCGGGCTCCAGTCCTGGGCCTCCAGCCCGTGAGCTCCTTCCCGGGAGGTGCCTGCCACGCGTGGGGTGGGGCAGGTCTCGAAATCGTCTGGCCCGAGGCTGCTGCCTCAGACAGCGTGAAGACACGCAACACTTCCCTCACTCTCCCACGCTCGGTCCCCTGGGAGGGCAGACGGGCTCTTGATCACGGCCACTTCACAGGTGGGAAGACTGAGGCACACGGAAAGGCAGCAGCTGGGTTCTGGAGTCCTTGGAGTCCTGGGGTGTGTGCGTGCACGTGCATGTGTGTGACTGTGTATGCATGTCTGTGTGTGTCTGTATGTGCATGTGTGTGACTGTGTGTGCGTGTGTGTGTATGTATGTGCTTGTGTGTCTGCGTGTGACTCTGTGTATCTGCATGTGTGTGTGACTGAGTGTGCATGTGTGTCTGTGTGTGTGACTGTGTGTATGTGTATATATATGTGTGTCTGCGTGTGTATGTGTATGTCTGTGTGTGACTGTGTGTGTCTGTGTCTGCATGTGTATGTGTGTGACTGTGTGTGTGTGTATGTGTGTGTATCCTGGGGCAGCCTCTCACCTCTGGGGTCTGTGTGTGTGTGTTGTCTGCGCCTATGTGTGTGTGTGCATGTGTGCTTCTTGGGGCAGCCTCTTGCCTCCAGGGGCTGTGTATGTGTGTGTGTGTCTGTTCCTGTGTGTGTGTGTATGGGTGTCTGTGTGTCTGTTCCTGTGTGTATGTGTGTGTGTGTCTGTTCCTGTGTGTGTGTGTGTGGGTGTCTGTGTGTCTGTTCCTGTGTGTATGTGTGTGTGTGTGTGTGTCTGTTCCTGTGTGTATGTGTGTGGGGTGTCTGTGTGTCTGTTCCTGTGTTATGTGTGTGGGGTGTGTGTGTGTGTGTGTGTGTGTCTGTGTGTTTCCTGGGGCTGCTGTGACTTAGGGCTCTGTGTTCTTGCCTCCAGGGGCTGTGTGTGTGTGTGTGTCTCTGTGTGTGTGTGTCTGTGTGTGTCTCTGTGTGTGTCTGTGTGTGTGTCTGTGTGTGTGTGTGTCTGTGTGTGTGTGTCTGTGTGTCTGTGTGTGTGTCTGTGTGTGTGTGTGGGTGTCTGTGTGTCTGTGTGTGTGTGTGTGTGTCTGTGTGTGTCTGTGTGTGTGTGTCCGTGTCTGTGTGTGTCTGTATGTGTCTGTGTGGGTGTCTGTGTGTATCCTGGGGCTGCTGTGACTTAGGGCTCTGTGTTCTTGCCTCCAGGGGCTGTGTGTCTGTGTGTGTGTGTCTGTGTGTGTCTGTGTGGGTGTCTGTGTGTCTGTGTGTGTCTGTGTGTCTGTGTGTGTGTCTCTGTGTGTCTGTATGTGTGTGTGTGTCTGTGTGTGTCTGTGTGTCTGTGTAGGTGTCTGTGTGTGTCTGTGTGGGTGTCTGTGTGTATCCTGGGGCTGCTGTGACTGGGGCTCTGTGTTCTGGGAGGCGCCACCCGGTGAAAGCCAGTCCTGGGGCCCAGGGAAAGGACGTGGCCTCTGGAGCCACGCAGAAGGAAGAACCCCTGGGAGGTGCTGGAAGTGTTTTGTCTCTGCAGCCACGTGTAGCTCCGTGGGGCAGTGAGTCAGGGCCCGTGGCCGTGGTCGTCTACTGTCCCGTGAGAGTGAGCCCCAGGCAGGGCCAGCCGAAGGACCAGGCTTTCTGAGCCATCAGGATGGGTGGGGCCAGCTGGTCGAGGGGGCGCAGACAGAGCTGACGGGGGGAGGTCTGCCCCGTGGCTGAAGGCTTGGGAGGCAGGGCAAGAGGCAGGGAGCACCTCAGAGGGAGCACTCCCCCTCCCCCTCGCACCCCAGCCCTCGAGTCTGACGTTGGCAGAAACACACTGGAGGAGTGAACGGGATGAGGATGCCGAGGTCTGGGGCCCTCCAGGGGCTGTGTGCGTGTGTGTGCATGTGTATGTGCTGTGTGTCTGCGTGTATCTGTGTGTGTGTGTGTATCTGCATGTGTGTGACTGTGTGTGTGTCTGCTTGTGTGTGACTGTGTGTGTGTGTGTCCTAGGGCTGCCTCTGGCCTCCAGGGGCTGTGTCTGTGTGTGACTGTGTGTGCGTGTGTCTGTGTGTGACTGTGTGTGACTGTGTGTGCGTGTGTCTGTGTGTGACTGTGTCTGTGTGTGACTGTGTGTGTCTGCGTGTGTCTGTGTGTATCTGCATGTGTGTGTGTGTGTGCGTGTGACTGTGTGTGTGTGTGTGTGCGTGTGTCTGCGTGTGTCTGCGTGTGACTGTGTGTATCTGCGTGTTCCAGACTTGGTTCCAGGTGGCCGTGGAGGAGGGGACCTGGCGGCGGAGGCCCTGAGAGGCCACGCTGGGTGTCCCCGTGAGTGGAGCCCGTTAGTTATCTGAATAAACGTGGAAACCACCCCCTCCCCATCTCTGTATTAATAGATCGCGGTTACCCCGAGACGGGCACGCGTCTTCCTGCCAAGTGCAAGGGCGTGAGAGGAACACTGTGGCTGCTCACTCCTGAAACAGCGGTCCTGGGGAGGGGGCTCCACAAGGAGCCGGCCCCAGCGACCAGCTGTGGGAGCGGCCTCCGTGCGGCCACAGCCCTGTGACTCCTGCCAGAGCTGGGAGGACTGGGGGGGGGGGGCGCTCTAGGACCCCTGCAGCGCGGGGCCGTCACGCTGGGCCTGGAACTGGGCCTGCTGGGAACGGCGGTGAGCAGGCGTGGGTGGGCACACGGAGGTCACGTGACCACAGACGGGTGCCTGCAGGGCTATCTTGGGCCCCATGTTAACAGTGGCCCTGGCCCTGGTGTGCAGACCTCTTCATCCAGGGGCCTCCTCTGGGTCTCTGGCCACACCCGCAGGAGGACTGGACACCCTGCCCACCTGCCAGAATTCCTGGGAGCCGCCTCTCGGGAGCCGCTCCCGGCGCTCTGGCCAGCCGCCGCCTCCTGGGTCAGGTTTCCTCGTCTGTGAGCTCAGCTGGCTGAGCCGGGGGCTCCGTCTGCCCGCTCCTCCGCTCCACGGCCAAACTGAGCCGCTGTCGGGGCACCGGGTGCTGTTCTGGTGCTGGCCTCTGTGTCAGGGAGGCTTCTGCGAGGGGCAGACGGCACTCTGTCGGCTGCTGGCTGCCGGGGGTCCGAAGCTCCAGCAGCAACGCCGCCCCCCGAGCTCCGCTTTGTTGAGCATCTTCATCCTTCTCTTTCCGCGCGTGAGCCCTCCCGGGGCAGTGCAGAGGACGTCCGGTTCATGACCACGCTGCCGTCCTCCATGAAACAGGGGCAGCGCGGCAGGAGTGCTGGAGGGACGTGGGGAAGGCCATGCCCTGGCCACAGTGTGTGTGGTGCGCAGGTGGCTCCCTGGAGGGCACGCAGACTCCCCAACCACACAGCGCAGCCTCACGCAGCCCACGCTGCAGCCGGTGGCTAAGCCCCACGGGGCATAAAGGCCTGGTCATGTGGTGGGCATGGCCCTCTGAGTGTCTGTGCTCCGGCAGAGCTCTGCTGGGCTGGACAGGACTTGGCCAGAAGCTGTCACAGCTCAGCTGGTGTCTCCCTGGGCCACACCTGGTCCCCTCTTCCTGTACAGGTGTCACTCCTTAATAAACACCTGACTGTCCCAGGTCTGGTTCACAGGCACCCAGCACTGGGCATGGCTGCCCCCAGGGCCCCTTGGTGGACCAGCCGTGGCTCATCAGTGGCTTGGGCCGTGGCCTGCTGAGGTCAGTGGTCAGGGTCAGTGGACGTGGGAAGAGTGCTGGGACGCCTCGGGGAAGCGTCATGTGAAGAGTGGAGCTGTGCACCGTGGGCGGGCTCTGGCTACCGCGCCTTGCTGTGTGCCGCCCATGCCCACAGCTGGCTGTCTGCTGGGTGGTTGTGAACAGTCGGCCTTTGGAATCCTACAGTGCACCATTTTGGCTGCAGTGCAGTGAAAACAAAAAACAAAAACACAAAAAAACCCAAGATGTGTGTTTAACTACAAGTTGAGCTCCGGCTTTTGGTTTCTGCAGAGTCGCTGGTGGCTGGGAGCCTGCCCCTCTCCTGCCCCGCGATCCAGGGTCAGCCCCGAACGCTGGGGCAGCAGCAGAGGGGACACATGGCCCCGAGATGGGGCCATGGGCGCTGAGGGGCGCGTGACGGTGGAAGGCGTGTCTGCCCTGCGCCAGGTGACTCGCAGCGTTCACTGGACCCAGGGTCCCAGAATCTGTCTGGCTTCTTTTCCACTTCAGTGCAAGTCCACGGAAAAAGTTGTGCACGGATTTTTTTGCACCAAAAACAAAGCTATCTCTTAATTTCATTTTCGGCAAACTTTGGGAAGTGCCCCGAATAAAAAGTGACGGATTGGCCGGGGACAGGCCAGCTTCGTTGGGGGGAGAACTTGGGAAGCCGGCGGTTCCTGCCACCCAGGGCTGGCAGACGCTTCAGCCGTGGGAGTTCCGTCATTTCCACCTGACCCACGGACTCGGTCAGCTTTAGCAGTGCCCGCTGGCGCCGGGAGGCAGTGATGTGGTCCTAAGTCCTGCCGGCAAACTCCGCCTACGAGGCACGCACTTTGTTCTCGTGGTTATGACAAGGAATCCGATTTTGGTGACGCTGGTGTCCTGGAGAGAACAGTGTTCTTTCCAGACTCCGAGCAGAAGTGTGCTGGGGGCCGCCTGTGGCCCGCGAGGAAGCCCGGGCTGCCTCCGATCTTGCAGGAGCTGAGCTGGTCAGAATTTCCCGTGTCGTGTCCAGTTCCGCAGCGCCTGGAGAGCGACGGGTCCGCGGCGCGGGGCTGGTCCAACAGGAGCATCGGCCGCTCCCGTTCTTCCGTTTTCCTCGCCATCCATCAGACTTGCTAAGTGTTGGAGCCTCTAACAATTACTTGTAAACCACCCTGAGTGTCTAATAATGGCGCTGAACTTTCGGTAAACAAATTCTTCACATTTTGGATACAGTTGTATAAATCGGTTGGAAACCCTTCATTGAAGCAGTCGAGGACTAGGAGCTGCACAATGTTAATTATTAGCGTCCCTAGCAAGTTGTAATTACGGCCAACACAGCCTGCCTGCAGGAAGGCGTCACGATCCCCGGGGAGCGGCGGGCCGAGCGAGCGCCCTGCCACTGAGGCCGGGCACGGGTGCGGCTCTGCTTGACACGGCCGGGGCGGCGCCGAGAGGGCGTCCCCACCGGGGTCCGGCCAGCGGCGAAGGCCTGTTCCATCCCGGAGGGTCATGGGTAGGATGCATTTGATGAATTCTGTCGGGGACGGGCGTGTGTCAGGAGGCCACATCTGCTGGAGGAGACAGGAACGGACGACAGGAGTCACCCGAGCTCACCTGGTCTCCCGGTTTCTGTTTATAATTTATAATCGTTTATGAATTTAAAATGAAAACAATCAGTTGGAATGTTGGCAATTTAAATGTTTGAATCATAAAAATTTTTAAAAAGATTTATTTGAAAGGTAGAGTTAGAGAGAGAGAGAGAGAGAGGGAGATCTTACATCCGCTGTTCACTCCCCAGATGGCCGCAACGGCGGGGGCTGGGCCAGGCTGAAGCCAGGAGCCAGGAGCTTCTTCCAGGTCTCCCACGTGGGTGCAGGGGCCCAAGGACTTGGGTCATCCTCCACTGCCTTCCCAGGCCCATCACCGGGAGCTGCATTGGAAGTGGAGCAGCCGGGACTTGAACCGGTGCCCATATGGGGTGCCAGCACTGCAAGCCGCAGCTTGACTGGCTGTGCCACAGTGCCAGCCCCTAAATCATTCAATGTAATTTGAAGACAGTTACGTGCAGTTTTATGAAAAATCTAAAACAATGTATTCTTACTAAAGTGCGTTCTGGGGCAGATGTGTAGCCTAGTGTTCGGATGCTGGCTCTGTGACACCTGTGCCCCCGTCGGGGAGCTGGGTTGAACCCCCAGCTCCAGCTCCGGACGCCGGCTCTCTGCGATGCTCACCCTGGGGCTGCGGTGCTGCGGTGCTGCGGTGCCCCCACCCTGGGGGAGTCCTGAGCTGTGTGCCTGGCTCCGGGCTGCAGTCTCTGGCCCGGGGGCCATTGTGGACATCAGGGAGTGGACTGGCAGACAGGAGCTCGCGCTCTCTCACTCTCTGTTCCTGTCTCTCAAATAATAAAAAAATATGTTCTTCTGAAGAATGCCACCGACACAGTGTTAAGATCCATATACCAGGGAAACGAATTGGAAAAGCCCTTTATTTAATCTGTTTGACAACTGAGCCCCGATCCGTGGACTCACTCTCCCCAAGCCCACGACAGCTGCCCGGGACCGGCTGGGGCTGCAAACCCAGTGCAGGCCTTGCAGGCGGGCGCAGCAGCAGAAGTGGCCTGGAGGCAGCGCCGAGCCTCCGTCTCCTGCGCCGGCACGGCACTCGTGTCTCAGCCACCGGGCCAGATCCCGTGCCAGAGAGAAAGGCTAAGCTCTGTCAACGTAGAATAATGATTTATTTTCACATTTTTATGTTCAGCTAAAGAATTTATTAAAAATTTTGTTTTAATGGACATAGACATGTTGTATTTTCACTTTTTAAATTAAAAATTTATTTTTTAAAATAGCTCTTGAATAAAACTATTTTAGGCCACTAACGTAATAAAACCAATTTATTGGTCAATGCATGCATGTATAATTTAAGCCATATACATATGTATGTGTTCATGGAAACATTTGCTACGTGGATACGCGGTTTGTATCGCAGCGGCGCCTGCGGGGTCCTGGGAGGCTGAGCGCCTCGGCCGGGGCCGTGATGGGCAGTGGTGCCGCAGCTCGGTATTTTGTGCAGTTATGTTCTCTTTATGTTACCAGATCTTACAATAAGATGTTAATACAATTTTACTAATGTGGATAAAGACCCCCGCCCTCTTCTACCTCCCCAGATTCCTGCTATTCTTTCTGTTGTTTTAAAATTAAGTGTTGGGTAAATTCGGAATGCTGTTTGCGAGAGATCTCTGGAGAACTCCGACTAGGCTCTTGCAGCCGGCCCCTCTCCCCTGCCCACCGGCCCCTCTCTCCCGCCCGCCCGGCCCCTCTCCCCTGCCCACCGGCCCCTCTCCCCTGCCCGCCCGGCCCCTCTCCCCTGCCCACCGGCCCCTCTCCCCTGCCCACCGGCCCCTCTCCCCTGCCCGCCCGGCCCCTCTCTCCCGCCCACCGGCCCCTCTCCCCTGCCCGCCCGGCCCCTCTCCCCTGCCCGCCCGGCCCCTCTCTCCTGCCCACCGGCCCCTCTCCCCTGCCCACCGGCCCCTCTCCCCTGCCCGCCCGGCCCCTCTCTCCCGCCCACCGGCCCCTCTCCCCTGCCCGCCCGGCCCCTCTCCCCTGCCCGCCCGGCCCCTCTCTCCCGCCCACCGGCCCCTCTCCCCTGCCCGCCCGGCCCCTCTCCCCTGCCCACCGGCCCCTCTCCCCTGCCCACTGGCCCCTCTCCCCTGCCCACCGGCCCCTCTCCCCTGCCTGCCCTGTCCCGCCCCGTCCCTGCTCCTTCCCAGGCCCGGGCGCCTGAGGCCTGCCCCACCTCGCCTTTGTTCCCGGCTGCAGGGCTTGGACTGTGGGGACATAGAATCCCTGGGTTTGCAAAGTGAGCCTCAAACCTGCTTTGGTTGCGGGGTTCCAGCCCTCCCTCTGCGCCTGTGGGTCCAGCCTCCCGAGATCAAAGGGGACCAGCGGTTCTCCTGTGTTGTTCCCTGCAGGATACAGTGTAACAGCTGTGGCCTCCCAGGTGCTGTGTGCTGTTCCTGCTGGTTGTGTCTGTCTGCACCCTGTGAGCCTTGCCTCCTCCAGGGAGCCTTCTTTGGCTGCGCCCACCCGGCTGAGGCAGCCCCTGCCCACGCAGGCTGCTCCTGGGCTCCTTGGGGCAGCGCCCTCCCGAGTCATCCCTGCGCTCTCCCTGGGCGCTCCTCAGGCAGAGAGGGGCAGCCTCACCTCTTCTCCATGCAGGGCAGGGATGGTGGCAGGGGTGTTCCTGCGTGCTCACGCGCCCCTCCACACTCCAGGCACCCCCACCCTGAGGGCAGACCCCACCCCCAGAGGGCAGACCCCACCCCCAAGGGCAGACCCCAGGTGAACCTGGAGATCATGGGGGAGACATGGAGCATATATATGGGGAGAGAGAGAGAGGCGGAGAGGGGCAAGATCAGACCAAGCCCTGTAGTTGGGGGAACAAAGGAAAGGGGGGCCTGCCAGGACCTTCAAGGGCCGAGGGGCGGGTGGGCGAGGGAGGGGAGCGGTCTGCTTCTGCAGAAGGCCCATGCAGGTACCCCGGATGTCTCTCGTAATATGTATTATACACGGGGGCAGGGAGAGGGAGAGCGCCCCCATCCACTGATTCCCTCCCCAGCTGAGAGGCAGAAGTCAGCTCAATCCAGGCCCCCCAGCGGGCGGGGCGCAGGAACCCCACCGCTCCTCTGCGGGGAAGCGGGAGTCGGGCGCGCCCGCGAGCTCCTCTGTGGGATGCGCCGTCCTATCCGCATCTCCGCAGTGAAGCCGAACGCCTGGCGGAGACATCCCTCACGGCCCCTTCTGTGCTGCTCACGTCTCGGTGAAAATCTCTAATCATCGCTGAAGGCTCATTTCCATCGCGGTGCCGCGGAGCCCGTCCTCGAGGGGCGGCTGTGCAGGCACACGGCTCAGGACACGTTTCACAGGCTGGAGACCGAGAACTGCTCGTGGCTGGTGTGCCACGGGGCCGGGGACACGTGAGGGGCCTCCTGTCGGTGTGGGGGAGGGAGCAGAAGCAGGTGCACCCTCCACTCATCTGGGGGCCGTGGCCCCGGGGGCTGGTGAGGAGAGACCCCGTCTCAGCACAGCTCGGGGACCTCACTCGGTCTGGGGGAGGCCGACCCAGCCACAGTGTGGTCCTTCTTCCCATGGGCTCTCTGAGTGACGGAGTGTCTGAAGGGCCCCGCCCCACACCGGCCCTGAGGCTGGGCCCAGGGATCTGCGTTTGCTTCTCCTCGATGAGCCCTGGCCTCTGTCTGCAGGAGGCGTAGCTCACAGAGCTCCGCACTCCGCACCCTGGGGCTCCCTTGCCCCCTGCAGGGTGAGTCTCTCCTCCTCTCGGTCCCCATGGCCCCTCCCTACAGAGCGGTGTCTGAGGTGGGCGTGCTGGGTGAGAGGCATGCGCCAGTTGTGTAGCATCCCCCAGCGCCAGCAGTGTCTCTGGCCTCTGGGGTGCGGGCCACACCTGCTCTGAACTCGCCCTCACAGCCACGAGTGAGTTGGGGGCCCACCTGACATCCC
Organism: Sylvilagus floridanus; assembly: GCA_949820135.1. Classification (NCBI taxonomy): domain Eukaryota; kingdom Metazoa; phylum Chordata; class Mammalia; order Lagomorpha; family Leporidae; genus Sylvilagus; species Sylvilagus floridanus. The sequence goes on along the minus strand of OX463231.1, from coordinate 1,943,685 downwards.
AGACCTCACTCGGCCTTGTCTTCCAGAGCCCACCCTACGCTGGGAGCCTCCCAGACAAGGTGGGGCATGGAGCCCAAGCCCTAATGCAGCCCCAGAGCCGGCCCCCTCCCCCATTCCCAAGGGTTCTGTGGAGGGTTGGAAGATGTGGGGTTTGTGGGAGGGGCCATGGCAGAGGGCGGCACCCGCCGTGTTGCCGGCCCCAGCCCGCGTCCCCTCTCCCTTCTGGTGCGCCTGGAACCCTTCCTGTGACGTGCCCCGCTTAGTTCGCCATCCTCGGAGTACTGGGGAGCTCAGCTGTGCCCTGGAGTCTCTTGTGAACCCGTCTGAGGCTTGGTCCGCCGTGTGCTGCTCTGTGCCTGGCATGGAGGGGGTTGGCCTGTCCGTCAGCACCTGCTGGGAGCGTTCTGCTTGCTGCTGACCACAGATGTCTCCTGGAGGGAAAGAGGTCACAGCTGCAGGGAGGAGTCGGGGAGGGTGGAGAGGGCTGGACCTGCAGCGTGGGGGCGGGGGGCCGAGGGCAGGGCTGTGCACTTGCCCAGAGACCCTGCGCGGACAGCCGGGTGTGCACCGGGCCGGGAGCTTCCCCAGCACACGGTGGCATTGCCAAGTTGCGGTGGCAGCTGGCTGCTGGGTCGTGACCTCTACCCGGCCAGCTGCTTAGTTTTGAATGAAGCAGGATAGGCATTGTAAGAACAAATCTCGCCTGTAAGCATTTCAGAAGGACATTTCTATGTGTTTGTATGTATGTGCATGTGCGTTTGTACATGTATGTACCATGGACCGAGTGTCTGTATCCTCCCAGAACTTGAGTGTGCAACCCTGACCCCCAGTGTGATGTGAGGAGCTGGGCCCTTGGGAGGCGATTGGCTCATGGGATTCGTTCCTTGTCAAAGAGCTGGGCGATGAGGTGTGGGGCTGCCCCCTCTGTGGGTTCCTTGACCCTGAACTTGCAGCCTGCACGCTGCCTGTGGACCAGGAGAGCGTGTGCACCGGGCCGTGAGAAGCGTTTCACATGGGGGTCACTGTGTGTGTTTCCTGTGGCTGCGGTGGAAGCTTCCACAGGCTCGGTGCCTTGAACGTCACCCGCTCCGCATCCTGTGGTCCTGGAGCCGCAGCTCTGGAACAGCCCCGCTGGGTGGGAGGCCGGGGTGGCAGGACACAGCTCCCTCTAGAAGGAGGGAGGAGCTGCTCGGGCATCTTCGTGTGTCTCGGCTCCTGACCTCCGTCTTTGCAGTAGGCGGCCCAGCACGTCCTCCCCACCTCCTACAGGGAGCTAAGCAGTGGCACTGGGCCCCCTGGGATCACTGGAGAACAGGTCTCCTGCTCAGGGGCTGCGTGTAGCCACGGGTAGCCACATGTGCAGTCCCTATTGTGCGCAGGTTGTGGGTACCAGGATGGGGACGGCTCTGGGGACCATGACTCAGTCAACCATGGTCAGCACTGGGGCAGGTGACTCTGCCAGCCCCTGCAGCCCAGAACCTCCGGGGTCTCCAATGAGACCGGCCTGGCGTGAGCCCGCCGGTGCCCCTGCACCTTGCTCCTGCCCGTGCCCTGGTCTTGTCGTGCACGTTCACTCAGCACAGGGGCACCTCTGGCTTCAGCAGTGAGTTATCCGGGACCCTCGCCTAGCCTGGAGAGTCCCACACGCCCTGCCCGCCCTCCTGGGCCTCTGTCCTTGTCCAAGAAGAGCCTGCCCCAGCCAGTCTCCTCTCTCCAAAGACGACTGAGGGGGACGTGGGCCAAGCTCCACCCCACTCCTGCTACCTGGGTTCTTAGACCCTCCCAGCTGAGCCAGCCCAGTCGCGGGGACACACCGTCCACCTGCAGACGCCCGAGAGGACGGGGCGGGCGGTTCAGGGCTCTGAGCCGGGGGAGCTGAGCACCTGTGGTGGTGGCTGCACCCCTTCCTGTTTGTCTCCTCTGCTCTGACCTGAGAGAGAGCTTTGTGCCTTTGTCACATCAGAATGGCTTGTGACAAAAGCGCCCTCTGCTCCCAGGGAGAGCCCCTGCACTCCACCCCACCCTGGTGGCGGCTCAGGCTGCCGAGGGGACCCTGGCCTGGGACTGCACCTCGCTCTTGCTTCTCCAGGCCCCAGCACCGAGTGGGGCTCACCAGCGTCTGCTGACTGCAGGGCTCTGGGCCCCCTGACTCCATCAGTGATGGTCCTGCCTTGAGGGCAGAGGTCCCTGCACCACGCAGTCACTTCCTCGCACCCGTGCACCTCGGTTGTCCAATGACTCCTGCTGCAGGAGCCAGGCTCCATCCCGCTTGTAAGTAAACTACTCTGTAAGGCAGGGAGCCGGCAGCCTCCCAGCGGACCAGCCTCGGCCGCACCCGGGCGGGAGAGCTCTCCTGTCCCTGGACGCAGGCTTCAGGGCCTGAGACCCGGGTGGCGATGAGTCATGGAGGCACCGTGGAATCCAGACTCGAAGGAGACCAGCCGGCAGTAGCCCTGTATCTGTCGCCTTGGCAACAGATTCGTTCTTGCCTTCCCCATGAACAGTTCTCGGAGCCCAGAAGTCGGGGGCCCCTCAGGTCGCACTGGGAGCTGGGCAGGGACAGGACCAAGCCAGGTGAAGGGCACAGGTGCCTGGGTCGCGCGTGGCTCTTGTCACGGGGGTCGCCACGTCTCCTGGCAGCGAGCCTGGCCTGCGTGGCCCAGCCCAGGCCTCGGCACGGGAGGTCTCTCCTGTCGTTTGCTCTCTTGGACGCCGGGAGGGTACGGCAGCGTGTGTCCCATGGGCGGTGGACGGCTCGTGCAGAGCTCGCTGGCCTGGGACTCGGGGACTCGGGGACGCGGGGACGCGGGGACGCGGGGACTCGGGGTTTGAAGCTCCCGGCTTCGGGAGTTCGAAACACTTTCCCTTTCAGCAGCTGCGGGCATTGTGCACGGGGGCGGGTGGGGGGGCTCATGACGCAGAAGCGCCAAGTCGGCCAGAGCGAGGGGCTCGTGCGTCACCCCTGACGCTCTCCGTTTGTGGGGGGAACTTTAAATCCTCGCTCGCGGCTGTTTTGGGATGCGATGTTCCGGGCGGCTGCTGCCACCCTGTGCTGCAGAGGCCCAGGGCCGAGTCCTCTGAGCGTCGCTCTGTGCCACCCGTGCTCCCGGAGGGCAGCTCCCGGAGCTTCGGCGCACCAGGGAGAGCAGCGGAGCCTCCTCGGCACCTGGCTGTGTGGCTCCCCCATGCTCGCGTGGCCCAGGGCTGCTCCACCGCGGCTGTCGCAGCGTGGCGCCCCATGCTCCAGGCGGGCGGTTCAGGGACGCCCAGGCTGACGGCAGCGCTGTGGTGGTCCTGGGGGGGGGGTGATGGTCTCTTGCCCACCCCGATGGCCTTCCCTTTGGGATTCTGGATTGAGACGAGGTGTGCGCCCATCAGCAGGCTTCTGTGAGGGGAGCGGAGACCCCTGGAGCAGGGTGTTTGCTCCGCCAGGCCAGGGCGCACGTTCAGTACGCAGCCCCTTTCCTCCGGTCCCCTCCCTCTGGGCGTGCGTGGGGCGTGGGGTGGGCTCGGGGCGGTGGCTCCTGGTGGGCAGGGCTTGCTTTGTGACACCTGCTCTCCAGCTCTGCACGGAAGCCAACCTCAGGTGGCTGACGGACGGGAGGGCCCTGTCCTCACTGGTGGTGGGAAGAGGCAGCCTCCCGCCTTGTAGTGGGGTGTGCCCAGCCTCCCTCCCGCCTGTGCAGTGGGGTGTGTTCAGCCTCCCTCCCGCCTGCGCGGTGGGGTGTGTCCAGCCTCCCTCCCGCCTGTATGGTGGGGTGTGTCCAGCCTCCCTCCCGCCTGCACGGTGGGGTGTGTCCAGCCTCCCTCCCGCCTGTATGGTGGGGTGTGTCCAGCCTCCCTCCCGCCTGCACGGTGGGGTGTGTTCAGCCTTCCTCCCGCCTGCACGGTGGGTGTGTCCAGCCTCCCTCCCGCCTGTATGGTGGGGTGTGCCCAGCCTCCTGCCTGTACAGTGGGGATGTGTCCAGTCTCCTTCCCTCATGGGCCCTCTAGGAAGAGCACAGGAGAGACCGAGACACTCGGCACAGGGCCTATCTGGCAAAGTCCACTGTGGGCAGACAGTGGCTGAGGGTGCTCGGGCTTCTGTCAGGGAGTCGCCCCAGGCCCGGCGTCCCACTGGCTGCTGTCGGGGTGGTGGGTCCCCTGCAGGTGCAGACAGGGCTGGACAAAGACCTGGAGACACAGGATCCAACTCCTTTGTGACCTCAGGCAAGTTACTGTCCCTCGCTGTACCCCCATTTCCGTCTCGGCGGTCAGTCTGGGCCAGTCCTGCCCATCCCTGCTCACTGGGGGACCTGGCTGAGGGGTGGCGACACAGCTGGTGCCGAGGCAGAGGGGAAAGGGACAGCGGCACCAGCAGCACCGCCGGGGTCTCAGCGGGCAGAGCAGGTCACTCGGCAAGTCCAGGTTCACGGGAGAGACGGACACCTGTGGCCCACTCGGCCAAGTCCAGGTTCACGGGAGAGATGGGCACCTGCCGCCCAAGTCCAGGTTCACGGGAGAGACGGGCACCTGCGGCCCAAGTCCAGGTTCACGGGAGAGACGGGCACCTGCGGCCCAAGTCCAGGTTCACGGGAGAGATGGGCACCTGCCGCCCAAGTCCAGGTTCACAGGAGAGACGGGCACCTGCGGCCCAAGTCCAGGTTCACGGGAGAGATGGGCACCTGCGGCCCAAGTCCAGGTTCACGGGAGAGACGGGCACCTGCCGCCCAAGTCCAGGCTCACAGGAGAGATGGGCACCAGTGGGCCAAGTCCAGGTTCACAGGAGAGATGGGCACCTGCCACCCACTCAGCCAAGTCCAGGCTCACGGGAGAGATGGGCACCTGCCGCCCCCCTGCAGTCGGCCGGAGTGAGCGCTGAGCCCTTCTGAGGATCTGCGGGGTGCAGGTGAGACCTCAGTCTGCTGGGCGGGCTTCGTGCCACGTGGTGCCCTGTGCACTGCACGTGTCTCCCTCCCCTCCTTCCGCCTTCCCTGCATCTCAGGGTCAAGGCAGGATTTTGCCGATCCGCAAGTTTCCAGTTAATGAGGACCGCATACATCTTTGAAGACACTGTGATCTCAGTTTAAATGAGGATCTGAAAATCTGCGGTCGGTGCATTCCGGGTCTGGCGAGACAGGGGAGGAATGAGCCGCCTCACTCGCCCAGGCTGGGGCATGGGCTCTCCGAGGGAGGTGCAGGACAGCCTGCAGCCTGCAGGAGGCCTCTCTGGTCAGTTCTGGGTGCCCCTTGGCCCCTGGGGTGTGCAGTGGGCCCGCAGCAATCACAGGAAGGGGGTCGGGAGGGTCCCGGGCAGAGGCTGAAAGCCTTGGGGCCGTGAGCTGGGGAGAGCCGGCAGCTGGGGTCCAGGAGACAGCTGCTCCAGAGCCTCCGGGGGAGCGGGCCCTGCCCTGCACCCGGGCCCCTGGCCCAGGCTGGGACACGAGCCTGTGCTGCCTGATGCCCTCCGAGTGCCGTTCTCACAGCAGCCCGGGGCGAGAACCCAGGCAGGGCCGCCCAGAGCCAGGTCCACCTGGGCAGGCGGCTCTGGACTCCGCGGGGCCGGCACTGGACTCCGCGGGGCCGGCTCTGGACTCCGCGGGGCCGGCACTGGACTCCGCGGGGCCGGCTCTGGACTCCGCGGGGCCGGCACTGGACTCCGCGGGGCCGGCACTGGACTCCGCGGGGCCGGCTCTGGACTCCGCGGGGCTGGCACTGGACTCCGTGGGGCTGGCACTGGACTCCGCGGGGCCGGCTCTGGACTCCGCGGGGCTGGCACTGGACTCCGTGGGGCCGGCACTGGACTCCGCGGGGCTGGCACTGGACTCCGTGGGGCCGGCACTGGACTCCGCGGGGCCGGCACTGGACTCCGCGGGGCTGGCACTGGACTCCGTGGGGCTGGCTCTGGACTCCGCGGGGCCGGCACTGGACTCCGCTCCTGGGCCTCCGTGTCCGCTTCCCTTCCTGGTGTCTCCCTGCGATGGGGGTGGGGCTCGTCTGTCCACCACTGTTCCATCTACCACGTGTGGGGGTGGCCTCTCCTGCCCAGGCCCCGACGCTGGGGCCGCCATGGAGGCAGCGGCTCCAGCCCTGAGCAGGAAGGAGCCCGCCCTCCCTCCCGGTGGGCAGCCTGAGGGCGGTGAGAGTACAGGACACAGGGCAGCCCCACGGAGGCGGCTGGCAGAGGTCGGAGCACGGCCCGGGGCGGTCCTGGCCTTGGCCTTGGGAGGCTGCCACAGTTTGTAGCTAGCACGACCTAGTGTTTCCTTCCTTACCTGCCCCCGAGGCCCAGAGCCCCCTGCCCCCACAGGCTGGGAGCCCAGGCGCCAGGGAGGCCCCGGAGCCCCTCTAGGGTAGGGCCGTGCTCACAGGGCCAGGGCCCCCGTCTGGTGCCTCTGTGGCGCTGGGTCCACAGATCTTGGGGAGCTTGCCACAGCTCGCCCTGAGCGTCCCAGGCCGTTTGTCAGCAAAGCCCCCGAGGGCCGTGGGGGCCCCGGCCTCGGGGTGTCTGTGTGGGAGGCCTCTGTGTTGCTGGGTGCCTGTGCGTCACGTCTGCCGAGGATTCCTCTGGCTCCACTCCTGGGACCCCCCCGCCCCCGGGTTCCACAGCAGTCTGGGCATGAGTGACGTGGGAGAGGAGCTGAGTGAGAGACAGACTCCTCTCCACCCACCAGGCGCTCACGCACTCTGCCGGCCTGGACCCAACCGGGCAGCAGAGTGGACACAGCCACGTCCCTGCCACCTCCAAGAGACGGGAGCATGGTCACGACTTCCGGTCCTCCGGGTTCCTGCTGGGGAGCTCAGCGCTGGCTCAGCGCTCCCTCTCTGTCCAGCCCACACCTGAAGACAGACTGGGGGGAGGGTGGGGACCTGGCTCTGTCGAGTGACAGGTGGCTCGGTGCACCTGCGCCCTCCCACCTGTTGCGAACCTCTGCCTCCCCGACTCTGCTGCACCCCAGTCACCCCTCTCCCTCTGCCCTCGTCCTGCCCAGCACCTGTGCTCAGACCAAAGCCCAGCTGGTTATGGGCAGTGCCTCGCCTTTGCTGCGGGCTGGGTGAGGTCCGTCTGCAGGGCCTTCACCTTGGTCCTGTGCCCTCTGTCCCTGGCAGAGCTCAGGAACACTTCCCCGAGGAGGGGCTGGGGCCCTGGGGCTGGGGCCGGGCTGTGCTGGTGGGTTCATGTCCTGTTGGTGAAGGTCCTCTGGGTGCCTTAGGTGTCCAAGCACTAGAGCCCTTGCCACCTCAGGGTGGTGATCTCACCGCTCTCCAGATCCACCTGTGATCCCGTGATCCTTCCCGATCCTCCTGTGATCCTCCCGTGATCCCATCGCCCTTCCTGATCCTCCAGTGATCCTCTGGCCTTTCCTGATCCACTTGTGATCCGCCCGTGATCCCGTGACCCTTCCTGATCCACCTATGATTCAGTGATCCTTTCTGGTCCACTTGTGATCCGCCTGTGATCCCGTGACCCTTCCTGATCCACCTATGATTCAGTGATCCTTTCTGATCCACTTGTGATCCGCCTGTGATCCCGTGGCCTTTCCTGATCCTTCTGTGACCCCATGGACATTCCTGATTCACTTGTGATCCTCCCGTGATCCTGTGGTCCTTTCTGACCCACCTGTGAGCTCACAGGCCTTCAGGGAGGGGAGGTTCCCATCTGCTGGGTTCGGTACACTCCAGGCCTTGAGAACTCTGTGTGCAGCCCCAGCTGCCTGCTTTGCTTTGCTTCTGTGCTCCACAGGGATCCTCCCGTGTCCGTGGGGCCCCAGGGGTATCTGGGAGCCCAGCCCTTTCTCACAGCAGCGGCATGGGAGGTGCAGTGACGGATGCCCTGGACGGCTGGGATTTTTGCTTGTTTCAGTCACTTTTTCCACCTTTTCTTTGAGACTCACGACTCAGTGCTAAGAGCACACCTGGGGCTGACCTCACACCCAGCTGCAGCTTCAGGCTGAGCAGGAGACCAGGAATGGGCGGCCAGGGCCCCGGGGGTCTTTGCTGGAATCGTGGGCCGTCAGAGCTCCAGAGGTCTTTGCTGGAATCGTGGGCAGTGGGGCCCTGGGGGTCTTGGCTGGAATCGTTGGAACGAGGCCCTCGTACAACGCGTTCATGTGCGGTGCCACTTGTTGGACTCTGGTTGTGTGCCAGGCTCCCGGCTCGGTGTTCCTGCATCACTTAATTCTTACACGTGCTGTGCCTGGTAGTCATGATCCTTTCTCCTTTTTGGTAAAGATTTAGTTATTTGAAAGGCAGAAGGAGAGAGAGAGAGAGAGAGACAGAGAGAGACAGAGAGAGACTTCCATCCTCTGGTTCATTCCCCAAGTGGTCACAACAGCAAGATGTGGACCAGGTTGAAAAGCCAGGAGCCAGGAACTCCACCCTGGTCTCCCACACGGGTGACAGGGACCCAGGTAGTTGGCCATCTCCCTCTGCAAGGAGCTGGATCGCACGGGAGGAGCTGGGACCAGACTGGCACCTGGGAGCGGGCTGCCAGTGTCAGAGGTGATGGCTTACGTAACCGCTGCGCCACGGGGCCAGGCCCCGCTTCTGTCTCCATTACAGATGAGGCACTTGAGCCCCGGGGAGGCTGTGACTCTGGAGACGGTTTGCAGGCTAAGGTGTGATTTCATGTCTGTCTGTGTCCTTGTGGCTTTTAGGTTCACTTCGTAACGGCCGCTGCTTCCAGGGTGACCGTCCGTCGGCGTCCAGGTGGGACAGGCCAGCGACACGTGTGATTAAAGCCAGTGTCTCTGTAGCTGTTTCTGGAACCTTAGAGACACTCCCAGCGCCATCTCTGGGTATTGATCCAAAGACGCAAATCGGAAGTCGGCACAAGGACGAGATGGTGTTTATTCATCACTGGGTAATTTGTGATAGGAGAAATCAGGGCTCATCTAAATGTCCTGTAATGAGGGGATGATTAAGCAAATTATGCAGCCAAAGATGCTTACAATGAGTTTGTAGTAACACAGGGAGATGCCTCGCATATTAAGTGCGAAAGACAACAAGTGAAAAACGATGTTTGGGGACTGATCTCAAGCACGGAGAATTGCAGATGGGAAGAGTCTTTAGAAGACGGAGTGGGCCAGTGTCTGCAACGCCTCCCGGGCAGGGAGACGCGCGCTTGCTGTGGCTCGGGATGAGCGAGCACCGTGGCTAGAGCCAGGACGGAAGACGACGTGTCATTAAAAATCCTGGTGAGGACAACAAACGTGACGGGGTTTCCTTCTCAGCTGAGCTGGACGCCGACGGACGAGGGGACGGCCGGCCTGGGGCGGGGTCTGGTCTGCACGGCGCTTCCCACGCGGCCTCTCGGCGTCCTCACCCCCCCCCCCCCCGGGTTTCTCACTGTCGCGTCTGTCACGGATCCAAGTGAGTGCAGAAAACACAGACGCAGCTCTGAGGAATGTCCCGCGACAAGCCACCCGGGACCTCCCCCGTCGTGTGGGGCCAGAGCATTCTGGAACCTTGGAAGGTTCTAGTCTGTGTGCCCCTTCCTCATTCTCCCCCGCCCCCGCCTCCACCCTGGCTGGCCTACTTCTCACATTTGTGGGGCTTGGGGCTAGCGTACAAACCCAGGCCCACACACCATATGTCTAAATATTTATAAATTGTAAATCAAGTTAATGAACTGTTAACAAATACGCTCGCCTCCCGCGTTGACAAATATACCTTCATCATAACAAGGTGGAAAAATGTGTAAAATTATGGGTTATATTCTGATCAGTGAAAGCTGGCGAAATATGGAAGCAAACGGAATTTAATTATTACGCATATGCCTTGGCGTTCTGTTGATGGGCCAATAACATTTGGAAGAGGAGTAAAACAAAAATATGCATAACTTATACGTTGCCGTGTGCTTATTCCTCAAAATTTATTCTTCTTGCCTTCATCTCAGCAGCATCACTAATTATGTTATTATAATGAAAATCTTCCCGTAATTTGCATTTTATTGACAATAATGACAAATTAGACACACTCTCCTGAGTTATGTAGTTCTTCCATAGTTTTCAAAACTTAATTTTGGTTTGCAGGAACTTTGATCCGGAGAGGCTGTAGCAGCTGGGTTGTCAATAAAATTCTTAGAGGAATAAATTGATTTGGAAACCAGCCAAGTCCATGATTAGCACAGGGAAAATAATCAAGTGCCCGGATTTCATCATCTGACGCCACTGTCCTCACTCCCGGTGCTCCTCGGGTTTTGTTGTCAGCATCAGGACTCCTGCAGGGATGGGAGGCGCCGTGAGCCCAGGTGAGGAAGGGGTGAGGCCGCCCCGCAGGCAGAGGGCACTCAGCTCTGCGCGCGCCCGTCTGGTGGGCTCGGAGAGCGGCTTGTTCTTCCCCTACAGCCGTCTTTCGAGAACCAACTCAGGGTCCCAGTGACATAAGGCCCTGCCCCTGGCCCCACCTCATGAGGCTTCCTCCCCCCAGCACCGCCACGCTGGGCACCGAGCTTACAGCGCGGGGACCCCGGGGACACAGTGCGTCCCAGCCGCACACCTGTGGGGACCCTGGGGACACAGTGCGTCCCAGCCGCACACCTGTGGGGACCCGGGGACGCAGTACGTCCCAGCCGCACACCTGTGGGGACCCGGGGACGCAGTGCGTCCCAGCCGCACACCTGTGGGGACCCGGGGGACACAGTGCGTCCCAGCCGCACACCTGTGGGGACCCCGGGGGACGCAGCGCGTCCCAGCCGCACACCTGTGGGGACCCCGGGGACACAGTGCGTCCCAGCCGCACACCTGTGGGGACCCCGGGGGACACAGCGCATCCCAGCCGCACACCTGTGGGGACCCCGGGGACACAGCGCGTCCCAGCCGCACACCCGTGGGGACCCCGGGGACACAGTGTGTCCCAGCCGCACACCTGTGGGGACCCGGGGGACACAGTGTGTCCCAGCCGCACACCCGCGGGGACCCCGGGGGACGCAGTGCGTCCCAGCCGCACACCCGTGGGGACCCCGGGGGACGCAGTGCGTCCCAGCCGCACACCCGCGGGGACCCCGGGGGACGCAGTACGTCCCAGCTGCACACCCGTGGGGACCCGGGGGACGCAGCGCGTCCCAGCCACACACCCGTGGGGACCCCGGGGGACGCAGTGCGTCCCAGCGCACACCTGTGGGGACCCAGGGGGACACAGTGTGTCCCAGCCGCACACCTGTGGGGACCCAGGGGGACACAGTGCGTCCCAGCCGCACACCCGCGGGGACCCTGGGGGACACAGTGCGTCCCAGCCGCACACCCGCGGGGACCCCGGGGGACGCAGTGCGTCCCAGCCGCACACCCGCGGGGACCCCGGGGGACGCAGTGCGTCCCAGCCGCACACCCGCGGGGACCCCGGGGGACGCAGTGCGTCCCAGCCGCACACCCGCGGGGACCCCGGGGGACACAGTGCGTCCCAGCCGCACACCTGTGGGGACCCAGGGGGACACAGTGCGTCCCAGCTGCACACCCGTGGGGACCCGGGGGACGCAGCGCGTCCCAGCCACACACCTGTGGGGACCCCAGGGGACGCAGCGCGTCCCAGCCGCACACCCGCGGGGACCCCAGGGGACGCAGTGCGTCCCAGCCGCACACCCGTGGGGACCCGGGGGACGCAGCGCGTCCCAGCCGCACACCTGTGGGGACCCCAGGGGACGCAGCGCGTCCCAGCCGCACACCTGTGGGGACCCCGGGGACACAGCACGTCCCAGCCGCACACCTGTGGGGACCCAGGGGACACAGCACGTCCCAGCCGCACACCTTCTGGTCCTGGCGTCCAGGGAGTCCTGGCCACAGGTGTCAGGTGGGGAGGTGTGGAGCCAGGTCTTTCCTGGCCAGGGCTGAGGCCTGGGTGGCCCAGGGCTCCTGAACGAATGTTTGTGTACGTTTCCTGTATCTGGTGCCCCGAAGTGCTGACTGGGGAGCAGGACCCTCCTCGTCCGGAGGCAGGAGCTGCCCGTGCTGGTCCCCGCTCAGCGTCTCTGGACTTCCATCCAGGATGGCATGAGCGAGGCCAGGTGGGGCGCCCTGCGGGCAGAGAGTCCCGGAGAAGACGAAGCAGCAGCCTGAGGGTCCGGTCTGTCCCAGCTCCCCTGAGGGGTTGCCAGAGTCCCTGTGGGGAATGGGCGAGTCCTGCAGGGAGACCCCAGGATGGTCCCGTGTGTCTGGGCCAGGCCACGGTGACCCCAGCTCCAAGCGGGCCAGGTCGCCTGGGGGTTCTGTCCCTGTGTGGGGGGCAGTGCGCACCCAGGGGCTGCCCGCCCACTGCTTCTGCCGCTGGGCCCATGGCTCCCCGGCCAGGCACCGGGACTGCCGCGGTCTGGCTCGCTCTCCTGGGCGGCTTCCGGAATCTGCTTTCTCCCTCTCTCCTTTTCCAGTGTCGGGTGCCCTCCCCGCCCCCATCCCTGTCAGCAGCCCCTTGAGCACTGATGGCCGCGAGTTACGTTTTGGAGATTCTGTCTCGACTGACGGTTTTCCCAGATAAAGGATGCTGGCTGGGGGTGGCTCCGGGGAGGGCAGGGCTTGGCCGCCGTGCTGGCGATCCCGGGCGTCGCTGAGCTGTGTGCACGCGTCCTGTTCCCGCCCGTCCTGCTCTGCCTGGCAGGGGCTCCCCCTTCCCCGCGTGTCCAGGGCAGTGAAGGTCCCGCGTCGGCCTTCCTGTGTCGGGACCCCTGCCTTGCTTCGTGGGTGCTCTGAGTTCTCCCTCGGAACACGCACAGGTCCCTGCCCCGGTGAGACCGACGGTGCAGACTGGGCTGTCGGTAGCAGTGTGAGAGGTGGAAAGGGGGGTGGGGACAGGGCACCCCACCGACGCGAGTCCACGGAGGCGGCCCCACTGCTCAGGGTGGCCATCCGCGGCCACCGCAGACATAGCAGCAATTCCGCCACCACTGCGCCCGTCTCACCACTCTCTAGAACATTCTGAGCTCTTAGGATGGGGAGAACCTCCCCTCCGTGGGCCGCGCCCCCGGGAGAGCAGCAACCCTGGGAGGGCGGCGGGGGTCTCCTGCAGCCCCGGACGAGCTAGCTCCCAGGCAGCGGACCCCGCAGCCCTCCTGGCAGCCATGGGAGTTTCCAGATGCTGGGTCCTCGGCTGTGTCCCCGTGCCCGTTCCCTGCGCTGTCGTCAGCACGGCGTGCGCTCTGGTTTCCAGCGGCTGCCCTCGGCCCGTGGTGCACACTCTCGGCCGCTGCCCAGCCCGTCCGCCGCCGTGCGGGGCGGGCCCGGACTGCGTGTGCAGGTGCCCGTCCGCCACTCTTGGCTGTGCCGCCCCCGCAGCGTTCATTTTCTTCTTCTCTCCCGAATGAGACCGACGCCAGCTTGAGGAATAAGGAGAAACGACTCGTTAGAAGAGGTGTCAGTGTCTGGTACGGGAGCCGCCGGGAGTCGGTTAGCGAGCCGCGGAATCGCTCCTGCCGGGCGGAAACCAGGGAGTGGGAGCCGGGGCCTGGTGTCCTGGGCCCGGCAGCGGGAGCAGGCTCTGGTGCAGGCCCAGCCCCCCGCCCGCCTTCCCGGGCAAGGCCAGCGCTCAGGCCAGAGGTGCAGATGCGTGCAATGGCCGCAAAGCGGACGGAATTCTCAGAGCTCGGTGGGGCAAAAGCCGTGTCCACGCGTTCATCTAGAACGGCGAGATTCACGCTGAACCCGTGTGGACAGAGAGAGACGCTTCTGTCGGTTCAGGACCCCGCCCAGCCCGTCAGGCGGTGGTGGCCGCTGCCCTCCCGGGCCCACGGCTTGCACGCGCCCGGCTGGGGCTGGCGTCCAGGGGGCGGTGTCTGAACCACCCCAGTGGGGTTCAGAGTAGGCGAGGCGATTCGACAGCTCCTGCCGGTCAAGCATTTCCTGTTTCAGGCCGGAGGTGGACCGCCCAGTGTTGGGAGTCACCCCCAGGCCCCTGGGCCTTGGCTGCTGCTCGCCTCCCTGGCTAAGTGAGCTCAGGACTGTGGTTAGGAAAGCGGGTTGGGGGCTGCCAGGGTCCCGCTGAGGTTCAGCTGGCAGAATGGACCAGGATGCGTCTCGGTGGTGACGGGGCCTTTGTGCAGTGTGGCCACACCCGTGTCCTCCAGTCCCCCTTGTGGTCACCGCCAGTTCCTGGCCCCACCCAGCGATGAGCGCCTGGGCCCTGTGGGAGACACACCCAGAAAGGACTGCTGAAGGGGTGGTGGGGCCTGGGCCTGCCCCTCTCCCAGACGTGGGCTTCGGCCACCCTTGCTCCCTGGGCACCCATCCGTGTGGACGTACACTTGCCCTGGGCATACGTGGGGAGGATCGCGTACACAGAGAGCGCGTGGTGGCAGCCAGTGGGAGGGAAGGGGGCTTCCGCTGGACGAATCCTGCTGTGAGGTAGGGGCCCCAGGAGGGGCTCTGGGCCTCCAGTCCCTGCGCTGGCTCTGCGCCCCAGCGCCTGCCCAGCCTTGAAAATGCACTGTGGGCCAGGGCCAGAAGGGAGGGTGGGGGCCCTCGGTGCTGCCCCCCTGGGCTGGGGGGCCCTCGGTGCTGGGCCCTCTGGGCTGGGGGGCCCTCGGTGCTGGGCCCTCTGGGCTGGGGGGGCCTCGGTGCTGGGCCCTCTGGGCTGGGGGGGGCCCTTGGTGCTGGGCCCTCTGGGCTGGGGGGCCCTCGGTGCTGGGCCCTCTGGGCTGGGGGGCCCTCGGTGCTGGGCCCTCTGGGCTGGGGGGCCCTCGGTGCTGGGCCCTCTGGGCTGGGGAGGCCTCCAATCCAAAGCAGTCACAGGGGCCTACGTGTACAAGCACACACGTGTGTCTGCGTGTGCATTTACATGGTGTGTATGTGTTGGCCACCTGGATTCCTGTAGTGCTCCACATGTGTGTTCACAGGTATCCTCTTGCACATGAGTGTATGCCTATCTGTGCACACACGTGTGATGAGCCCACATGTACCTGCGATGTGCCATACAAGCTCACACGCGTGAGTGCAGTGCCCGTGTGTGCTCCAGCATCTGTGTGTGCTCACATCTATGTAGGCAGGTGCCTGAGTGTGAGCGTGTGCATGTTTCTGTATGTGTCTGTGCGTGTGCACACGCGTGTGCATGTGTGCCCATGTGTGTCTGTGCCTGTGCACACATGTGTGTGTGTGTGCGTGCAGCTAAGTGACTTCCCATCCTTTCCTGGCTGCAGGCTGTGAGGTCCAGGGCTCTCACCCCGGCCTCCCCCGAGCACGCAGGACTAAGCGTGGGCCTGTCCTCAGCTCAGCGCCCAGCTCCTCGCCCCGGGTCCTCCGCCCGGGAGCCGCTGGGCAGAGGCGCCATGGAGCCCGGCGCTCTGAGCAGCTTCCGAGACATGTCTGTGACCTGTTTGGGGCAGAGGGAACCTTCACGCGGAGAGGAGGCTTTGAGGAATCGCGGAGCAGCATGAAGGAGTCTGAGGGACAGCGGCTTTTCTGGGAGACCCCTGGCCTCTGCCGCCGGCCTTCCCTGACGGGGCAGGGGTCAGATGTGGCGGGAAGCCAGACCCCTGCTGGGAGCTGTTGGGGAAAAGCTGTTTGGTCTACGAACAGGCCGGGAGCCCTGCGGTGGGGCCGGGAGCCCTGTGGTGGGGCCGGGAGCCCTGCGGTGGGGAGTCCTGCGGTGGGGAGCCCTGCGGTGGGGAGTCCTGCGGTGGGGTCGGGAGCCCTGTGGTGGGGCCGGGAGCCCTGCGGTGGGGTCGGCGTGGAGCTGTCAGCCGCTCCTGTGAGGGGAGGAACGCCGGGGGTCTCTTGCCCTGCAGAGGTGGGCGGGTTCCCTTGGGCTCCGCCTGCTGCCAGCCGTGGAGGCAGCCGCAGGCCGGTGCCCCTCCGAGTGCTTGGCACGCATCTTCCCGTGGGGCCTGCACAGGGCGGCGGCCTAGCGGTGGGACATGGCTGCCTGAGGTTCAGACGTTTAGGGTCGCGACGGCGCTTGGCACCGGTCCCGTCTGTCAAGTTCACAAGCAGCCTATCACTTTAAGGCAGTGATCAAAGGAAGAGTTTCTTAAACAATTTATTTACTTGCAAGGAAGAGTTACAGTGAGACAGGGGAGAGAGAGAGAGAGAGAGAGAGAGAGAGAGAGAGAGAGAGAGAGAGAGAGAGTCTTCCATCCGCTGCTTCACCCCCCAGATGGCCTCAACGGCCAGGGCTGGGCCAGACAGAAGCCAGGAGCCTCTCGCGGGTCTCCCGCGGGGGTGCAGGGCCGCAGTGCGTGGGCCGTCCCCCACTGCTTGGCCAGATGCACCAGCAGGGAGCCGGCCCGGAAGCGGAGCAGCCGGGATTCCAGTCGCGCTGCGTGGAGGCCGACACCGCAGGCGGCGGCCTAACCCCGGGCTTGTCTGTTTTTGAAACAGACAAGACCTACAGCACTCGTGGCTCCTGGGCTCACGGCCCTGCATCGCCCATTCGTCCATTCATGAAAACACTGAAGGAAGGGCGTTCCTGCAGCCCCAGTGGTGGCCTGGGCGGGGCTCCAGCCCCGGAACCCAGTTCTGCCGCTCCGGACCGTAGGGCCCCCCCTCCCCCCTCGCCTCAGTTTCCTGTCTGCCCATGGGAGCGGGTTGGTTTCCATCGTGCAGGGTGTGGGGCCGAGTGTCAGATGACCCAGACAAGCCCTGGACCGCTGTGGCCTGAGGACGGCCGAGTGAGTGTGACGGCCGTGGCCCCACCGTGGCCTGAGGACGGCCGAGCGAGTGTGACGGCCGTGGCCCCACCGTGGCCTGAGGACGGCCGAGCGAGTGTGACGGCCGTGGTCCCACCGTGGCCTGAGGACGGCCGAGCGAGTGTGACGGCCGTGGTCCCACTGTGGCCTGAGGACGGCCGAGCGAGTGTGACGGCTGTGGCCCCACCGTGGCCTGAGGACGGCCGAGCGAGTGTGACGGCCGTGGTCCCACCGTGGCCTGAGGACGGCCGAGCGAGTGTGACGGCCGTGGTCCCACTGTGGCCTGAGGACGGCCGAGCGAGTGTGACGGCCGTGGTCCCACTGTGGCCTGAGGACGGCCGAGCGAGTGTGACGGCTGTGGCCCCACCGTGGCCTGAGGACGGCCGAGCGAGTGTGACGGCCGTGGTCCCACTGTGGCCTGAGGACGGCCGAGCGAGTGTGACGGCTGTGGCCCCACCGTGGCCTGAGGACGGCCGAGCGAGTGTGACGGCCGTGGTCCCACCGTGGCCTGAGGACGGCCGAGCGAGTGTGACGGCCGTGGCCCCACTGTGGTCTGAGGACGGCCGAGTGAGTGTGACGGCCGTGGTCCCACCGTGGCCTGAGGACGGCCGAGTGAGTGTGACGGCCGTGGCCCCACCGTGGCCTGAGGACGGCCGAGTGAGCATGATGGCCGTGGCCCCACTGTGGTCTGAGGACGGCCGAGTGAGCATGATGGCCGTGGCCCTTTGCCTGTGGGACGCAGAGGCCTGAAAACTCCCTGGCTACTGTGTGCCAGTTGGAGATACGGGTTCATACGAGAGGCATTGCTCTTTTTGCCCTGGCTCCCAGGAAGCTCAGAGCTGGGTTTCGGCAGCTCCCAGCTCGTGGGAGTTTGGGGAATTTTTGTGTCTTTTTGTGTCTGTTTTCAGAAACGCCTTGGTGAGATGTGTTCCTGTGACCTCTGCCTCAGGCCGCTTGGGAGCCCTGGTCATGCGCAGCCCCAGACCCCCGTCTGCACAGTGGCCAGAATCCCGCGTTCCCAGGCCATCGGGGCCGGGCAGACCACGGAACGCTGCGGCCCCTGCACAGCCGCGGCCATGCCTCCATCTTCGTGGCCCTTGAGTCAGCTTTGGGGGCATCTGGGCGAGCAGGAGGGAAGAGCGCGTCCCTGGCAAGCGGCGGTGCCTCAGGCTGTCACTCGGAGCGCGACACATTCACAGAGTGCTGCGACGAGAAGAGCTACTAAAAAATGATTTATTGACGCGGTAGACCTGTTAAAACAGGTTAATGTCAATACAATTAGCTCCCGGATCAAGGAGGGACACTCGATGAAGCAGCAGTAAACGCCACTCCGTCAGAGCAGGGGAGGGGCTGGGCGCCCCGTCAGAGCAGGGGAGGGGCTGGGCGCCCTGTCAGAGCAGGGGAGGGGCTGCGTGCCCCATCAGAGCAGGGGAGGGGCTGTGCGCCCTGTCAGAGCAGGGGAGGGGCTGCATGCCCCATCAGAGCAGGGGAGGGGCTGCGCGCCCCATCAGAGCAGGGGAGGGGCTGCGCGCCCCATCAGAGCAGGGGAGGGGCTGTGCGCCCCGTCAGAGCAGGGGAGGGGCTGGGCACCCCGTCAGAGCAGGGGAGGGGCTGGGCGCCCCGTCAGAGCAGGGGAGGGGCTGGGTGCCCTGTCAGAGCAGGGGAGGGGCTGGGCGCCCCATCAGAGCAGGGGAGGGCTGCATGCCCCATCAGAGCAGGGGAGGGGCTGGGCGCCCCATCAGAGCAGGGGAGGGGCTGTGCACCCCATCAGAGCAGGGGGGGCTGTGTGCCCCATCAGAGCAGGGGAGGGGCTGGGCGTCCCGTCAGAGCAGGGGAGGGGCTGTGCACCCCATCAGAGCAGGGGAGGGGCTGGGCGCCCCGTCAGAGCAGGGGAGGGGCTGGGCGCCCCATCAGAGCAGGGGAGGGGCTGTGCGCCCCATCAGAGCAGGGGAGGGGCTGTGTGCCCCATCAGAGCAGGGGAGGGGCTATGCGCCCCGTCAGAGCAGGGGAGGGGCTGTGCGCCCCGTCAGAGCAGGGGAGGGGCTGGGCACCCCGTCAGAGCAGGGGAGGGGCTGGGCGCCCCGTCAGAGCAGGGGAGGGGCTGGGTGCCCTGTCAGAGCAGGGGAGGGGCTGGGCGCCCCATCAGAGCAGGGGAGGGCTGCATGCCCCATCAGAGCAGGGGAGGGGCTGGGCGCCCCATCAGAGCAGGGGAGGGGCTGTGCACCCCATCAGAGCAGGGGGGGCTGTGTGCCCCATCAGAGCAGGGGAGGGGCTGGGCGTCCCGTCAGAGCAGGGGAGAGGCTGTGCACCCCATCAGAGCAGGGGAGGGGCTGGGCGCCCCGTCAGAGCAGGGGAGGGGCTGGGCGCCCCATCAGAGCAGGGGAGGGGCTGTGTGCCCCATCAGAGCAGGGGAGGGGCTGTGCGCCCCGTCAGAGCAGGGGAGGGGCTGTGCGCCCCGTCAGAGCAGGGGAGGGGCTGCGCGCCGGGCCGGGGAGGAGCACGCTTGCCACCCACCCTCCCGCCGCACCATCCCCACGGGCTGGAGTCAGACTCCCAGGCACGGTCAGTTTATCTGGAAGACCCGCGGACTCTGCCATTTCATGGGTGGGTGGCTCCGGAGTGATTTCAGAGACGCGGAGCTGGGAAGTGGGCAGAGCAGAGCCGGCGAGGCCCCAGAGCCTGGCGGGGGACCGGGGTGTTCTCGGGCTCTGGCAGGCTCAGGAGGTTGGGACTGGACGGGCAGGGCAGGCCCGGGCCCCGGCGAGCTCCTCACGCTCCTAAGCCTGGCACCTGCACCTGGGCAGAGGGGCCACTCCCCCGGGAGCTGGCAGCCATCAGCTCTGCCCCTGGGTGAGCTGAGGGGACTCTCAGGGTCCTCAGAGGCCTGTGTCTGAGGGGGCTTCTCCCAGGCAAGCGTCCCGAGACAGGAGTTCTAGAGGACTTTGGTGGGCAGGTGAATTTCGCCCTCACCTCCTGTCTCCCGTGGCTTCCTGGATCCTCTCAGAGCGTCCTGTGGCCACGTCCTCTGTGCTCATTGGCCGGCTGCTGCAGGCTTCGGCACGGAGCCAGCGACTGCCAGGGCTCCTGCACTGGAGGTTGGGTTCTTTCCCTCTGCTAGTCCGCTGTGCCTGCTTTGTTTTCTCTAGTTTTATTTATTTGTTTGAAAGGCAGAGTTGTAGAGAGAGGAGAGGGCAAGTTAGAGAGAGAGCTATCTCCCATCCGCTGGTTCACTCCCCAAAAGGCCACAAAGGCCAGGGCTGGGCCAGGCCAAAGCCAGGAGCGTCACCCAGGTCTCCCACGTGGGTGCCCGAGCACGCGGGCCGTCCTGCTCTGCTCCCCAGGCGCGTTAGCAGGGAGCTGGATCAGAAGTGGATCGGACGGGGTTTGCACTGGTGCCCGCAGGGCATGGTGGCATTGCAGGCAGTGACTTAACCTGCTGCGCCACAGCGCCGGCCCCGTGCCTGCTTCCTCTGTGTCACCCGGCTCAGGTTATCCCCTCTGCAAGTGAGGCCCTGGGGCTCCACAGGTGCCGTGGCCTCGTCAGGAGCACCCTGGTCCCGGAGCTTGGCCTCTGCTCCCAGTGCCCCGAGGAGGCTGGGCACGCGGTTCGCTGGGGGCGTGGGAGCGCTGGCACGGCTCCCCGCTGCCGAGGGGCGGTCCCGGGCTCGCTCTGCCAGATGTGTTTGCTCCCCGCGCCTCCCCCGTGTCGGCTGCTGCAGTTTGTGCGGCCACGTTCAGTGTTTCATGTCTTGGAAGGCACAGATGTGATTTGTACGTGCTAATGAGCAGCCGCCATCTGCCGCGCCACCACGTTCCATCCCAGAGCTCAGGCAGGTGTCGTGGGGGGGGCACCTCAGCACCGTCCCTCCCCTCCCTGGCCCTGGGCTCCTGAGAGCAACTCAAGGCCGTGGCCGATGTTCTGCAAGGCTGCCTTCGGCTCGGGCTTTCTCAGTGAGCGTGGTTGTGTGTGCGTGCACGTGTGTGTGTGCACATGCGTGTGCATGTGTGTGCGTGTGTGGTGTGCACACAGGTAGCACACAGGTAGAGGCTCCTTCCCAGGGCACTGCTCTTTGTAAAGATCTCTGCCTCGGGGCCTCTGCTTGGTCTGGTACAAGCGTCTCAGGTCAGCAACTCACTGCTCGGCTGAGCTCACCAAGGCCAGACATGTTCCCACCACCCAGTCGCCAGCCAGTCCATGTCATCCGTCCACTTCCCATCTAACCGTCGGGCCCATCCGTCCATCCCTCTACCCAGTCAGTACATTCTTCCGACTGTCCATCCATCCACCCATCCACCCATGCACCCATCCACCCACTCATCCACCCATCCACCCACCTGCATACCCACACACCCAGCCATCTGTCTACCCATTCATCCACCCACCCGTTTGTCCATCCATCTGTCCATCTACTCACCTGTCCATTCGTCTGTCCATCATCCATCTATCCATGAACCCTCCCACCCGTCTCTCCATCATCCACCCATGTACCACCTGCACATCTGTGTGTTGTACCCACTTAGCCCCATCCCGTCCGTCCACCGCAGCGTGCGTGGAAAGGACCCGTGTTTAGGTTGAGAATGACTGAGTCAGGGTCCCAGACGGGCCTGGATCTGTGGCTGTTATTTGTCTCCGAGGCTGTCTTCAAGCACGCGCGTTCCCAGCCAGAGCCTCTGTGGCTGAAGGGGGCGGGCAGTGAGTCGCTGCCGTGCAGGGCTGCACGGCCAGTCCCCTCACCCCTGGGCCCCCGGCTGGCGTGGACTCTGCGACCTGGCCAGCGTCCTCGCATCCCCCGCTCTCAGGCTGTCACCGGCTTCTGTCGCTCACCCCCGAGGACGGTCGGCTGGGGGGGTGTGAACCACGGAGGCCGCAGGTGCAGGGGAGACGGCCAGAGAGGCCGAGGCTAGGGAGGCTCCTGGGGCCGTGGGTGCCTTGCGTAGGCGGTGATGGGAGGCGGGGGCAGATGGTGCCTGGTCCCCATGGGAACAACGCCTGGAGAAGTTCCGGGGTCAGCACAAGGGTTAGCTGGGAGAAGCACAGTGATCCTATGACGGAGACACAGTCCAGAGCCGACCTCAGTCTCCAAGGGGTTTGTGTCCCTGCAGGCATCGGGCGGGGGATTCGGGTGGGGGCCGGGGTTTGCCATCCTGCCTGTCTGGAAGGGGCACAGTGTGCCGGGGAGGACGCTTGGCCAGGCTGCCTGGCCTCCTGGCCTGGAGTGTCCAGCAGGAGGCGGGGTCTGTGGCCCTGGGAGCAGCTGCAGGTGGAGCCGAGGCTGGGGACACCCTCTCGACGTGGGGCCTGGCTGGGCTCTGTGCAGGGCAAGGCTGGGCTCAGAGGTGGGGAGGGGCCCCTGCTGGTGCCCTTGTCCCTACAGCGAGAGTGCACAGCCGGACACCCCCGGGCCGCGGGGCATCCGGCTGGAATGGGAGGCCAGGGCCACACGGTGCTACGAGGGCCCCACTGCCCGGGGCTGAGGCAGGGCCTGGCCTTGTCCTGAGCGGCCAGATCCGCCAGAGCGTCTCCTGTGCGTGAGCGCATCAGGAGGGTGAGCCACAGAAGCTCCGACAAACACCCGTGTTGGGCCTCCCCTGGCATGTCCATCACATGTCCATCACATGTCAGAGCGACACAGCCAGCGCGTCCGAGTACGACGCACCAGGGCGCCCGTTCTTACTCCTAACAGTGCGTCCGCCCCAGCTGTCTCCAGCCGCGGGAGGAAGTGTTCCCTTGGCGTTGTTTTCACTGAAATGCGCTTCCCCCTCCAGCTGCGTCTGCGGACACGACAGTGGCGGCTCACGTCGCGGGACTGTCTGATGGGTGTTGCTCAAAGGCAGGGGCAGAGCGGAGTCGGAGGCTCCCACCCCCTAGTCACGCCCGGTGCCCAGCGCTGATTCTGGGTCGGCCCGCAGCCAGGGGCTCTGTGTGGCAGGGACCCGCTGCTTGTCTCTAGGCCGCGCATTAGCAGGTGGAGCCAGGGCGTGGACCCAGCATGGGCTGTGGGGTCCCCAGGGACCTCTCGATGCTGGGCCCGGTGCCGACTTCGCGGCTCCCACATTACCGCGGCGCAGGCCCGGTGTAGGCACGGCCGTACCCGCTGCCCCTACGCCACGTCTCACAGCTGTGAGGAGTGCGTTACTCTGATTGTCCCAACTTCAGATGACAAAACTGCACAGAAATACAGGCGCTTGCCCAAGGCTTCAGTTTGGGTCACTGCTGTCGCCAGGGGATCCGGGTGCAGATTCAGACATTGTCGTGACCAAGGCAGATTCCAGCGGGAGGGCAGGACCTACTCCAGGTCCAGCAGGTGCCCCTCACTCGCCCGGTGCAGCCCGTGGCGGGGTGAGCCAGGCCAGGCACCAGCTCCGGCCCTGAGTCCACCCGAGTGGCCCTGGTGCGATTCTTGGGAGGCGTGGCCCGTAGGAAGACCGGGCACGGTGCTGGCCCAGCCACGCCCGGCACAGGTCAGCCTTCAGAGACCACACGTTTTTATTTCTCTGTACTGCACGGATTAGAGTTTTGCCTCGTACTGTTCCCTCAAATGAAGGATACAGGCTGCCTGTTTGCCCCCTGCCCTCGCCCCCCGCTCCTGCCTGGGCCCCTAAGGAGGCAGCACTGGCCAGGGCCAGGTCGCCGCCGAGCTGGGCCTCACCAGCCTGGGGTGGGCGTGGCCTCCGCCGGGGCAGGGTGCTACGTAATGGGGTCGGGAGCGAGGAGGTAGAAGCGGGGGTCCTGGGGCTCCAATGTTCCTGGCCAATCCAGTTCTCGCCGTGAACAGGAAAACCTAGGGTGCGGGGCTCAGCCTGTTTCCAGCGAGCATGGGGGTGGACAGCTGGGGCAGGCAGGCCCACAGGAGGTCAGCGCAGGTTCTGGGGCTGCTCCTGTGGTGACCCTGAGGCCGGCAGGAGGGCACGGGAGAGGGTGTCGTGTTGGGCCCGGTGTTCACCGAGCGCTTCCTTTGGGTGCTGTTGCTCCGCCCGGGACCCTTCCAGTGCACCCATGGGAGTGGCATTTTGCAAACCGGTCTGGTGCAGCCCCAGCCCCTGGCCCAGGGTCTCTGCAGCCCCAGCCCACAGGGTGGGGGTGGGCCCTCACCGATGGAGTCCGCCCAGGTAGCCTGGGCCGCTTGGAATGTGGCTTAGCTTCGCAGAATTCATCTGAAATAGATATTTCTCTCCGCCGCCAGAGGGATTTATTGGCAAAACTAGCCATCTATTAACATTATCTGGGGGCTCTGCGCTGGTGAGAATAGGTACTATAAATCTTAGTTGTGTAAAACCCGGCACCAGAAGGCTTTCTGTGGACGGCAAATAGGAAAGCCCAGTGAGTCCAGACCTGTTTATTTTACTTAGAGGGAAAGAACATTCCGTACCCAGCCAGGCAGGAAATGGGTTTTGGGGACGGCCACTTAGCCCAGCTGTTGGCCCTGAAACTGGGAGTAATCGCTGCCTGCAATTAGACCAGGAGTTCGGAGCACCAGACTCGGTAGCTCGTGATGGAAACTTCTGGAAGCTTAGCAGGCTGTCGAGTCCAGGGCCGAGGCCTCCCAGGGGCATCTGATTCAGAGGACCCCTGTCCCCGCTGCCCGCAACAGCCTGTGCGTGTGGCTTCCCCGCAGCCCCTGCTCTCCGCGGCACCCCGCGTGATGAGAGAGTGCCGGTCCCACCCCGCCCCCTGTGGTCCCACGTGACGTGGCTTGTCTCTTGGCCGTGGGGAGACGCGGAGGTGCCGCATCAGAGCCGGGATGCAGAGGGGCCCAGAGCCCCTCCCTCAGGGGATGCAGAGGGGCGCAGGGCCCAAGCAGGGGTGCAGGCCCGGCCCCGCCGCTGCTGGGGCTGTGACAAGCCGCCGTCCTGCACTTCGGTGCTTTGGTGAGATGGACGCGCGAGTGCCCTTAACCGCTTGGGGGAAGTGGAGTTAGACTGTTTTGGTGCAAGACCCCTAGAAATCCATGCGTGGTTTTCCCACGTTGTGCATTTCGATTCAGTGTTGAAGACGGCCGCGGGCACGGATGTCAGCGTGTCGTGCGCGGCGGAAGCGTCTTCTAGGGCCATTCCCCAGACCTCCCCGAGGTAGGAGCTCCTGCCTGTGGCTTCAGCCTGCAGGGCCGGGGCACCGGAAGTGGGTGCCCCAGCCACAGCACGTGTCCCGTCTGGGGTCTGTGCCTCCCAGCTCACCTGCAGGCAGCCCCGTGGGCCCTGGGCCCAGACGTCCTCCCGGCTGGAGGCCTAAGTGTTGTCAGACACTCCTGTGCCTCCTCTCCCTGCCCGGGCTGAGCAGGTGCCCAGGGCTTGCCCATCCGTCCCTCTGTTCCGGGGCTCTGCCCTGGTCAGGGGTGAGCAGGGGAGAAGGGGCTGGGTTCTGTGACCACTTCCTGCCACGACCCCTCCTGGGGGAGGAGGCCAAATGCCTCCTGCTGCCCCCAGAAGTCCCCCGGGCCTCAGCCCCACCTCCCCGCCTTGTTGCCACCCTGCGCCCTTCACATCCTGTGTGCGAACCCCGTCATGGGTGTCTCTTGGGGGAGGTGGAGACTGCAGCCGAGGATTTGAGAGCCAGACACGGCTGCTTCACCCTCCGAGCCCCGTCCAGATGCAGGCGTGAGGCCGGAGCTGAGACAGGAGGCAGAACCAGGGCCCTGGGTCCGTGCCTGCCCTAGGCTGCGAGACCTCAGACGGTGCCCTCATGAGCCTCAGTTTCCCCGCGCTGGGAGCGAGGGCTGGACTTCGAGAGCCCGGAGCCTGTGGGGCGGCTCCCAGCCCCGCAGGTGCAGGCCCCTCTTCCTACCTTTGAGAAAGGCCGTTCCGTTTCCTGGGCAGGTGGTTGGTGCTGATGCAACTGCAAATGTGAAGAGTGAGATTGAGCTTGAGGACAGGTCCCATGTGGCCAGTTAGGCTGCAGGCTCCCCGACTCCCTGGGGGCTGGGCTCCTGCAGATGGGAGGGGCAGGGTGCAGGGCTGGGGCGGCCCTGGAGGAGCGGTGGGGGCCCCTGCACCCCGGCTCGGCCGGGGGCTGAGGAAGGCGGCTGGCAGGATGGAAGCCCGGAATGTGGGAGGGAGCCTTGGCTTGCGAGGTGGGGGTGAATGCAGAGTCTCGGGCCCGCTCCCTGGCGAGGGTGGGGCAAGGATGGATCTGTGCTCCAGTGTCCAGGAGGAGGGGAGGGTGGCCGGCTGGGGCCCTGAATCGCCCAGTCCAGCACAGCGGCTGCGAGTCCAGTGCTGGACACTCGACCTTTAGGGGCCCGGATTGAGCAGGTGGTGGGTGTGTAGGGATCTGAGGCTCTGAGGATCCGGTCTGGAGGGAGGTGCTGGGCGGGGCTCGGGGAGGTCGGGGCTGCTGCAGGGTCTCTGCTGTCGGCCCTCTGACCCCCGTTCAGCCGCACCTGAGCAGCACCACCCTCCAGGCAGACAACTCCTTCCTGCTCGGGGCTCGTGTCCGCAGTGGAGCCGGGACAGGGAGGCCGCGGCGGTCACCGGCTGGGCTCCCCCCACGGAGCTGCACTGCGGTCTGCTGGGGGCGCAGCAGGGTGGCTGGCCATGCTACAGCTCGTCTGGGGGGGCGGGACTCCCGGCCCATCTCGGCACATGCCCGTGTCCTCCAGAGTCCATGTCTTTGCTGAAATTCAAGGCGCATTAAGCTGCTGTCCTTCTGAACCTCCAGCGGCGGGAGGCGGGCCGTGGCACGTCCGGGCTGAGTGCGGGCTCCTAATTAGAGGAGTTGGAGAAGAGTCGGAGAGGAGCGCCGAGCGGAGGTTGGGGGAGCTGATCATCGGCTTGTGCCCTGTGGGCGGGGGTGTGCCAGAGACGGCTGAGGCGGGCGGGCTGGGATCGCCTGGGAGGATGAGCGGGAACGCGCGTGCAGTCTGCAGTCCACGCACCAGCCACACTGGCTGCTCTGTTTCTGGCTCCTCCCGCCCTCCATGAGGGCTGCGGCGTCGGCCTGGAGGCCCGGGCTCAGGGAGCGGCCCCTGGGTCCCGCAGGTCGCCCGCAGCGCGTCTGGCCGAGCAGGGCATAGGAGGGGATTTCAGGTGGAACGAAGAGGAGGATGCTGGACGCGCACAAGCGTTTTCTACCTTGGGGGTCTCTGCCCCGAGGCCATGGGGAGTGCGCAGGGGGCCCTCGGGCTCTGAGTGGGGGAATCTGCAGGGCACGCTGGCCCCTCCCCACCCCGGCAGCGTGCACTCCCACGCCCTCTCTGGCCTTCCCCTGGCCGGTCCTACACCCTGACCTGGCCCACACCGAGCTCCTGGCCCCTGCTGTAAGCCTGGGCCCCCAGAGGACTGGGTAGGACCAGCCCTGCCCCACCGACCTGCTGCTGGCCCCACGGCTGCCTCACTGGGCTCAGCCTGGTCAGTGGGGCTGCACATGACCAGCGGGCCCTGGGACATGGGACTAGAGGCCTCTGGGCACCTGGCCCTCTTGCTCCTGTTCACTGAGGGCGGGGGGCCACCACCCTTGTGGGAGGAGTCCGGGTCCCTCCTCACCAGTGCACGTGGGGCTGATGGGAAGGGGTGGCTTGGGACCCCGTGGCCTGGGGAGGCTCCGATGCCGCCTCTCATCAGGCAGGGTGTTCACCCCTCCTGTGCTTGCCGTGCGCACCAGCCCGGCCTTGCTGGGTTCCTGCCAGCGCTGGCCCATCCCCAGGGCCCTCTGCTTTCTCTGGCTGGGCCTTGAGCCCCAAGGAACGGGCCTGGTCCAGGAGCCGGCTGACATGTCAGGCTGCACAGTGTCCACACGGGCACCGTGGAAGGAAGGACTGACCACCTGCCTCCC